>CAUYUJ010016059.1:1611348-1793848 GCA_963575745.1 Prorocentrum cordatum | reverse complement strand
GAGGTCTCAAAAGGGCTCCCAAAAGGCATGGGTGGATGCCCCGAGGAACTCACGACGCTTCAAGGGGCTCCTGGCCCCCAAGACGCCCCAAGAGGACTCAGAGAAGCTCTCAGGAGACATCCGACGAGACTCCGAGCAGCATCCAAAAGACCTCTGGCATGTCTGCTCGCCCTCCTGCTCCTCCTCTTCCCTCTCCTCCTCCCTTCCTCCTCCTCCTCCTCCTCCTCCTCATCCTCCTCCTTCTCCTCCTCCTCCTCCCCCATCGGCATACTATTCCTCCTCATCCCTCCTCCGTCCTTCCCCTCCCCCTCCCCCTTCTCCTCCTGCTCCTTCTCCTCTTGCTCCTCCTCCGATTCCTCCTCCCTCCTCCCCCTCCTCCTCCTTCACCGATTCCGCATCCTCCTTCCCCAACCCTATCCTCCTTCCCCAACCCTTCATTCCACTGCGTGCTCCTCCACGTCTCTGATCAAAGCACCTCGCCGGGGCTCCGTATCTGGACGGGCTGCTGGGGATATGTTTGTTTGGTTCTGCGGCCCGCAAGGGGAAGTCCAGAGGGCGTGTCAATCAGGCAAACTGGGGCACAGAGCCAGATAATTCGTGCACATTGGGGAGAAATGGGGAAAACGAGCAGAGGACGAGGAGGAGGGAGGAGAGAGTCGGGTCGGGCGAAAGGGGGGGATAGCAAAGGGGGGGTTTGAGAATCAGCTCCCGTAGCTGATTTTCCCGGCGCCTCCCGGCGCCGGAGGCGGCTATGTATCGAGGAATGGGCCCCTCGGTGGGGCCGAAACCAGCTGCATGCAGCAAATTTCGTAACCCCCCCTTTCCCAATCCCCCCCTTTCGCCCGACCCGAGAGAAATGGGGAAAACGAGCAGAGGACGAGGAGGAGGGAGGAGAGAGGGAGGGCCGGGCGCGCGCCAGCCGCACCGCGTCGGCCAGGCACGGCGGTCCCTCGGCGAACCGACTCGGCACAGATCCCAGGAGGCAGGAGCGAAGAGACCAGGAGGCGGAGGAGGGGGGAGGCGGAGGAGGAGAAGGAGGAGGAGAACGGGGGGGGGGGGGAGGCAGGAGCGAAGAGACCAGGGCGAGGGGGGGGAGGCGGAGGAGGAGAACGGCACAGCAGGAGGGCAGCGGCAGCAATGATAGGCCCCAGTCGCGTTCCAGCAGGCGGCATCACCACACTGCAGGCAGCAGGCTTGCCAAAGAGAAGGTGGCACAAACACGTTCCTGCCAAAGCTGCTGGGAATACTTTTTTTGATTCGCGGCCCGCAAGGAAAAGTCCAGAGGGCGGTAAGAACGAGGCTGGGACACGCTGCTGGGGATACGCGGAACGACTTGAATTTTTTGACAACCGAACCATGTGTGAATGCCACTGCTGAACACAAGCAAAGCACAATCGAACAAACGGCACTTGAACGGCATGCGCAAGCCTGGTTTGATGCACACAACGGCTACGGAGATTGCGCACGACCCTTTGGGAGAAAGAAAAGGAAGGAGAGGATGAGGGGAGACAACGGAGGTCAAGCCAGGAGGTGGGAGGCGACGAAACAACGGCTGAGGATTCCAGGGCGAAGTAACACACGCCCATCCCTCCCTTCCCCAGCCGCCCGATACACATTGAGAAAGGGGCCTTTGGTGCCTGGATGTGGGCGCTGCAAGCAACCAGCTCCTGCAACGGTAAGACCTGCCCGCGGTGGCACTCACTTTACATATGGGAAATCGCGACTGGCCCAGTAATGCCAAAGGGCGCGGGGAAGGGGGCTGCTCATGCATCTCCTATCACGATCGAAGGCTTGGTGGTGGGCGACGTATACCAGCATTCAAGTACCACGGAGCGGAGACGTCTTTGCTCTGAGCATGGTCGCTGGTGTCTGAACCTTCGCTTTGTCCCCCTGGCTTTCGCACAGGATCCTACTTAACCTAAGTCGCCCAACTTCGCGCATCGCGCCCTGTGGTGCGCGGTTGAGTTCAAACCCTCGGGTCGCTGCCTGGAGAAAGGCAACTAACCCGCTGGCCTAGACCGATCCGTGAGCAGCGGGGTCATCGTCGCACCCTTGCGGGTCACGGTTAGAGTGAGGAGGCCGAACGGTCGCTCCCTGTCCCTGGGTTCGTGACTGAAGTGGGCTTCCGCGGTGCGGATTGTTGTTGCTGCTGTTGGTGTCGTTGCTGCTGTTGCTGATGATGTTGCTGTTGGTGTTGTCGTCGTCGTCCTTGTTGTCGTTGGTGTTGCTTTGTTGGTGTTGCTGATGCTGCTGTCGCTGGATTCCCATTTCTTCAAAAAATGAATACCGTTGATCCCCCGAGCCCCGTAACCATCTCATTTCTAATAAAACAATAATTCTCCCGGGGCTCGCACCGCGTTCTTTACATGGGAAGCTGCAGTGTCACGAAACTGTGCCTCTGGCTCCCCCACAAACTGAAGCGGGACTTCCCAACATCACCTGTGCACAATGTGTTTTTCAATTGAAATGCTCGGTCTGGGCTCGCATCTGGCTTGTTCTAATAAAGAAAAATTCCTGCTCAAACTGCGTTGTTGTCCCCCGTCTTCAACAACAACGGCTCCCGCTTGATACTTCCTGACCATTTATTCCAAATGGCACTATCGCGCGGGACTTCCTCACAATGCACGCGCGCATCGCGATCGAACGTGGGACCTCGACGCAATTTATTCAGAGGCAGGAATCAGGCTTTCGCCGTGGATCTCTTTGCGATTTATATGGGAATCGCGCTATTATTCGAAACGCCCTCGCGACCATTGCAGGACGCGCGCTTCAGCAACCCGCCCGCCCCTTGTCCATTCCTTCCATCCGTCCTTTTTCCTCCTGTCGTAATCGGGAGTGGCTAGACGCGCCCGCAAAAAAAGGCGCCCCCGGGATCGGGAGCCCCCGGGGGAGCAATTCGAGCCAAGAACCGGGATCGGACGAAGACTGAGTCTTCGCAAATTGCGTTGCTCGAGTCCGCCCCCCGCGGAACAGCCGCGCGGCCGGTCGAACAAGCGGTCGCGCGCGGTGCCCCCCATCCCAGAGCGCCAACGTACTCGACGACCCCTGCGAAAGCTCCCGCGCAAAGATCTTGCAAAAAACTCTGCAGCCGCCCGGCGTAAACAAATAAAAACCAGAAAGAGACCCCTGCAAAAACATCGCCAAGAGCCTTCAGAACTTGCAATACCATGCAATACCCTGCGAGAGACCCTGCAACGCGATGCAAGTCCCTATAGCTGAAACGGCCCTTCGGTTTCTCCAGCCCACAACCCTGTGGGCGTAGAACGTTTGAGGGCCACGTCTTCACTGGGGGGTGCTCTCGGACCCCCCCCCCAGAAGCTTGTGGAAGGCCCCATGGGGGAGGCCAAAAGATGCCACAGGGGGCCCGAGGGGGCCCCGAGAGCGGCCCAACGGGGGGCCCTAGAGGGGCGCACCACGCATCGCGCCAAACTCCGTCTAGCGGAGTTTGGCGCGACGCTTGCTAACGCTCGATGTGAACTCTCTTCGGGCCCTCTCAGGCAATTTTGACGATGACGCGAGCTGAAGAATCTTAGTTTGACGAAGTTGAAACCGAGATATGACGACATGTGACGATATTTGACGAGATTTGACGCGAGCAACTTTTCGAAACATCCTCGCGAAAAAGTTTGACCAATCTTCTCGGGAGGGGAAGCTTGTTCTGACGACGGCAACTCTGTGCAAATCTTGAAATGAAGATTCGTCAATTTACGTCCTCGTCGAACTAAACCTCGTCGAAACAGGGGGGGCGGGGAAAAGAGACACGGCAGACGGTGTAGGGGATCACGTTGCGACCCGAGCGCGCCGCAGCGCCGAACTGCCCGGCAAGCTCTTCTGAGCCCCTCCGAGCTCCTCCGACCACCCCCCGAGGAGCCCGGAGCGGCCCCTTATCCTTGGAAATCCCCCCCCCCCCCCCGACGTCTGATCTTTCAAAGTAGGTAAGGGCCCCTGCGTTTGGAGATTTCCGGATTTTTTTCAATAAGTTTTGAAAGCTCGGGATGTTTTCGACCGGTCTGGGGGCACTCTTGGGGGCCTCTGGGGCCCTTTTGGGAGCCTCTTGGTGCTGTCTTGGGGCCCGTTTTGGCCCCTCCGCGGGTCCTGGCAAAGGTCCAAGAAGGCTTCGAGAGGGCTCCAAGAGGCCCCCAAGAGGGCCGGAAAAAGGCTCCAAAGAAAGCCCCCAAATCGGTCACGCAAGAGAGGCTTCGCGTGACCGCTCTGGGGGTCCTCTTGGAACCGTCTCGGGGTCCCCTTGGGCCTTTCGGGGCACTGGAGCTGTCTTGGGGTCTACTTGGGCTTCCCAAGTCCTGAAGGCCCTCAGACGGCTCCAAGAGGACCCTGAGACCGCCCCAAGAGGACCCCAAGAGCGGTCGCGCGAAGCCCATCTGGCGTGAATGATCTTGGGGCCTTCTTGGGGCCCTCTTGGAGCTGTCTTGGGGCACTCTTGGAACCGTCTTGAGGCCCCCTTGGGTCCTTCCTAGGGCTCTCAGACGGCCCCAAGGAGGCCCCAAGACAGCTCCCACAGGGCCCCCAGAGCGGTGACTGAGGGGACCGAACGATTCACCCACGCAGCGACCCGCCTGCAACCCACCCGCGACCCACTCGCGACCCATCGGCGCCGCAAACCACCCGAGATCCACCCGCGCCGCGACCCGCCCGCGCCGCGACCCACCCGCGACGCGACCAAACCGCCAGGACGACGACAACAACAAAAACAACAGCAAGCAGAATCCTCACCGTGGATCCCCACTTCAGCTGCGCACCCAGGGACACTGTAAGACCATTCGGCCTCCTCACTCTGATATACTTCACCACGCTGTGAAGAATTCCTCCACGGAGAAACCCGCCCATGCCCTCATGCACGAAGGAACGCTCGCTGAACGAGATCCTACCATGTAGTTCGCGCCCGCGGCCGACGCAGCAACAACGCAGCAGATCCGACCATGTAGTTCCGCGCCCGCAGCCGCCCGCGGCCGATGCGGCCGGCGGGTGTCAGGGCCTACCGCACGGCACCTGTTGGTCTCCATGAGCACGCCTGCGAAGTTACCCGACTCCCCCCGCCAAACGCACCACTGACATTCTCGATGCTTCGCGATGTTTGGAAGACGGCGGACGATATGAACGGGTGGCCCCATTTCAAGAATGCGTTCTTACCTTGGGCCCGAACTAAAGCACCCCTGGAAAGCACAAAACGAGCATCTCGCGCACAGGTTCTAGCATCATGCGCGTCCGGGACGAACCCCTGCACGCCGCTTCAACGCAGAGGCGTTGTCTGAACGTTAGGCGCAAAATCATACCTGGCGCCCCTAGGGGCACCTCGGCCCAAGGGAACCTCTAGCAGCACCCGACTTAGAGGCAGCACAAAATAAAGGTTGCAGGTAAAAATGTACCCCAAGGAGGTACGACGAACAACATTAAAAGGATTACTATAGTTGTTGTCGTTGTTGTTATTGTAATTGAACTCTCACTCTCGAATAATACTTGTTGCTAATCCCCCCACCGGTGCACAATGCGTTGTTCAATTAAGATGCTCCCTCGGGGCTCGCATCCGGGTTGTATACCAAAGATACGATTCCTGCTCAAACTGTGTGTTTGCCCCCACGGCTACAACAACCACAGGCACCCGCTTGATACTTCCTGACAATGTATTCCAAATCGCACTCTCGCGCAGGAATGTCTCAATGTATACATACATCGCGCTCTCGCGTGGTACTTCCTCCCAATGTACTCAGACACCGCACCCTCGACACTCAGGAATCACGCTCTTTCTTTGGACTCTATTGCGATTTACTTGGGAATCGCGTTATCGCTCGAGACTTCCTCGCGATGTATGCAAAACTTAAGCTTCAACAGCCCGCCCGCTCGACCTGGACGGCTGCACCCGCCTTCCCGACCCGCCCGCTTGGGTCTTCCCGCACGATCTGCCCGTCTGGTTTTGCTACGTGTTTTCTGCTCCTGACCCCCCTCCTGCTAATTTCTCTCGTGCTCCATTATTCTCCCTTCCCGTTCCATCCGCCCTCGCTTTCCGTATTCCCCATCCTGTGGTGCTAGGTCCTCGTTTTGACCAGACGGTCCCCGCGTCCCTCCTCCCTCCTTCCTCCCCCTCCCCCCTCTTCCTTCCTCCATGCGTTTCACCCACCCAGTACGACGTTTCGTGGCCCCATAGGGAGCTCCACCGAAGGCCCCAGTGGCAGGGTTCGCATGGCGGCCCGCCCCGTTGTGGCGCTCCCCTCACACGGTTCGTGGCCCCATAGGGGGCTCCACCGAAGGCCCCAGTGGCAGGGTTCGCATGGCGGCCCCGCGCCATTTGGGGGCCCCATAGGGAGCTCCACCGAAGGCCCCAGTGGCAGGGTTCGCATGGCAGCCCCGCGTTTGGGCGCACCCCTCACACGGTTCGTGGCCCCACAGAAAGCTCCACTGGAAGCCCCAGTGGCAGGGTTCGCATGGCGGCCTTGCCCTATTTGGGCGCACCCCTCACACGGTTCGTGGCCCCATAATGAGCTCAATCGAAGGCCCCAGTGGCAGGGTTCGCATGGCGGCCCCGCGCCATTTTGGGAACCCCTCACACCGTTCGTGGACCCATAGGGAGCTCCACCGAAGGCGCCTGTGGCAGGGTTCGCGTGGCGCCCCGCGCCTCATTTTGTCGCACCCTTCACACGGTTCGTGGCCCCATAGGGGGCTCCACCGGAGGCCCCAGTGGCAGGGTTCACATGGCGGCCCCGCCTTGTTTGTGGCGCGCCCATCACACGGCTCGTGGCCCCGCAGGGAGCTCCACCAGAAGCTCCAATGGCAGGGTTCGCAAGACGGCCTAGCCCCATTTTTGCGAACCACTCATAGGTGTCGTGGCCCCATAGGGAGCTCCACTGAAGGTCCCAATGGCAGCTTCGCATGGCGGCCCCGCCTCATTTGGGCGCACCCCTCACACGGTTTGTGGCCTCATAGGGAACTCCACCAAAGACCCCAGTGGCAGGATTCGCATGGCAGCCCCGCGTTTGGGCGCACCCCTCGCACGTTTCATGGCCCCACAGGGAGCTCCACTGAAGGTCCCAACGACATGGTTCGCATGGCGGCCCAGCCCCATTTTGGCGCACCGCTCACATGGTTCGTGGCCCCACAGGGAGCTCCACCGAAAGCCCCAGTGGCAGGGTTCACGTGGCGGCCCCGCCCCATTTCGGCACACCCTTCACACGTTTCGTGGCCCCATAGGGAGCTTCACTGAAGGCCCCAGTGGCAGGGTTCGAATTGCGGCCCCGCCTCATTTTGGCGCAGCCCTCACACGGATCGTGGCCCCATTTAGAATTCACCTTGCTTCGTCCCACCTGCCCTGCGGTTCTCACACTTGCGTATGGTTGGGTCCTTCGCCAGGGTAAGTTTAGGGGCTGCGCTAAGTGCACCTGGCAAGTAAGAACGATATACCCCCAAAGGGGCAAGGTCAAAGACGAAGAAGATCGGCACAGAGGGTTCGGCATCTACGTGTTGAACGGCAGGCGAGCAGGTAAGAGCGACCAGTCTAAAAATAAGTGTTGTTGTTGGTGGTGTTTTTGTTGGTGGTGTTCGTGGTGGTGTTGTTGGTGTTGATGTTGATGCTGGTGTTGTTGATATTGTGTTTGTTGTTGTTGTTGTTGTTGTGGTTGTTGTTGTTGTGGTTGGACTCTCACTTCTAAATAATCAGAGCTGTCGATCCCCACTGCCCGGTAACCAGTATCTACTAAATTAAATGCGTCTCCTGGTGCTCGCACCCTGTTTTATATTGAAGGAAATCCAAATGTCAACAAACGGCGTCCCTGGCCCCCGTTTTACAACAACAGCAGCAGCAGCAACAACAACAACAACGACTCCCGCCTTGTAATCCCTCACAATGTATTTCAAATACGCGTTCTTGCGCGGGAATTCCTCCGAATGTATGCAAGAATCGTGCCCTCGCGTGGAACTTGTTCGCAATTTGTTTAACATCGCGCCTCCAACCCTTCGGAATCACGCTGTCGCTCTGGCCGTTATCACGATTTACTTGGGATTCGCGCTATCCCTCGAGACTTCCCCGCGGCTTATGCTCAGGCTTCGGCAACCCGCCTGCCGCCTACAGCACCAGAAGGGCACCCATCTCTGGAGCAAAGCACTTGTAGCCTAACCGTGCATGTTACGTCAGGGGCATGGATGGCAAAGCATAGGAACAACTAGAAGCAACACAGACGGTCAGTCATGTTCAGTCAGACATGTGGTGATCACATCGTCACGTGTTACAGGACAATGGGATTACTGTCCTAAAGCGAAAGGGCTACAGATGTGCTCACGCACGAGAGGAATGCAAGACGGGGAGACGGGAGGTCAGAATATTGGAGAGGGAGAAACACACAGGCAATGCCCCGGAGGGTGCAAACCATTATTTTGAAGAGACTTGTCTCTTCCCTTCTTCTCCTCGATCCTCCCCCTTGTCCTTGTCCCATCCCCATCGGTCTCCTCCTCCTCCTCCTCCTCCTCCTCCTCCTCCTCCTCCTACTCCTACTCTTCCTGCCCTCCAGGCCTCCCCCCGCTTCAGGTTACCCACGAGCCGCTTCCCCTCCCTCCTCGTCCTCGTCGTCGTCCGCCTCCTCCTCCTCCTCCTCCTCCTCCTTCTCATCGTCCACCTCCTCCTCATCCTCTTCCCCCTTCCTCCTCCCTCCTCCTGGACCCTCCTCCTCCTCCTCTCCTCCTCCTCCTCCTCCTCCTCCTCCTCCTCCTCCTCCCCCTCCCTCCACCCCCACCCCCTCCTCGGCGCCGACGGCGACAACCACGACGGCGAGAAACGACGATGTCGACGGCCACGTCGGCGCCGAGCCCGAGCGACAGCGGAGCGGCGGCGCCCACCGGGAGCGACACCACCAGGCTCATCTGCCAGGAGCCGCAGACGACCTGCTGGCGGAGGACGCAGCACACCCCCGCCCCCGCGGCCCCCGCGGGGTTCGCCTCGAACACGGTGACGAGGACCGCGAGGAGGACGGCGGCAGCGGCGGCAAGGAGGATTTTCGGGGACACAAGCCCTCAGAGCCGACGTTGCGAACAAATTGCAACGTCGCGGAAAATCACGACCTTGACCTGGGCCCCAGACCCCCAGACATCTTCAGGGGTGCATGTTGGCCAAACTTTCGAGGTGGATCCAGCCGTGGCGAAAAGGGCAACGGTACCGGAATCAATTCTTCTTCTGGGATCTAAATGTTTGGACGTGCTTGGTCATTGTAGGCCCCCCGCTGCCCTGCTGAAACATTTAGAGGCCCCAAACTGGGCGTTGCGCAATGGGGGGGGACAAATGGGTGGGGTGAAGAAAGGTGCGCTTTTTGTGTACATTAATCCCCCCCCTGGGGCCCAAACGGGGCACGAAAGGTACACGATTCTTCGCCCCTACTTAATCCCCTTTATTTATAAGCACCGACACAAAAGTCTGCAACGAAAGCGCTCTCAAAGACGGTGCGCGGGAAAGTAACCAGCCTCGAACTGATCCTTATCCCTGCGATGGCAATCTTAGGGGTGCGGCCTCAAACAACTGAGGGCTGGACCGTCAAAATCTACGACACCCTCGTGAAAAAGCGTCGGCAAGCCCGAATGCTGGCGCACTCGAGCCCTTACGTGTTCCCGACGTTTGAGCTCTGAGCTCCCGGGGAGCCGTCCACGGAAGGCAACGGTCCAAAGGTGCTCGACGAGGGAGGCTCCAGGGGCCGGGAGGCGATCGCGGGCTCTTCCCCCGCGCGCCTCGCAGTTCGGCGCGTCCTCGTCGGCCTGCCCGTCCGGGCGGGCACAGCGCGGGGGAGGCGGGAGAGGCGGACGAGCCCTGCTCGTTGCGACACTGCGGACGCGAGGGTCGCTACAAGGCCCGGGCCCCGCCCGGGGAGGGAGCTCGGGAAAGGGCGGAGCTCCACGGCGGCTCGGGCGGCCAGTAAAGCATAGGGGGGGATAGGATCTGAAGGAAGCGGGTCCTGGACCCCGGGGGCCTTCCCCCAGCACGCGCTTGACAACGTGAGCAGTTTTCCTGAGAGTCCCCGGGCCCGTGGAGGGCCCCGAGAGCCTGAAAGCGGCGAAAACCCCCAGGACCCGCTTCCCCCATAGCGAGAGGGGGGAGAGACGCAGGCAAATGGCGACGGACGCACCAGTGGAAAGACGGAGCCGGAGGAGGGGGTGGGGGGCGGGCGGACGGAAGGGGGCTGGACAAATCCAGTTGGCAGGGGGCAGGAGGAAGGAAAACACAAATGAGCAACGAAAGGGAAGGGGTCTCACGCCGCGAGATGACGTGGTGACCTTGCGCCGCAGCTTGCGCGGGCCGCCGGCGCGGCACGATACTTTGGAGACGGGGGTGCTCACGCGCGACATTACGCAGGCAAGTCACGCGCCAATGTCGGCGAAGAACCCCATTTTTTCCGGTCGCTCAATTGCCCACAAGCCCTGCGGCGGCAGCTACTGCTACCCTGGTGTCCCCTGCGGCACTCGACATTTCAGGTTGCCTGGTGCGTCTCGCAAACACCAGCGCCGACACGGCCCTGCCACAAACCGACTGCAGTCTGAGTGCGTGCACCGACTGGAGCTTTGAGAGCGGGGCTGATTACTGCCAGGGGGCCTGCCACCCCAACGGCGGCATGGAAGACGGATGCCGCTCAGCGACGAACACTTCACGCCGCTCTGCCACTCGCCCCCCCCCCTCAGAAGAGCTTCCCCCTGCGGTGCTGCACACTTTTTCAGTGCGCGGGCGCCTAGTGGTCCAAGACAGTCGGACGCCGGTCAGCAAGCGGCGGGGCACACCGCAGCGAATTGGGGCACGACGGCGAAAGGGAACAGAGCGCGAGTGAGGACGAGGCACGAGCGCGCTGCACAATCCTCGTCCTCCTCCTTCTCCCCCTCGTCCTCCATGCCTCCTCTGAGGGGGGGAGCCGGGAGCCCCGTCCTCCCCTTACACTGGCGCGCCTCGCGGAGAGCAGAGGGGGGCAGGGTCAGGACCAGGAGCGCCTTTTCTAAAAAAAAACCTTCTTCTTCGCCATCTACCCCGTCCCTCTTCCTCTTCCTCCTCCTCCTCCTCCTCCTCCTCCTCCTCCTCCTCCTCCTCCTCCTCCTCCTCCCCCTCCTCCTCCTCCCTCCTCCTTCCTCCTTCCTCCTTCCTCCTTCCTCCTTCCTCCTTCCTCCTCCTCCTCCTCCTGCCTCCCTCCCTCCCTCCCCTCCTCCCCCCTCCGTCTCCGCGGCCCCGGCACACGTCCACCTTTGGGGCGAGTGGCCACCGGGGCCAGGCGTGTGAGGCGAGTCCGAATCCGCCGCCGAAGGAACCGCCGAGCCTCGAGCCGTCTTCGGGCCCTGGCTGGGCCGGCCCAGCCTGTGGGAGAAGGAGCAGCAGCAGGAGGAGGAGGACGAGGCGGGGGAGCCGACTGGCTGCAGCAGGGGCGGCCCGGCGGGGAAAGGGGAAAGGCGGGGGGGGGGGGGCGGGGGACGGGGGGCGGTGATGGTCGTGGGGGACGTGCTGGGTGGTCGTAGTGGTGGCCGTGCTGGCGGTGGTCGCGCTGCCGGGCGGCCGTGCAGGTGGTGATCGTGCTGGGTGGTGGGTCTGCTGGTGGCCAGTCAGCCGGCGGGGCTGGAGGTGGTCTGCTGGCGGTGGTCGCTGGCGGTCGTGCCGGTGGCTGGTCTGCTGGTGGAGCCCGAGGGCCTGCTGGTCGGGCTGGTGGTGGACGTGCTGGTGGTCGTGGTCTTCGTGGTGGTCAGCAGCTAACCGTTCTGGCGTTGGTCGTGTGGGTGGCGGTCGTGGCGGACTACTGCCCGAGGGCGCTCAGCACCATCTCGGCGTTCCCCTTGTGAAGGGTCACCGAGAGATCCCACCACAAGCGGCCGAGGAGTTCCCCCCGCTCTCCCTCCCTCCCTCCCTCCCTCCCTCCCTCCCTCCCTCCTCCTCCTCCTCCTCCTCCTCCTCCTCCTCCTCCTCCTCCTCCTCCTCCTCCTCCTCCTCCTCCTCCTCGTCCTCCTCGTCCTCCTCGTGTTCCTCGTCCTCATCCTCCTCGTCCTCCTCGTCCTTCTCGTCCTCCTCCCTCCTCCTTCCCCTCCTCCTCCCTCCTCCTCCTCCTCCTCCACCTCCACCTCCTCCTCCTCCTCCTCCTCCTCCTCCTCCTCCTCCTCCTCCTCTCCTCCTCTCCTCCTCTCTCCTCCTCCTCCTCCTCCTCCTCCTCCTCCTCCCCTCCTCCTCCTCCTCCTCCTCTCTCCTTTTCCTCCTCCCTCCTCCTTCGCCGCGGAACAGCCCACCCTGCACATTAGAAGGCGCCAGCCGGGGGGGGGGGCGGAGGCGGTGTCTCTGGAGGGTTCGCCAGGATTCGATTCGAGGGAGGCCCACACGGCCTCCGGAGCACCCCTCACAAGGCCAGGGGCCCCAGAATCGATCGAGAAGCTGGAGGCACCTTGGGCAAGGGACACTTTCAGCAGCACCCGACGCCGCCACATAACATAGACCGCCAAGGACGGCTGAGAAGGCCCCCTGCGCCACCGCCGTCTTAGCAGGCCGGCTCCCTCGCGCCACCCCCTTCTGGGCGCCATCAGCGAAAGGAGGAGACGCTGCGCCAAGCCGTGGTACGACGAGGGCCCGCATTGCAATAAAACAAGACTGCCCCAACCAAACCTGTCCTAACATAATATCGTACAAAACAGAACAAAGGAAACTAGAAACCGGGTGCAATGTGCCTATACAGTCATCCTGCCCAGGAACGGACCAAAGACCAAAGCCCCTCCAGAGTCCAAAGTGGTCCTCAAAAATTCCATCGTCTTGGCTGTATGTGGGTCGGGACGCTTCGCCGCTGCACGAACCGTTGCCTCACCTCCGAGCTTCGAGCCGATAGCACGTGTATCTGTCGGATGCTGCCACGCTGTCTCACCGAAATCGGGGAAACGTAAGACTCGGGTTCGGGGTTCGGGGGACTCGGCTTGGCCTGACGGGGTCGCAAGGAAAATGACGAGACTCTCCGTGACGAGACCCAACTAAAATTTGACGCGACCTCCCGCTGCAAGCATCCCGCGAAAAATGGGGCGTCAAAAGGCGTCGGCAAATCCGAGTTCCGGCGAACTCGAGCCCTACGTCTCCCCGACCAAGGCCCTCCTCTGGACACAAGCTGGCGGCAGGGGTCCGCTCGAGCAGGCCCGCGGCAGGCGCCCCCCCCTTCGAAGGCACTTGGCAGCGCGCACAAGGGGGCATGGGGGGAGGGGGGGGAACTTCTTTCAGGGGGACGTAAGACCTGGGTACAGGGGACTCGGAAATCCCCGACGAGGTCGTCAAAAAAATGACGAGGCCGAGCCTGCATTTTGACGAGGCCTCCCGCTGCAGGCATCCCACGAAACTCCTCCTCGTCAAAATCCGAGGCGCAGTCGTCAAAAAACGATGGCGAACCCGAGTCCTGGCAAACCCGGGTCTTACGTTCCCCCGATTCTTGGAGGGTGGCTGCTTCTCCGAAGGCACCGGTCCTGCATCTGCAGACCTGTGGCCCGCGCCCTCCAGGAGGCGGGGGTGCTTCTGAGCAGCCCTCCCCCCTCCCCCTTCACCTCCTCTGCGTGTAGCCGAGGCGCGGGGCGGGGTCTTCCGCCCGGTGCTCCCCCGCTCGCGGACGGGCCCCCTGACCCGGCCCTCCGCGCCGGCGCGACGCGCTGCCGGGGGCCCCGCCGGCCAGGAGAGCAGCAAGGTTCTGAAGCAATTCGTGGAAGTCTCGCATACCATCTTGATTCGGCGGCGAGTGCGAAGGAGAAGGCCTTCTCAGAAGGCGGCGGGACTTCTGAGAGGCCCTCGCGACAGGAGGCTTCTCGAAAGGCCAGGGGGCTTTCGAGCCTTCTGAAAAGGCCCGCCCCATATCACTTCCCCCCAGGCTGGGCGCCGATGGTTAGCTATTGCGAATCGGCGCTAGTCGACGCTAGCCGACGCGCATCGAGGCGAATGGACGCAAGATTGGAGCTGTCTCATCGACAACTTGACGCTGATCGACGCTAGCGCACTCTAATTAGCAACAAACTTACGAGGGTATACAAGGCTCCGGTGATATGGTTTGCTACCGAAGCGACCCACTTCGGCGGCGAGCCCAGGGGGGAAGTCTGACGGGGCGGGCCTTCTCAGAAGGCGCGAAGGCCTCTGGCCACCTGGGAAGTTCTATGAGCCTTCTCCGAAGGGACCGAAAGCTTCTCAGAAGGCGCGAGAGCTTTTGAGAAGCCCCGCCGCCTTCTGAGAAGGACTGCCCCATCTCATTTTCCCCCTGGGCTCGCCGTCGACAGCCAGCCAGGAGAGCAGCAAGCAGGCGCACGCGACTCACGCCCATGCGTGGACAGGAAGCGACCACAACCACATCGAGGACGCACCCTGGTAGGTGTCTTGCTCATGCCAACAATTGCCAGAAAACCGAAACCAGCGAACTACTGGCTGTGGTCGGTGTGGGCGTGGCAGCATGGCCAAACCGACCACAACCACATGCGAAGGGTTCATGCCGAGGTCGGCGGGTTCTGCCCCGAGGGGCCCCTTCAGAAACACCCACGTAGCTGTGGTTGTGGTTCCTTGTTGAGCCCGGAACCTCGTCGCGCCGCATAGGGAAAACAAACACGCGGACGCTTGTTGGTCACTTTCAACCTCTAGGGGCCCTGACCAGGCCCGGGCACCGCCAAAAGACAACTCGGGATGGACGGCGGGTCCATAGGAAGGGGTCTGGACCTGTGGGGGTTCGCGTCGCGAAGCACATCGCGACGACGGAGGTCTGGGAGCGCACGCGCAGAGAGCGTTTCTGGAGCGGCGGGGGCCTGGGGCGGCGGCGCCACACTGTGGGGACCGGAGTAAGAGAGGGCGGCAAGGATGGGGCCAGGGATGAGGCGGAGGAGGAGGAGGAGGAGGGAGGAGGAAGAGGAGGAGGAGGAGGGAGGAGGAGGAGGGAGGAGGAGAGAGGAGGAGGAGAGAGGAGGAGGAAAACAAGGAGGTAAAGGAAAAGGACGAGGACGAGGGATGAGGAGGAGGCGGAGGAGGAGGAGGAGGAGGAGGAAGAGGAGACAGGGAGAGATGGTGGAAGAGGGCGGCGCCCTATAGATATCCATCGATGTTTCAATGGGAGCTGCTGCTCCAGAACTCGCGGTGCACATCAACATGGCACAACCTACTTGCACTGCTCGTGCATATCCGATACCTGCCGAGGTTTGCTGACATCGGGCTAGTAATCGCTTTGCCATAGATCATATATGTTTCCATGGGAGTTGCTGCTCCAGAACTCACGATGCACATCATCATGGCACAACCTACTTGCACTACTCGTGCATATCTGATACCTGCCGAGGCGTGTTGCAAACGGGCTAGTAATCGCTATGCGCGCACCGCTGCTGCAACGCCTGCTCAAGTATCATAATCCCCTGGACCATCCCCTTGGCCTTGCTGCTAGCAATGGCGAGATATGACAGGGGGCTGCGAACTCCTGGCGCGCTCTAGGATGATGGCAAGCACCGCATGTAGAGAAAGAGAGGGCGACACATGACCCAACGAGGGGTTATGACACACAACTCTGCATCACCGCCCGACCCATTCTCAAACTCATTGGGCAGGAAATGCACGGACACAGATGGTCGTCTGGATGCAGATGTGGCGACGATCAAATCGTACCGTACTTGCGCGTATGCGGCGTGCCTCCCGGTCGTTGTTATACACCAGCTCACGTCGATACACGCTTGGCATACAAGATATGGCAGATTAACGGATGTAGCTGAACGTGTACTTTCACATGCTGTATGTACGCATGATGTTGACATCTTCAGATGGCGTCCCAAAGGAAGGACGACCACGTCCTCCGTGCAGACCCAAGGTAAACAACACTTACTCACCGCGTGGGCGTAGGTGGCTTTGGGACTTAGTTTGTTCTACCTCCGCTGTCCCTTTGAAGAGAGATTTGCCCCTCCCCCGACCCTCTCGCCATGGGTCTGGAGGAGGCCTGTTGCGAGGTGGGAATCGTGCAATCTGGCTCAATACTGATATTCCACATGATGTGGCCTCCGAGATTCCACATGGTATCGCAAGATGGTTCAATACAACTTCCACCATGCCTCCAAAACGCGCCATGACAGTCCGAAGGCGGCTCTAAGTGGTCACGGAACCAAGCACAAATCCTCCCGAAAGGCCAAATTACTTCCGACACCTGAGACAGATCAATGTGTGTTGTGCTCGCCTTCTTGCTTCCGATGGGCTCGTGAGGCATGGCTCCACCATGGCCCAAGATAGCACAAATCCGCCATCGTGCCTCCGGGCACAGAGTGGGCGTGTCCTCAGGTATGTTGCCTAACCCCTGGAGCCTTAGTCCTCAGTCCTGGGGGTCTTTGCCCAAAACCCTAATTCTGAAATTTGGCAGGGATTCCCGCGGTTCCCCTGGGCTCCTACGCGTCTTTCCTTTTGACTTGTTAGGGCCCAAGAGGGCCCCAAGACGGCTCCACGACGGTCCAAGAGAGTCCCCAGTCGAAGAATAATCGCTCCAAGACGCTCAAGGTGGCCCCCAGGCGGCCCAAGATGCCTCCAAGACGCCCCAAGAGGCTTCCAAAAGGCCTTCCAAGAAGCCAAACTCGTTGACTATCCTCAATTTCCCGAGAGGCCTCCAAGAGGGCCAAACCGACCCAAAAAGGCTCCAAGACGACCGAAGGAGGCCTCAATACGGCCCCAAAAGGAGCCCAAGAGAAGGAACACGAACCGAACATCCGAGCCTTCCGCCCCAAGAGGCCCCCCAGAGGCCTCAAGAGGCGCCTAGGAGGCCCCAAGAGGCCCCCGTGAGGCTCTAAGAGGCCCCCAAGAGGCCCAATGGAGGCCCCGAGATGACTGACACGGCACCCGGGAGGCTCCAAAACGGTCCCCAAGAGGCCTTCAAACTGCCTCCAAGAGGCCCCCGCGGGGCCTCAATTGAGTATCGTTTGTCCGATCCCTATCCCCAGCGGCGTGGCCTGGGCCCCACTGGCCGATTTACCCCTCTAGATGGGGATATAAGCCGTTCCCTTCGGGTTTCGAGGGGTGTATCCCCAACTGGGGGGGTAATTTGGTGGGGGTCTCGAAGGGGATGGGGACGGGGATGGGGATTGGAGAAACGATACTGATCAATCGAGATCCCGACGAGAACATCCCGTGGGTACCCACAACCCACGGCACCGTGGCGGGATGGACACGACGGCCAGCGCCTGCAATGCACCTCCACGGGGGCTCAGCGTCGATCCGAGAAATCCGCGAGGACGTTCCCAAAGTTTATGGTCATTCTCCTCCTCCTCCTCCTCCTCCTCCTCCTCCTCCTCCTCCTCCTCCGCGAGGACGTTCTTCGATGGAGGGCAGAAGAACCACCATCGACGCTTAAGAAGCACCCCGACAGGCAAAGCCGCTAGCAGATGCACCCAAGCCGCCGCAGTTCTTCTTCGGCGGATGTCGACCTGTCGTCATCCTCGTGTTTTTACGTTGAGCGGACCTGAACCCTAGAGGTTGTGGCGTCTGCTCTCGTGGGGGGGGGCAAGGGACTTGTAATGGATGGGGGTGCGGCTCCTCCTCCTCGCCCTCCTCCAACTCCACGTCCTCTCTGTTCTCATCCTCTCCTCTCCTCCTCCTCCTCCTCCTCCTCCTCCTCCTCCTCCTCCTCCTCCTCCTCCTCCTCCTCCTCCTCCTCCTCCTCCTCTTCGTCCGACACCAACACGTACAGATACCATGCCGCTACTCCCCAAACCTCTCCCAGGGTACGCTCTGACAATAAATCCGGAGCGAAGTCCAACGGTGGCGACGAGGGCCTCTGGGGAGTCAAAGCCGCGCTAACGGCGATGTTTGCTAAAGGCGATGTCGGGAATCCGATGTTTGTGACACCGAGCTCGCGCAGAACAAAGTGTAGGACATCACGAACCACACTCCCTTACATTTAACATGTGCGAACGTATCGAGCGAAAACGACACAGCGAATTGTAGCAAAGCGCGAATTACGATGTCCTTCGATTGTTTTGGCCACGAACCAATCCCACCTACAACGCCGAAACCTACATCGCCGTTGCCTGCATTGCCGTTAGCGCGTCTAAGAAAACAGGCGAGAAATGGGCGGTGGTAGCGGTATGGGTAACTGTTCCACCTTTGAGCGGACCTCTATCCACGGGATTGTAGCGCCTGCGATCGGGGGATGGCCAAGGACGGGCGCTGGAAGGGGGTGGGGCCCCTCCTCCTCCTGCCGTTCCTCCTCCTCCTCGCCCTGCTCCTCCTCTCCATCGCCTTCCTCCTCCTCCTCGTGCTCTTCTGAGACCGCCCCCCGTTCCTCCTCGGGCCCCCCTGCCAGCTCCCGCGGCGCGGCGGGGCCATCCTGCCCGGGCGTCCCGCTCGCGCAGCTCGCTGCCGCGGCGCTCCGACCGCCCCCGCCGGTCCAGCCACACGGCGTCCTGCGGAGCCGCGGGAGGGCCCAGAGCCGAAGACCCCGGGCGCGCAGCCCGGGGATGACAAACAACCGGGCGAAGATGCTGGCGAAGCACCTGGTTGCGAGGTCCGGGTGCGCGAACTGGGGCGGAGAACCCGGGCTAACACGGCCCTGAAACTGGAACTCCGGGCGCACTGTATCGAGATTCTCCTCCTCCTCCTCTTCCTGGAGCAGGCGGTAGGAGTGAGAGGGATGATGATGATGATGATGATGATGATGATGATGATGATGATGATGATGATGATGATGATGATGATGATGATGATGATGTGGATGATGATGAGGATGAGGAGAGATGAGTATGATGATGATGCTGATGATGATGATGCTGATGATGATGATGATGATGGTGATGCTGATACTGCTGATGCTGCTGCTGCTCCTGCCGCTGCTGATGCTTTTTCTGACGGCAACGTCGACAACGGACGACGGACGACGACGATGAAGATGCAGATGACGATAAAGATGAATGTGGTGATGATGATGATGCTGATAATGATGAGGATGAGTATGCTGATGGAGGTGGTTGATGCTGATGATGATGAGGATGATGATGCTGATGCTGATTAGGAGTATGATGGTGGTGATGATGGGGATGATGCTGATGCCGATGACGATGCTGATGCTGATGCTGGCTATGCCGGTGCCGATGTCGCTCTTGATAATGACGTTGATGTTGTTGTTGCCGATGATGATGCTGATTATGAGGCTGATAATGCTGATGGAGTGAATGTGACGGTGATGCTGATTATGATGGCATTGCTGATGTTGCGGCTGATGCAGATGGTGGTGGTGGTGATAGTGTTGCTGATGTTGATGCTGCTGCTGATAATGATGATGATGGTGATGCCGATTGTGAAGATGATGATTCTGATGCTGGAAAGGATGCTGACAATGATGATGATGATGATGATGGAGATCCTGATGGGGATGATGATGATGATGATGATGATAATGATGGTGATGGTGATGGTGATGATGATGATGATGATGATGATGCTGATACCGATGCTGCTGACGATGATGATGGTGCGGATGATGCTGCTGATGATGATGATGATGATGGTGGTGATGATGATGCTGCTGATGATGATGAACGGGGATGCAGCGTAACGAGGATGGAGCGTAAAGAGCTCGTGAAGGGTTGTGAAGTGGCGGCGGTGGCGGAAAAAATGTCGGACCGCATCGAACAGACCGCCGACTAAGAGCGCACTGCGAAAGAGGCATTCGCGTCGTGCGACCTACCGTGCGAGGATCGTGAGAAGGATCCCACCGCCATGGGGATGCAACCCCACGGTGGCCGCGGACCACCTGACCGCGCCTTCCTTAGAGCCACCAACACGACCCGAGAGGCCCCCATGATCGTCCCAAGACAACCCAAGAGGCTGCCAGGAGGGCCCCACAGCGGTCCAAGAGGGCCCCAAGACGGTCCAAGATGCTCGCAAGAGGGCTCAAGAGGCTACAAAGAGGGGGAGCTCGAACTGAGACTTCGAGCCCGTCCCTCAAAGATTACCTCCGAGACTGCCAGATGACCTTCACAAGGCACCCAGAGGCCCCCAAGACCAGTCCCAAGAAGTCCCGAATATCCCCCAAAGATGCCCCACGAGGCTCCAAAAATGCCCCCGCGAGCACGCAAGCAAGCGCCAATGAGCTACAATGTACCCCCAAGAAGCTCCCATGACGGCCTAAGAGGGCCTCAAGAGGGGTCCAGGAGGGAGAACTACCCCGAGAGGCCCACGACTGTTCGCGCAAGACTTCAAGAGAACTACCGCCAACCATCAACGCCGCAATGGCAACGACCAGGCGGGCAAACGCCCGCGATGGAGTAGTCTGAACCCGCGGGCTGAACGAACCGATTGAACAATCCCACTGAATCCAAATAAAAAACTCAACCACCATGTAAACAGTTCCTTGGGACCCCATCGCAGACTTGATTGAATCCGCTGCCCCCGTGGAGCCTGGCTGGGCATAGTCGAGCGCACAGACGGGTGCGAACCGCTCATCCTCTCTGTGCCCAATACTTCACTGCTGCTCTCGGACTTCACGAACAAAAACATCTGCGAGACGCGAATCCGAAGGCACCGCGGGGACAGCCGGGGACCTCTGCTCCCGTCGAGGACGTCAACTCCAGCAGAGTGTCCGATAATCTCTGAGCCTCTTTCGCACAGCTCAAAACACCACGGCGTCCTCAGATCGGGCTGCAACTATTCGCGGGCGAGGGTGGACGGCCATTCGAAGGGATCCCTAAGCTTGCTCTTGAGCAGCCTCAGGCAACCTCGAGCTGGCATCGCCGAGGAGTCGAGAAAAACGATCACCTAGCTCGATCCCCGTGACTCCTTCTCCTTCTGCTTCTGCCCTTCCCCCCCCTCCAAATACGCGTCGTCACAGCCACGGGAGCAACCCAGACGATGGAGCAGCTTCACGTGTACCAACGACCCTACTCCCAAGGACTATAAAGATGCCCTCAAACATCCCCCCCAAAGCCCCCAAACTGCTGATAGACCACAACACGGAACAAAATGTAGATGCAGATACACACGCGCACAGTCTGCACACTGGAAGCACATATACACTTTCACACACACACACAACGCGCAAACAACCATGCCCATACCTACATACCAATGTTGAACACAATAGTGAGGCTTTCATGCGTACCTATGCTTACACACTGTTACATGCGCCGATCGGATTACAACACGCACGCCAAACAATTCAAATCACACAAGCAGACGAATCTACACACCAACTCATACATACAACTGTAAGCGCAAAAGTTCATACACAAAGCACAAGAGCGCGCGCGGGCGCACTCTCAACTTTGTGATTTCCCCCCTCCGTCGCCCTTACCCTCCTTCGTGCCACATGTCTTCCTTCGAGTTTGTAAAAATACGTATGCAATAATGTAAACTAATAGTGGGCACATGCCTGCAATAATGCAACGATGCGCATACCGCCCAATCATTGAGTCACACGTACAACACACAAACACACAAATAATGTTGAATAAGACGGAACCAAGACCAGGACAAACTTAAATCATAACAAAGCGGGAACCTCTAAGAGGCGGCGGCTCTGGATAATACCTGCGGCGCCGCGGCCGCTCTAGAACGTTACAGAACGCCCTGGAAGCGTTCCCGAAAGCTGACATGTGCTGGTGCACGGCCCGCCCTGGAGAAATGCGGCAACTTTTGCAAATCGTGTCGACAAGTCGTCCAGAGGACTAGCTTTCAATCTTGGGTCCGCGGAGCCTCGCGGAGCCCGCAAACGCCCCCCGGAGGTCAAAAGCTACAATTAGCCTGGCGAAGGACCCAACCATATGCAACTGTGAATACCGCAAGTGTGAATATCGTTTTCGGCGGCGCTACCTCTGGGTAGTGGAGACGCATGCGAACACCCCCACTGGGCCTTCGGTGGAGCTCCCTATGGGGCTACGAAACGCTGCCCTGGGTGGGGGAACCGCATGCAGGCAGCCCCACTGGGGCCTTCGGTGGAGCTCCCTGTAGGGCCACGAAACGCTGCCCTGGGTGGGGGAACCGCATGCGGGCACCCCCACTGGGGCCTTCGGTGGAGCTCCCTCTGGGGCTACGAAACGCTGCCCTGGGTGGGGGAACCGCATGAGGGCAGCCCCACTGGGGCCTACGGTGGAGCTCCCTCTGGGGCTACGAAACGCTGCCCTGGGTGGGGGAACCGCATGTGGACACCCCCACTGGGGCCTTCGGTGGAGCTCCCTCTGGGGCTACGAAACGCTGCCCTGGGTGGGGGAACCGCATGTGGACACCCCCACTGGGGCCTTCGGTGGAGCTCCCTATGGGGCCACGAAACGCTGCCCTGGGTGGGGGAACCGCATGTGGACACCCCCACTGGGGCCTTCGGTGGAGCTCCCTATGGGGCTACGAAACGCTGCCCTGGGTGGGGGAACCGCATGTGGACACCCCCACTGGGGCCTTCGGTGGAGCTCCCTCTGGGGCTACGAAACGCTGCCCTGGGTGGGGGAACCGCATGTGGACACCCCCACTGGGGCCTTCGGTGGAGCTCCCTATGGGGCACGAAACGCTGCCCTGGGTGGGGGAACCGCATGTGGACACCCCCACTGGGGCCTTCGGTGGAGCTCCCTATGGGGCTACGAAACGCTGCCCTGGGTGGGGGAACCGCATGTGGACACCCCCACTGGGGCCTTCGGTGGAGCTCCCTATGGGGCCACGAAACGCTGCCCTGGGTGGGGGAACCGCATGCGGACACCCCCACTGGGGCCTTCGGTGGAGCTCCCTATGGGGCCACGAAACGCTGCCCTGGGTGGGGGAACCGCATGTGGACACCCCCACTGGGGCCTTCGGTGGAGCTCCCTATGGGGCTACGAAACGCTGCCCTGGGTGGGGGAACCGCATGTGGACACCCCCACTGGGGCCTTCGGTGGAGCTCCCTATGGGGCTACGAAACGCTGCCCTGGGTGGGGGAACCGCATGTGGACACCCCCACTGGGGCCTTCGGTGGAGCTCCCTATGGGGCTACGAAACGCTGCCCTGGGTGGGGGAACCGCATGTGGACACCCCCACTGGGGCCTTCGGTGGAGCTCCCTATGGGGCTACGAAACGCTGCCCTGGGTGGGGGAACCGCATGTGGACACCCCCACTGGGGCCTTCGGTGGAGCTCCCTATGGGGCTACGAAACGCTGCCCTGGGTGGGGGAACCGCATGTGGACACCCCCACTGGGGCCTTCGGTGGAGCTCCCTATGGGGCCACGAAACGCTGCCCTGGGTGGGGGAACCGCATGTGGACACCCCCACTGGGGCCTTCGGTGGAGCTCCCTATGGGGCTACGAAACGCTGCCCTGGGTGGGGGAACCGCATGTGGACACCCCCACTGGGGCCTTCGGTGGAGCTCCCTATGGGGCTACGAAACGCTGCCCTGGGTGGGGGAACCGCATGTGGACACCCCCACTGGGGCCTTCGGTGGAGCTCCCTATGGGGCCACGAAACGCTGCCCTGGGTGGGGGAACCGCATGTGGACACCCCCACTGGGGCCTTCGGTGGAGCTCCCTATGGGGCTACGAAACGTGTGAGAGGTGTGCCGAGAGCAGAGGCAAGGAGGGGGAGGAGGGGGAGGAGGAGGAGGAGAGGAGAGGAACGCGGGGCACCGTCTCTTCAAAACGAGGACCCAACACCACAGGATGGTTGGGAAAAAATCTAAAGCGACGAAGACGGATTTTGAAAACGATTCAGATTGCACACTTCTTCAACGGCAGTGGGCCCACCCGGAGTTGTCCAAGGAGCACGCGACTCATTCGGGGAGACGTAAGACCCGGTTACGGGGGACTCGGAAATCCCCGACGAGGTCGTCAAAAAAATGACGAGGCCGAGCCTGCATTTTGACGAGGCCTCCCGCTGCAGACATCCCACGAAACTCCTGCTCGTCAAAATCCGGGGCGCGGTCGTCAAAAAACGATGGCGAACCCGAGTCCTGGCAAACCCGGGTCTTACGCTCCCCCGACTCATCACAGAGTTCGGCCGCGCACCCGAAAAGGAACCCGAGTTACCCCTGACCCGAGTTACCCCTGATGATTCGGGGCTCTTGGACGCCCGAAATATCCGGGGTAACTCGGGTCCGGGATAACTCGGGTTCGGAATCCCGAAAAGCGAACCCGAGTTATCCCTGACCCGAGTTACCCCTGATGATTCGCGACTCATCACAGAGTTCGGCCGCGCACGTGTCTGCGGAGCTCCTCCTGCCCTCGCACGTCCTGCCGGGTCTCCCCGGCGCCCGAGGCCGGCCGCGCGCCCCTCCCCCCCGCCGACTCTCGGCGGACGGGCCTCCGCCCTCTTCCAGTAGAGGCGACCAGGGACAAGCGAGCAAACATACAGAAGCCCCAGCATGCCCAATCTGTTCTGTACGATCTGACTGTTTGTCTTCCCCTCCACTCCCCATAGATTCCAGGGGGAAACCCAAACCTACCTCGCGTTTGACCACCCTCGCTTCCAAGAGATACCAAGCGATGCCAGATTGCAGCCTGTGCTGGTCAGGCCGCTTGACGAGGAGGCGCGTGGTAT
The DNA here is from genome assembly GCA_963575745.1 of Prorocentrum cordatum. Classification (NCBI taxonomy): domain Eukaryota; class Dinophyceae; order Prorocentrales; family Prorocentraceae; genus Prorocentrum; species Prorocentrum cordatum. The sequence goes on along the minus strand of CAUYUJ010016059.1, from coordinate 1,769,400 downwards.
GGCTTGGTTTTGCCTGGAAGCGAAAGCGGGGTAGGTAATTCACGCTCTGAGATTCGCAAATTCCCGGGGAAGCGACGATCATTTGTGCCTGTGCGTCTCCCCTCGACTCCTCTTCTTTTCCCTCCCCCTTCGCGCCCCGAGCCCGGCGCGTGCCGGCGGTGCACACACCCGCGCCCGCGATGGCCAGCGCTGCCCATCCGAAGCAACTGCGGCGCGCTCCTTTCGGGAGCGGCCCAGCGGGGTGCCCAGGACGTAATGACCGGCGGCCTGCGCGCGGCCCAGCGGGGTGTCCAGGACGTAATGAAACAAGAAGAGGCGCCATGAGATCTGGGGAAATATCATGGCCCACGCCATGATATCTACCCCCCCCTAGTCATCACCCCCCTCTTTTCCGCCCCCGATCCTTGGCCTGCAGGCCGAGGGCCTCGTCGGGGGCCGGGATCGCGTCCCCGGGGTGGAGCAGCAGCAGGGAGTACAGAGCCTCGCCGCCTGCGCAGGCACGGGCGCGGAGGGTGCAGCCGAGCGGGCACAGAGGACGCAGCCCCCGAGCTCGCGGGAGGGAGGGGAGCGGCAAGGGCGGGCTGCGTTTGCTTTGGCGGCGGGATTCTTTGGGAGAGGAGGTAGGCACGCTGAGGGGACGAAGCGAGCACCTGATGATCGTCGTCCCACACGTCGGTAACGTCAGCAAGTGGAGGAAACACCGGGAGAGAGAACATCTATCAATGGCACGCTGCCGTGGTTAGCCCGTCAGCGTGTTGCTCCTTCGTTTGTGCCCGAATACCTGGCGTTCCTTCAACAGTACCTCGCCTCGCTGATGGGTTCCCCACGGCGGGGCGTCAGTAGTTCTGTGTTGCTCCCCGACCTACGATGGAAACATCACTACTCCACGACGCAGACGTGGACCTGCGGGCGAGTCCGATGAGAGATGGGGCAGCTGGACGAATTTGGGGCCTGGGCCGACCTCCGAGGATGTCTCGAGCGCATGGGGCTGCTGGCCCCCTGGCCGTTGGGTGACAGACCGTTCAGTGAGATCCTCATTGGTGGTTCGGGCTCGTTGGACGGTCTGTCTTCCGACAGATCCCTGGATCCACAAACGCAGCATCCACGCTTAAGGGTCGAGCTTGACCTGCACTGCGGGCTGGATGTCGCCAAATGCCTTGCGACGTCTATATCAGGCGCACGCTTACATGAATTACAGATCTGTGGATCTGGCGCGTGGGCGCGAGATCCACCGATCGGGGTACGGGGCAAGGTCGCTTGATCTGCAGACGGAAGGCACCGATTCTGCGCGGCAACGGGCTCCGTCGCTAACTCGCGCATCTTAATCCGTGTTTGCGCCTCCTTAGCTCTAGTGCATGTTTCCTTTTCGTCCTTATCCTCCCCCTCCTCCCTCCGACACGGCCCTGGGGCACCCCCGAAAGGACCAACACCCAGAAAGGGACAACCAGGGCAACCACAAAAGGCGTCCCCGCCGCCCGCACGCCGGCGAGACCCCCACTTTCGGTGAGGGGTTCCGCCAGAGGAGGGGGAGGAGGAGAAAGAGGCGAACCCTTTGTCGCACCCCTCCGGCCCGACTTGGGAGGAATAGGCAAGGGGCTGTGTCTGACTATCGTGCGCCGTGGCCTCTGGCATCTTCGTGACTTGAACCACGCGCGCGCTTCGCGCGCGGTTAGGTTCTAGTCGCGCTCAAAGACATATCATGGCACATCAACTTACCGCTGGGTATTGCCAGGTTGAGTCGGGATTTCCCTTAAGGTTGGTCGTTAGACCTGCCGCCGCTTGATATGAAAACCCGAAAGTAATGTAATGGGGGCCTTTAAGGGCTTCGACGACGCGTCGTCTGGCGCTTAAAGAGATCAAAAAGAAGAACTGGGATGCCCGAGTCTGGCTCCGTATTGCACATCGCTTAAGCCCAATCATGATGCATCGGGACCCTTGCGCGCTTAGCACGGGCTCAAGTTCTAGCCAATCATCGCACATCGGCGCATGCTGTTCTACACCATGGAGATCCTTTCCTACTCTGGCTCTGACTCTGACTCTGATTATTACTGCTGCTTGTCCTCCCTCTCTCCTCCTTTCTCGTCACTTTCATTATCTTCCTTGCTCCGCCTTCTCCTCCTCCTCCTCCTCCTCGGCATGCGCCTTCTGTGGTATTCTTGGCCTTGATCGTTGACGCCCCTTTGGCCTGGATCCCCGTCTCATCCACGATCGTTTTCCCGATGGCCTCCGAAATGGTCCCAAGAGAAGCTCGACAGCTCAAAGGCATGGGCCCCAAAAGCCCCCAAAGGGTCCCCTAGAGGCGCCCATGACACCAGAATCCTTCAAACACCGTGGGTAAATAACAGATTTTGGACTTCTCACCGGTTCGTTTTCGGCGTGCTTCCCGGGTTTCAAGATGACTCCCAAATAAACTTTTTCAGGATCATTGCCCGAATGGAACGTTGGAAGCCCGCGCCCTCTCACGGGGCCTCTTGGGGCGTTTTGGCAGCGTCTTGGCCGTCTTGGAACCGTTCCAGGCCGTCCAGGAACGCTTTGTTGGCCCTCCAGGCGCTTCCTGGAGGCGTCTGGAATCTGGAGGTTGTCTTAACCGATCGTGGGGCGCCGTGGGGCCGCCTCGAAACTCCGAGGGCTGGCCAGGGAGCCCCCGGGGAGGGCGAGGGCCGCTCTGTACAATCAGAGCCTCCCTCCGGCGCCCGGGGTTGGGACCATCTATATATATATATATATGTGTATATGTGTGTATGTATATGTGTATATATATGTATATGTATATGTGCTTATATATGTGTATGTATGTATACATGAATATGTGTAGCGTACATGCATATGTATAACCTGTATATATATGTACATAGTAATCGTGAGCACCCTCGGGGCCACGGGGGCAACTTTTCCCAGAGGGGAGGTGAGGCAGCCGAGCTCACGAGTGGCAGCGGTGGAATCGTCGAGGCCGAGGCTCCGCTACCCCTGGGAGAGAAAAGTAAGCAAGGCTTGAAGGCGAAAGCGGGGCGGGAAAATTGAACGAGGACCAGGGCGGGACCCCGCTCTTTCTAACTCCCACTTCCTGCGCTCCATCCAAAAAGTGACCATGAGCGCCCTCGGGGGCATGAGGGCATCTTTTCTCAGGAGGAGGTAAGGCAACCGGGTTCACGAATGGCACCGGCGGGGCGGTCGAGGCCAAGCTTCCGTCACCCGATCCCAACCGGTGAACTGGCCAAAGGCCGCACTCGAAAAAACACAATCATTCTAAATTGTTTGTTGCTCAGTGAAACGTCGGTAAACTGTTGGCCAACAGTAACTGCCCAATGTATCCCTTGATTTGTCTCGCCCGACATTTCAATATGTGGTTTCTTGGACCGTGAACAGATCTTACTTACCATGAGGTCGGCACGTGCGTTCGATACCTGCACATATCCCCGCATCCCACATAGCGATGCTGGCGCACTTCATCCAGCGTGTCCCGAATCTGCATATATCGCAGGCATGCACGACACACGAGCTGTGGCATGAGAGACAGCAAATACGCGGCGCCCGCCACATCAGATAAGCTCCCGGATTCTCGAGCGCCGCTGGAGTGTCATGGCAAGTAGCGAGGCGGATAACCTGGGTCAAGAGTAAGTAGGTGTCGTCTCCAATATTGAGCTGGAGTTGTTGAGAGGGGGTCAGCCCAGAGTCCCATGATCTGTTTCGCGCACCGAATAGCAGGCCGTCTACCAATCGACGAAGTAACACACGGCGCGCCCAGCCAAATAGCGCCCACAACACCCCCTCGGAACCCTGAGAACAGGGAATCCTTTGGAATGTATAAAACGGCCGATGCTACCGTCCCCGGCGAAAAGCCCTAGGAAGAGAACATCTCGGCTGCGGGTCGCGTTTTCCTGGGCTCTGGTTAGCAGATGTTGGAAGTATCTGCGTACCTTTTGGGCTTTCCCTACCTCGGGCGCAACGTGTGGGCCTGGCCCAGCAGGGTGCTGGGGGGCCTCGACACCTCGCGCTTCGCGCCTGACTCCAGCAGCACGGGCATGAGAAGCTGGCCGCGCTGGCCCCCGACTCCGCCCTGGATCGCCCGCCTGAAACTCTGGGGAACCTCGCTTCCGAAGCTGAACACGAGGGAAAGATCTGGTTGATCACGCGAAGCAGCTAGGTGTCCTTTCCGCACCTCGTGAGCGACGTCGTCGTGGTCCAGCGGCCCCCGCGCACCACCTGCTCGGAGGTTCGTCTCTGCGTCGCCGGACCCCCGGAGGCGCCTCCGCGACGGAACTGGCACGCGCGGGGGTCGAGAGAGCCTGGCCCGGGGCCGTCCGCCATCGCTGCGAGCGCCTCGCGGCGCAGCTCGCTACTGAAGTTCAAGAGCGTTCTGTCGGGGTGGCTGGCGGCCTTCAGCCCGAGGAGGGGCCCCCGCAGCCAGCGGCCGTCTATCGCGACGGCGTCGTCGACCGCGCCCGTCTTCCCCGGCGCCCCGAGGGAGGTCTCGTGGAAGACCGGCCCAATCGTCGCGAACCCTGCGCCGGCCACTGGCACCGCTGCCACGGCGCTCTTGCCGACGAGGGCCACGGCCTCGATGGGCCGAAAATAACGCGCGCGAGAAACTGCCACCATGGTCGCCATCATCGGGGGCCCCAACGCGACAACCCCGCCCGCTATCGCCAGCGCCGCAAGTCGCGGACGCGGAAGACGCGAATGGGCAGGCGCGCGTCGACTCCAGCTGACAGCGCACATCGCGGCACGGGGAAGAGCCACCCTGGTCTTCTTGCGCAGCTCGGGGAGAACGCAACCCAGGGCGTCGATCGGCCAACTCGCCCCGACGGCGCCGCGGCCCTCCATGCGCGCGTAGAGTTGAGGCGCCCCGCCGCGACGATGTCCAGCTCGACCGGGCAGCTCCGCGCCAGGCTCAGCATCTGGCAACGCATCAAGAACAGCCGGGGCGTTCTCTGGCACAGTGGCACCGCGCCTGGCATCGCCGCGATCCTCTTCAGCACGCTCATCCACGGGAAAGCAGTCGGTATCCGCTTTTGCTGCGGCCTCTCGAGCACGGCTGGATCGCTCCCACTTGAGCTTGCCCGCCTTGGCCGAAGCACGTTGCTGGCGAGATGTCGCCAGCGCAGCCCTGGCGCGGGGCGCGCGCGCCCTCGGGCCGGGAGCGAAGCTGGAGTTCGAAGGCAGTTGGAGCCTGGGTCTGGAACTCGAGCCAAGGTGGGCCTGCATAGCACCCGACTTGACCCAGGGATCCCATTCCGCGGGCCACGCTCGGAAGGGGCCCATCTCGCGCACGGGCGGGCACCAGTGGCCAACGTGGCAACGGATATTTCCAGGGGCGCTGCTGGCGCCCGGAAACGCGCCCAAAACAAAACGGTTTGGGATTTTCCCAAATGAACCAAAAACTCTACCATTCCCGGGAGAGGGGTCAGACAAATGACATGCGGCACCCCCCTTTCCAAACGACGCGTAGACATTTACCGGGAATGGACGGTCCCGCCCGTTCGGCCCGAGACATCCCGTGAAAAATGACCCGCGACGCCCCCGCGCCGGCATGGGGCGCATTTTTTGCTGCCGCGCCCCCGAGAATATACTTCCTGACAACGACGGGGCCGCTGTCCGTCGGAAGGGGGCGCAGGAGGTGGGGCGAACGAGCGCGGCCCTTGACCGCGCCCCAGCAGATGGGGCAGGTTATCCACAGTCGCCAGCACTCTCGATCCCCGGGCGCTTCCAGCCCCGAGGGTGCGTTCCTGTCGAGTTCCCTGCGCGATAGGCAGACTGCGTTTTGGTGGGGCCAGGAGATTATGGGTCTGGTCGAAGACCCGGGGAGTCGGGGGGCGCGTGGTTCTGCGCGTCGATGCACTGTTCGACCTTGAATCTCAATTTTTCTGACATCCCGCCGAGCGCGCCGACGGGGGCAGCTTCAGCCTGCCGGGCGCGCGCGCCCAGGCCAGACGTCGAGGCGCCGGCGGCCAGCGCAGTCGCGCGCCAGCGGGCTGACCAACGTGCGCTCATCAGCGGCAGTCGACGCCTGATTGACAAAAATTATCGTCAAACAGCGGACCAAATCTCCGCAAACCTGCGCCCGTTGTTCAACGCAAAAGCACAGCGCTCCTGCGACGCACTGTAAACCTCGCGTCGGATAAGCCCAGCCAAAATAATATGTCCCAGGAGAGCCCGAAGATGGCGCCCACTGCAGCGCCGCCGTCGCAGAAGCGCCTCGATTGCGAAGCGCAGTCGCCACAGGTCGCAGTGCTCAATCGAGTGCCAGTCGCCCCCGGCGAGTTGGGGGCCGAGAATATCTAAATCGTGGGCAACGCCCTCCACGTCGTGAGGGATAAAACCCTTCTGCCCCAGAGCTCCCCGAACGCCCCACGGGAGTTGATGCGCCCGTGGCCCCGATAGTCGAGGCGCTTCCCGCGCGCCCCGCGACCGCGACGCTGCCCGCCTGGATCACAGCGGCTGGTTGCCCCGCTGGAGAGGCAGGGACTTTGACTAACGCAATGGCATGCCGGACCGCGCATTGACATAGGAGCAACGACCAGGACCACCCCATAGGAAGCCCGCGCGCCTGAGGGGCGACGAGGGCATGCGGGTGGAGGCGCTGCCCGTTCAAAGTCTGGAGACCCAGGTGTCGGGCAGCCAAGTGCGGCAGTCTGGAATAAGGCCTCAGAACAGACGGTAAGCCCATCCTGTAGAATGCGGCATTGACGTCGCCTGTAGCCGCGGCGGCTGGCCCGTCGGACGCCACCTGGCTGGCCGAAGAAGCAAGTTGCAGCACGACAGAGAGTGAGTCTCTGAAAGCAGAGTTGCACGCGCGGGAATTAAAGATCACGCGGGTCCCCCCGCCCTTCCTGGCGGCAAGAACATGCCGACATACTGGGGCGGTCCACTCGAGCATCCCGCGATCGCACAGAGAGGGCGAGGAAAGCGGAGTAGGTCCTGGGTCGTTGTGCAAGGAAAGTCGATGCGCGGTTCCCTCGGGCCCAGTTCTCGATGCAAAGCTTCGGCTTCCTTGACATCCCGAAGCCAATTCACGTGATACTCGCGCAAGCAAGTAGAATCCCGTCACGCAGGCCGCTGCGGCCTGGCTGGGGAGGGCGAGCAGTCGCCTGCGTCGCGGCCTTCGAGTGGACCTAGACCCGTCGTCGCAGTGCCCCGAGGCAGTGCAGATCTCGCGCCTGTCGCCAGATCTGGGGGGGGCAGCAGATATTGCAAAGCAGAACTCGCGAATGGGAGCGTCTCGTTGCCCGGCGTTCTCGATGCCGGCGGGTGTCTCTTCGCGTGCCTTTCCACGCGGCTGGCTAGGACAAGGAATCCCATCGTTGGCCCAGTCGCGACGTGGCTGGGCTCTCCTGCGCCTTCGTTGCGCACTGCGACGCGGGAACGCACGTGCCCGATGCTGCCCCACCTCCTCGGGCAACAAAAAAAGCGACGGAAAGATGCCCCGCCCGCGCGCCCCGCAATCGCGCTTGCCCGACTGGCGCGACAGGCCAGGCGGCGGCGCGCATGGCGGGCGAGAGAAATCGGCCTCGAGTGGAAGAACACAAGGGGATGAGGGATCTGCACACGAAAAGCTCGGAAGACAAAGGCATCGCCAGTCGAAGGGGCCACCGAGGTCAAGGGCGGCGGCCGGCCAATCTCCGCCGCCTGGGTCTGAGCCAACATCTGTTCCGCCCTTCATCGTCTTGTTTTTGATATTGGCGCTGGCCCTCTCCTCCCGAGGCTTGCACCTCTCCTTCGCGACGGGCGCTTTTCTTCTGAAGCTCGGCGGGCGCCAAAGACTACAGGGCCGGGCAGACCGCGACGTTCCCGCGGGCGTGATCCAGCCCCACGCGCAAGCAGGCGTCCTGAGTGGTCTCGCCGCTACTCCCCGCGAAACTCGGCATCTTGTCGTGGCAGCGCTCCTCCGAGAGCTGGATGGCCCGCGACGTGATCTCTGCCCCGGCGACGTCTGGAATATTCCATTGATCGAACGTGGCCATCCTCTCAAGCATCTGGCAGAACGTACGAGGACTCTCGGCCCCGCCGTCGTTGTCCTGCAACGTCGCATCGGCCTTCCACCGAGCGCGTCTACCGAGCGGGGTTTGGCCGTTGGACGCCGCGAGGTAGTCCGAGGCCCTCTGACTGGGAAGTCGCTGCACTGGGTCTTGACCATTCCCTCGACGGCCAGCCGAAACTTTCTGAAGCGAGATTCTGAAGCGTCGCGGGCGATGGGCTGCACGCGGATGTCGTCCACTGTCGGCGTCGCGGCGCTCCCAGGCGCCATAAGACCAGGGGCAGCTCCGGCTGGCACCATCACGACGCCAAGGCCCACGACCAAGGGCGCCGCGACGGGCGCAGGCGCCGGCGCCACGGCGGGCGCGGCGGGCGCACAAGCTGCTGGGCCGCCGCTGGGCGCGGCCGCTCCGCCTGCGCCGCCAGCGCCTGGAGCTCCAAGGGCGGGTCCGAGGGACGCAGCCAGGGCGCCGACCCCACCTCCGACGATGGGCAGCGCCGTTCCAGCGGCCCCAGCAGCTGCCGCGCGAGCGGCTCCAGCATCTCCCCCGACGACTCGTCCAGCCAGGTTGGGCTGCTTGCCGTCGCCAAGCACGGGGAAACCCCTCCGCCCTGCAGCCGCCGCGCGGGCCTTTTGGAACGCCGTGGGCGTCGGCGCGTTGTGGTACACCGGGGCCGCGAGCCTACCCGGGCCTGGCGGCGCAGCGTCGCCGCAAGCACCACTTGCCAACAACCCGAACCAAACGATCTCGGGCACCTGGATCCGGTCCTCCACGTAGCTGTCCCTGTCAGGCGTCAGCGCGCTCACGGTGGTGCCAGCGCCGGGTTCGATCAGCACGATCGTCTTGTGGTACAGCGGAGTGCCCGGCACGTTGTATTGAACAGCCCCGAAATCGCCAGTCTCGATGTTTGAGGCTCTGCACCAGCGGCGGAACCGCCGCTTCCATCCTCTCAGGCGCGGCAGCGCCGCTGGCGAAGCAAGCTCAACTGCTCCTGGGCGAGGGTCCCCAGCTCCACCTCCTGGTCCTGGATGGGTTGTACGATCTCCACTTCGTGGGCCACAGAGCCCCCGCGCTTGCCGAGATGTCGGCCCGCGCCCCAGACCGCCACCAGGGCCGCGCCCAAGCGCCCGCAGCTCGTCAAGACCAAGCCCGACGATGACCACGAGCAGGCGCAGATCGGTGGCGCCTGGGAAGCCGCCGATGGGGCAGGCCGGGCAGGCTGGCGCTTGGGCGCCGCGCTGGCGCCGTGCTGGGCGCCTGGGCGCAGGCTGGGAAGCGCGGCGAGGAGCTCGGCGCCTGGGCGCCGCGCCGGGGCAGGCCGGGCAGGCTGGCAGCGCAGGTTTTGCAGGGCACTGCGGGCAGCGAGGACACGGGGGAACTTTGGGACAGGAGGCGAAGCAAGTGAGGGAAGCCTCCCACGCCCAAGCAATCGCCTGTGACCACATCCGAGGTCGCCGAGGCGGCCTCGGGAAAAAATAAGCCAAAACGTTGTGCGGCCTGGCTCTTTCAAACATATATATATATATAGTTCGGTACACATGTCTACATTTGCGTAAGCATATATATATATATATATATATATATATATATGTATATATATATATATATATATACATATAAGCATGTATATACTGACACGTACAATGACGTATGTATGTAGAACAGGTGTGTACACGTATCTAGGTATGTATGTATGTATGTATGTATGTATGTGTGCATGTATGTATGTTTGTAGGTATGCATGCATGCATATATATATATATGTGCGAGTCATGTACAGATGTGTGTGCGCGTAGCGATACATGTATACATATGTACATATATATATATATATATAACCATCGCGCGAGCTTCGCGCACGCTCTGGTTCTAGCCCACGCTGGGTGGGGGGGGGCGCTGGAAGATCTTGGACAGCGCTATCAAGTGCAGGCGCGTGACATAGTGGTGCCTCCCGAGGCCTCTTGGGAGCCTCTTGGGTCTTCGTGGGGGTGTCTGAAGGGCTTCTGGGGGATCCTTCGTGCTTCCTTAATTTTTCTGTTGGGGGAACCTCTTGGGTGATTCTTGGGGTGGCATAGTGGGGTTTCTTGGAGTCCCTTTGGGGACACGTCGGGGTTCTCCGGGCATCAGAAGGTGTTCTGCAATCTTAAGCCGTCATTGGCCGTGCTGGGGGTGCCGGACCACACTTCCCACTCTGAACCCATTGGCACCTTCCTGGGCCCCCCCCCGGGACCGCCCCCAGCTTCCCTCCAGGCTCCCCCCAGGGTTCCCCAAAAGCTCCCCCCAAGGCTCCCCCCACCCCCCCCCCAAGACCCACCAAGGCTTCCCCCAAGGTCCCCCCCCAGGCTCCCCCCAAGGGCTCCCCCAAGCTCCCCCCCCCCCCCCAGGCTCCCCCCAAGGTTCCCCGAAGCTCCCCAGGTCGGGAGAGGTCGGGAAGAGATCGGGGGGGGTCGGGGGGATCGGAGGGGACGACAATAGGGCGTCGTGGGCGGAGCCGGGGGGGGTCGGGGAGAAGTCTGGAGGGAGGTCGCGGGGAGGTCGGGGGGAAGTCGGGGGTTGGGGGGGGGGAAGGGGGGGGGGGAGGGGCCGGGGTGGGGATCGGGGGGGAGGTCGGGGGGGGGGTCGGGAGGCTCGGGGGGGGGGGGGGAGTTCGAGGGGGAGGTCGGAAGGGGGCCGGGGGGAGTAGGGGGGAGATCGGGGGGGTTATGAGAGGTCGGGGGGAGGTCGTGAGGGGGGTTGGGGGGAAGTCGGGAGAGAGGTCTGGGGGGAGGTCGGGGGGGGGAATGGGGGCGGTCAGGGAGGATCGGGGAAGAGGACGGGGGAGGTTGGGAGCATGTTGCGGGGAGGGCGAGGGGGAGGTCGGGGGTGGTCGTGGGAGAGGTTGGGGGGGGGTCGAGGGGGGTCGGGGGGAGTCGGGGGGGGGCCAGGGGGGAGGGGGGCGAGCCCCCCAAGCATGAAAGCATTTAAGTGTGAGCAGTGGCACTTCCCGGGTGGTCCCCACACTTAAAACGAGACCAGTAGCACCCAGTGACACCTTCCAGGGGGCGCCACTGATCATGTAAGCCTGAGCAGTGGCACCTTCCTGCACCCCCCCCGACCCCCCCAGACCTTTCCCGACCTCCCCCGACCTCCCCCCCGACCTCCCCCGGATCCCCCCGACCCCCCTGAGACCCCCTACCTCCCCACCCAGACCCCCCCCCGACCCCCCCACCCTCCCTCCCCCCCCGACCTCCCCCCCCCGACCTCCCCCCCCCCCGACCCCCCCAACCTCCCCAACCCCCCCTTCCGACCTCCCCGCAACCTCACCCCGACCCCCCCCGATCCCCCCGAGCTCTCCCCCCCCCACCCCTGACTTCCCCCCGACCTCCCCCCGACCCCCCCCCCGACCTCCCCCTCTGGCCCCCCCGACCTCCAGACACCCCGCCCGGCCTCCCCCCCTGCCCCAAGGTCTGGGGGGAGTCTGGGGTTGGGGGGAACTCTGGGAGGGAGGTCGGGTCTGGGGGGTCTGGGGGGGGGGGGGGGCGTTGGGGGGGTGGGAAGGAACCTGGGGGGCCTGGGGAAAGGGCGCGGGGAGCCTCGGGAGCGTTCATAGTAGGCGGCGTCCCGGTTAAGTGTGGAGTGCCCCCCCCCCCCCCCCGTGACCGTCCTGGCTGAGTGGAGGCCCGAAGTGAGCCACCTCGGGCCACATTGACGCAATCTGGAAGCCTCCCGGGGGCTTCCTGGAGGCAATTTTGATGCATCCGGGGCACTGCTCGGCTAGGGGGCCTTTGGGAGCCTCTCGGGGGGCTTCGGGGGGGCCTCGTCGGACCACTGGGGGACTCTTGGGGCCTCCTGTGGGCTTCTTAAGACGGAAGACTCTGCTGTTGGGTTCGCGTTACACTTCTTGGGCCGTCTTGGGACCGTTTTGGGACCCTGTCGGGATGTCTTGGGCGCCTCAGGCACCGTCTTGGGGCCCTCGTGGACCGTCTGGGGGCCCTCTTGGAGGCCTCTTCTGACGAACCAACAACACACACCCATACCCATAGGGGATCGGGGAAGGCTATGGGTGCGTGTTGTCGGACGGGGGTCCCCGTTCGAACGGGAGCGTTCCCTCTTGGAGCAATCTTGGGGGCCCCTTGGACCGTCTTAGAGCGTCGGGATGCAAGAAGGCTGAAAACTCTAAAATTCATCAAAAAACCAATGGGACAGCAATGAGTTGTGCCTCTTCGGGCCGTCTTGGGAGGCCTATTGGAACCGCTGCGGTCCTCTGGGGAGCTTCTTGAGGGCCTCTTGGATCCTTTGAGGGGCCTCTTAGGACTTCCTAAGAGCCTCTCGGGGTGGAGAGCTCGCATGTTCGGTTCGTGTCACCCCTCTTGGGTCCCTCTTGGGGCCGTCTTGGTGCCCTCTCGGGCCGTCTCGGGCGCCTCAGGCACCCTCTTGGGGCCCTCGTGTGCCGTCTTGGGGCCCTGTTGGAGGCCTCTTCGGCTATCTTGGAACGGTTTTGGATGGAGGCCGTTTGTGTCGTGTTGGAGCGTCGGGACGCCCAAAGGCTGAAACCTCGAAAGTCAATAGAAAAAAAAACGATGGCAAGACAATGATTTCTTGGGGCATTCGTGGGAAGCCGCTTGGAACCTCTTCAGCCCCCTACGGGGCGCTTCTTGGGACCTCTTAGGCCTGTTGGGAGTTTATCGGGGCCTCCTGAGAGCCTCTGGGGTGGAAGGCTCACATGTTCGGTTCGTGTTGCTCCTCTTGGCTCCTTCTTGGGGCCGTCTTGTGGCCCTCTCGGGCAGTCTTGGGCGCCTCTAGCGCCGTTTTGGGCCCCGTTTTCGAGGCCTCTGCGGCTGTCTAGGAGAGGACATTCGGGCCTCTTGGGCCGTCGTGGGGCGTCGGGAAACTGAAAAGGGGAGAATCCGATTACCCTTCAAAAGCCAAGCGGGAACAATTATGCGTGCCTCTTGTTTTTTTAACTGTCGGCGCAGCTGAAGGCCGCGCGCGGCCAGCCGGATGTGACAATTGAGGGTCAAAGAGCATGCAAACTTTCATATTGGGTTGTGGCGGCGTGCAAATCTGCAAGAAATTTTGAGCCCTGGTCGAGAGCCGTGGCCTCAGCGACGAAGGAAAATAAAACGTCGACCTCATCCACAAACACACCAGCCATATAAACAATTTGCGAACCGTCCCCCCAGACAGCCTCGAGGATCCAAGCTGCTGCAGAGCACGCGTCGCCCCGGCGACCGCCGTCGCAATGGACGACAAGATTCGCGTCTCGAAGCTGACGGCCGGCAGTTAATGGACAAAAATTCTGCCAAAAACGTTTTTCGTCCATGCTGAAATTTGCTAGGTGGTCTGCTTCCACATTGAGCTCGCGGCGCCTCCACACGACAGGATCCGCACGGCACTGGTGGGGCAAGACGCCTTTGTCGAATAGCGTTGCCCAACGGGTGCAAATACGGTTGACGATGCGGCAGTGGTCGGAGCCGTCCGGGAGGATGTACCCATGATGACGTCAACTAAAGGTTGACAATCACAGATGATGATGAAACGACCTGCGCCGGCCTCCCAGTTGATCGGCTCATCGTGGAAGTTGATGGCTGCATGTGTTGCTGGCAGTTCCTCCAATGTATATCTCTTCGCCCGGAGTCGTTTGGGTGGAGGGTAGTCCTGCACGACCGCCTCCGTTGTCGCCCGAACGCACCCCACGACCGGGAGTCCCCATTGGCGGCAGATCCACGCGCTGAACTCCCCGAAATGCCGCATCCACTCCTGTAGGGAATGGTAACCGTCGCGGACACTCCTCCAATCGACGCCGAAATAATCACAAAATACATCTTCCCAGTGAGAGAAATTGCCTCCAGTGGCATGGACCATACTCAATCGCAACGGTTTCTTGTATTCTTTGGCATGTTTATACTGCTCCCACCAATCCCGCGCGCGGAAAATCGGGCTCTTCCTCAAAAGCTCAGCTCCGGCACTGCATGGAAGAGAAATCTCACGCCATGCGTTTTTAAATACAGACTTGAGCACGCGTACACATATGGGGCATATGCTGTGCACCTGCATCCATTTTCGTATCAAAGCCGACGTGCGGGCATTGGCGGTCATTGCGCTTTCATCTGGTTTGCGGCGGAGCCGGAGCACTTTCCGAAGGTACTGCCATTCCCAAGTCTTGAGTTTGGCATCCTTGGGAAGCATCTTGAGAGCCTCTTGGGGCTCCTTGGGAGGCATCTTGAGGGCCTCTCGGGGCGTCTTGGAAGCCTCTTGGACAGTCAGGGGCAAATTCTGGGGCCGTCATTGGTCGTTTTCGCAATCTGAAAGCGCCCATTTCTGGTGATCCGGGGTCGTCTTCGGGCGAATTTAAAAAGCACCCGGCGCCACGGCAAGGCCCATGGGGCCCTTCGAAGCCTCTTGGCCCTTTTTGGAATGCTCTGTTGGGAATGCTCTTGGAGACCCCTTCGAAGCCTCTTGGGGCCCCCTGAGGGCCTCTGGGGAGGAGGGCTCGAAAGGCCAGTCAAGTACATTCTCTGGGCCTCTTCTTGGGGCTGTCCTGGGGCCCTCATGGGCCGTCTAGGGGGCCCCGTGGGCCGTGCTGGTGCCCTCATGGGCCGTCTCGGAGCCCTCTTGGGGCCCTCTTGGGTCGTCTTGGGTCGATTTTGGGGGCCTCTCGGACTGTCTTGGGCTCTGTGAAAGTCCAAGATGCGAATGCCCAAAAAATCTAAGGTTCCTAAGGGAATGGGGCCATTTTTGCGTTTTGAGGCCCTCATCGGAATCCTCCTGGGGGCCTCCTGGGCCGTATTTTTTTTGACTCTGACCAACTACCGTGACAGGCCTACATGCAGACGTGAAGCATGCGCTGTGCCTTGCCATACTTGGCAGTGAAACTCTTATACTAAGCTGCCAACGTCCTCAATGGCCATGGCTCCAGCTGTGGTTGATGACGCAGGTGGAAGAATCTATGTGCCGCCCATAGAGAGGAAATAAAGCTACGACTACTAATGCGCCGCACGGCATGACGATGATGATGATGTTGCCGCTGCTGATGATGATGATGATGATGATGGTGATGATGCTGATGATGATCATGATGAGTGCGGTGATCACAGATATATATATATATATATATATATATATATATATATATGTATATGTATATACATACATATATACATACATATACATATATATGTATGGAGACATCGCGAAACCATAACGCCTAAACAACATGTAAACCATAGAAACTTGCTGTCCCTTCTGGTGACAGTCGGAACTCCATGTCCCAGGTCATTCACTTTAAACTCTTATTGGCAACGGGCCGACGACAAGGGACTCCAAAACACAAACCTATGATCTCGTGTACGGTCGAATCGCCAAAGAGGCATCAACAAAACATTGTATCATAACCCAGCTGTGACTGGCAGAGCCAAGGCATTTCGTATTCGGAAGATCGGTAAGTAATGCCAAATGCGTAATCATATCAGCAACAGTCACATGAGCTGCATTGAAAAAATGCTCCGATGTGTGCAACTCCGTATGAGGCGTGGCTATCCTGAAGCATCCTGTAGATTGACAACCAAGCAGCCAGCAGGCTCCTGCATGCCTAGGGAACTGCAAGTCAATTTTTTTTCTCAGGGTAAATCCGACGTCATCGTCGGAAATCAAACGAGGATACTGCAATCGACTATCCAAGAAGAACCCTCCTCGTACACATCCACAGGACATTTGCAACAGAGGGGATGCACGCTGCAGGACCCAACCCCCCATCGAATGGCCAATCAAACAAATGTCAGAAATTAGCCCTGAATCCAACACGCAAGTTGCCAGCGCGTGCAAGCCGACCTGATCAAGGGTGAGGAGGGCGGTCCTATCCATCAATGCACAGCTCGATGTACACGTTTGGTTCTCTCGGAGGCGCAAATGAACAACTTTGTCATACGCAGCGCCCTCAAAAAAAATGCGTGTGGGGAGTTGAAGATTGTGGACGGCGGCGACGCAACAATTGACTGACACTGTTCGCACGCGCGGTTGCGCAATGACCGATGGCAAACGGCTTGGAGATCTCTATTAGATTGTTGCGCTGCCCTGGTGCAAGCCAGCGTAGATCACGTGTTCGAAGGACCTTCTTGATAGAACAGGCGCGTTCGACCGCTGGTTCTTTGGCTGGATAAATGCCTGACCGTGCGTTTCCGATACGCATGTGCACGAACACATGACTGCACTGACTGCGGGTCATGCTCCTCTTGCCCGGCAAGAAATTCAACGTGTCCAACAAAGTGCAAGCCATGAGCCGGTGATCACAATCTACAAGGCGGTTCGCATGAGGGGCAGAATACTTGTCAAACTTGATCGGGGATATTCTCACATTCGTTGCAGGAGGAAGAACAACGTGACCAGGGCGTGCAGCTCGGTAGCCTTGCTGACCCTTGGCAACCACGAACGCACAAGGGCTACTAGTGTTTTTGACCAGATCTCGATGCGAGCGAAGTCTGGGATCTGTTAGTGCATCAGATCTCACGCGGTTCAGCGATAGCGACTGCAAACTGCCCAGAAGCTCTGCAGGCGTCAGGTGCGCACCTACTGAATGGATTGAACAAATAGGACTGCCCAACTGGCCGATAGGAAACGCGCTCGCGCAATCCATCCCGAATTCACTCCAATTCGATGCAGTCTGCCGGAACTTTCTGTAGAACAACTGGGCGTCCGCCGCCTCTTTGCTAGACCCCCGCTGGCCCGACAAAGAGTGGGCGCAACTTGCGATTGCGTGCCGTTCTAACGACAAAGTCGCAATCGCCTGTGATTCTGCTTCTGCCGTGGGGACCACGCAGACGTCGGACAACACGCGGGCGATCACATTGAAGAGAAATCCTTGCTCCAGCATGCTGCGCACGGCGATGCCGTTATTCGGACAATTTGACGGAGGCCTCCTTGTTGGGAAGAACTTGGCTCGCGACGCCAAGCACGCCAGCGGCTTCTTGATTAAATTGTGCGCTCCACCGACCACGGGAACATCCAAAATGACGTCTTCGAATCCTGCAGCGATGGTCCACCTCGCATGAAGAGCGTGCATCTATCGTACCTCACCCCTTGGCAAACGTCTCTATACAAAACACGTGTTTTGTTTGGGCCTGGCATGTGCGACCGCACCCTGCTGACCCGTCGACTTGAACCAAAATGGCTACGGGGGCCTCCTGGGCCGTCTTCGGGGCTTTCTGGAGACGTCTTGGGGGCATCATCGGCGTCTCGGAGCGACAATTCGGGGTTTCGGTTTCTGGGCCTTATGGACCGTTTGGAGGCTTCCTGGAGCATCGGATGCCGTGTCGGGGCTGTCTTGGGCCGTGTCGGAACGCCCCGAGAGGCCCCGGCATGTGCGCTCGGGGCCCTAGCCCCGGGCGCCCAGGCCTCGTGCGCGAGGATGTATGTATGTATGTATGTATGTATATATATATGTATGTATCTGTATATATATATATATATATATATACACAGGTGGCACGTGTGCCCAGGCTCATACAAAAAAACTGGGGGCGTTTGAAGCAGGAGTGAAATGTAGCAGCGAAGTCGCACTCGAGCGCAAGTGGGGTTGCCACACCTTGCGATGTGTGTTCCAGGGCCCCCCAGGAAGCCCCAGGGACTTGGATACCAGAAGAGGCTCCAGGAGGCCCCAGGATTGTGAGTGTTGTGTGGGTGTTTGTGTGTGATGTGTGCTCTGTGTTGTGCGTGCTTTTTGTACGTTGTAGGTGTTGTGTGTGTGTGTGTTATGTTTGTCTAGCGTGTGATGTGTTGGGCGTGATTTGTCTCTGTGAGTGCATGTAGTTCTGAGGCCCCAGGAAGCCCCAGGAAGCACAAGGCGGCCCCAGGAGGCCCCAGGAGACCCCAGGAAGCTTCAGGAGGCCCCAAGAGGCTCCAGGAGGCCGCAGGAGGCCCCAAGAGGTTTTAGGAGACCCCCAAGAGGCTCCGAGGCAGGGTCTGGGGTACCAGAAGGTTCAGAAAGCCCCAGGAGGCCCCAGGAGGTTCCAGGAGGCCCCCAGGAGGCTCCGAGGCGGGGTCTGGGGTACCAGAGGGTACGTCGGGGCTCGATTTTGGGAGGATGTTTCAGGCGAAACCGCCATTCTCTGAGAATCGGGGTCAAAATTATTGAAATTACAATGTGTTTTTGAAGGTTTTATGTTAAAGTGTTGAATTCCCATGTCTTTTTGGACCCTGACGTCACGATCTGCGTGAGGGGTGCCACCGATTTTCAGAATTCCGAGGATGTCCATAGCGAATCGGCCAGAAACATTGCGGACGCGGCGCCCCGCGTACACATTAATCGCCTCTGAGCTCTACTCCCTCGGAGAGGTGCGTTTGATAGTGTGTATATATGTACATGTGTATATATATAGACATAGAGAGAGATGCACATACAACGATATAGAGAGAGGTGTACATACCCTTATACATACATATCTATATATAGAGAGAGGTAAGCACATACATACATATATATACACAGATATACACATATGTATGTCTGTACATATGTGAACACATAAATAGCTATCTGCGTGTGTCAGAATCCTCCTGGGTGTTCGTTGGTGCCTCGTGGGAAGCCTCTCGAGAACCTTGTCGAAGGCGGCCGTGAAGCCTCTTGGGCCGTTGGGGGGCTTCTTGGGGCCTCTTTCGGGCCGCGCCTCGTCGGGGCCTCTTTGGGCCTCCTGGGTGCTGGTGGGCGGAAAGCTGAACTTGTGGGCTCGTATTCCCCTTCTTGGGGCCCTCTCGGGCCGCTCAGTGGCCCCTCTTGGGCCGTCTTGGGGGGGCCTCTTGGGCCGTCCTGGGGCCCTCTCGAATCATCTTGGGGCTCCCGAAAGGTCTCTGACGCCGTCTTGGTTTTCTTGGACCCCACTTGGTCTTGGGCCGTTTCGGGGCGGTCTTGGGCGCCTCTTGAGCCATGTAGGAGCGCTGAAGCCCGAAGCGGCAAGAACTCCAAAATCCTTCAGAACCCCCCGACAATCAATTATTTTGGCTTCTTGGGGCACTCGTCGGGGTCCTCTTGGAGCCGTTTTGGGCCGTCAGGACGGTTGTCTGATCGCTCTGGGGGCCGATCTGCGGCTCCCCAACACCGGGCCCGGCCCCGAAGCGTCCCGAAAAGGGTCGCCCCCCCCCCCCACGGGACTACAAAGGCCTGCACTTTCGAAGAAAAAACCTCCTTCTAAGAAGCCTTCCCCCCTCCCTGCCCCCCTCTGCGCGCCGGTAGACAACCAAAAACCGCTCCATCACAGAGCTGTGAGGCGGCCAACTGCGCGGCAGCGCGCAGGAGGAGGAGGAGGGAAAGGACAGGAAGAGGGACATGGGACAACCATCAGCACGAACAATATTGCCCACTGCGCTGTCCCAACGCGCATGTACGCGCGGATTCCACTGCGCACGAAGCCGGCCCGTGCGGCGTGGGGTGCCGCATTTTCCAAGCAAAATCTGGCGCGCCTTGCCGCTCTCGAAAAACATCTCCCCAAACAAGCTGCGTGAGGTGGCGGCGGGGGGGCTGGGGGCAATCTCCGGCGAGGGACCTCACCGCTTCGTTGCTATCCGTGGAAGATCACGCCGCTTGGTCGAGTTAGATGTCTCAAGCATGTGGTCCGGAAACCATGGAGCCTGTCTCTCATCGTCACTTAGTCAAAAATGGCCATCGTTGCGCCGTCGCGATGCAATGTTTCTGCCGTGATCAAACATAGCTTGTCAACTTACGGGCCGCGCTGCGACGCGAGCTAACCAGCGCCCGCTGTTTCGAGCAAAGCGGAAGTCGCAACTATCGACGGGCAGGCTGAAAGAGGGTGCCCCTCAGAAATCCCAACATCTTGCATCCTCTGCGAACTTGTGCCGCGCCCATCGTTAACAGCAAACCTGCGTACCCTGCACATGGATTGCCCCATGGCGACCATGCCCAGAGAAATCCGAGGGCGTCGCAACGCGTTCAAGAATATGTCGGGTCGTATTCGGCCGAACACGTTGCTGCAATCCAAAGGAAAGAACATCGAAGCCCGACGCTCGTCTTCCAGGGCAGCCAGCTTCTACGAGGCGACACGCTGAGATGAAAACCTTGGCACTGCCCCGTCCCTGGCCTGAACCTATACTGCGATTCTCGCAGCACTCCACCAAATAATCCAATGCAAATCAGGATTTGGGAATGTATACGCCAACATGTGAGGCAAGAAAAACGGCGGGGGCGACAGATGCTTGCCGATACTCCTGGGGTTGGTCTTTGCCACCCCAATTTTCCATTAGCAATTCAACCTCAATCCCCGACTATGCGTCGTCTGAGCAGAGTGACTGCCGCAAGTCCAGCAACGCGCCATCACTCCGAATTACTTCGGGCACGTGTGAAACCTTAACCAGTTGTCGCACTGTTTCATCAATGATTCGACCCGCGCCACTTATGGCAACGTTTGCCGATTGTGGCAGCGTGTTCGGCCTGGTTCTGCCATCTAGTCGGTCGGCCACTGTTTCTGCCCCGGCCTCGGCGCGCAACAACCCCCACTCAGATTTCGCAGTCGTCCGCGCAGGCCAAAGTGCGCCCCATTCTTCGGATTTCGCGATTTCTTCCCACTATGATATCTGGCCTGCGCGCGCAAGTTTCTGGATGAGCTTGTCGGGCCTCTGATGTCGACACTTGACCGTCCTCCCTGCATAATTCCATCTCATGTCTTCAATCAGGCGCAACGTCGTCCAAGATATCCGACTTTTACCGAGCGTGGTCGCAAGAAGTGGAGCATGCTGCGACAGAGCGTCCCAAGCGCAGCTTGCAATGCTCTGCACCTTTGAATTCCAATGTGTATGAGTTTGGCGCTGTTTACAATTTCGCGATGCACCTAGCTGGAAAATGACCAACCCAAATTCGATGCGCATCGCGGTCCACGTGGGTGGCTACCTGGATCGCGCGGCCATCGGGATGTCCACCCGAAGGTCGACGAGGTGCACAACATTGCGAACTTGCAGGGGCCTGCGTCGGTCGCTTGAAGGCCAAAGGCCGCGCTGCGTCCATGGGGCGCGCACTCAAATCGCAAAACGTTGCCGTCGACTCCGAAGCGACGCAGCGCGTGCAACCATGTCCGAACGCATCTCGATCAGAAGCTCCTTGTTTGGAGCGGGATCCCATTTACTGATATGGCTCTGGAGCGCGTCCTTTTCGCCGATTTCAAAGTTTCCCCGGGTACCGCTGTAGTAATCTCGCTGCGAAGCCACTCAAGCATAATGTGAGTCCATGGCATCTATATCTGAACGCAAACAGAAACAACTCATAACAGAGATCGCGTCGGATATCAGATGGGAACTCAATTGTCCAAGCATGCGCCGTGATCAATCTAAACATTCCCCAATTGCCCCAATTCTGGGACCTGCCACCCGGTTGCGATGTTGATCGAAACCTTTGACCACACGTTTTGCCCAAGGTGTCACAATGCAGCTGGCGCCGGCATGTTCCCTACTGTGTCCCCCCCAAAACCAAATCATAAAATAACGTTCGAATTCATACGCTGGTGAGCCGGCACAGTGTCTATTGGTGACACAGCAAGGCGATGTCCAGGTCTCGCCTGTGCTGAATCATCTCGCATCAGTAGGGCTGACGGTCGCAAGAAATGCCTTCGACATTCGAAGAACTACTTCAATTGCACGTGACCGACGAGAAAACGACAAATTTCAACCTGCCTGCGGCATTCCCATTTCTATTGTCAATACCGCTTTGCATTTCCAGCCCCGATTTGACACCAACTTTGTTGCTTGTATCAGCTTATTTTCGTAGCCAAGCCAAACATGTCGTTAGCCAGTGTGATAAGGTGGTTCACTCTTGGACGATTGGTCAAATCTTCTCATTCTTTCCGAACACCATCCTATCATAGCTGTGTGGTCTTGTGTCTGTTGGAACTGTCACCACGGCGTCCTTCGCTACTCTGAGCACACAATTTGTCGATCTCGCGCGAACCTCTCCCACATTGCCTCAACAATCCGAATGAACAACTCAGTTCGGCACTTGTTTCTGGTTGACAGGCTCGGGTCCACGTTGTTTTCCCATTGCGGTTAAGCCACGCCGTACGATAGATGTTCACGTGCTTGTATTGTGTATCGTTGCTATTTAGCTGTGCGAGAACTATGCGCTTTCAAGTCGCCGTGCGTAAAAATGCCGATATCCTCTGGCGCATGGATGCGTAGAGAATACGGCTTCAAACATTCAATTGCAGCAATCACATTCGGAATGGTTGTTCGATGTGGGTGTACCATCTGACGTTTCAACTCATTGATGTTCGTTTACATTGCGCTGACAATGCTACGCGCAAGCCCTGTGCTAACAGTTACTGGGTTGTACGGAGTGGCTTCTAGGGCTGTGACCCTGTTCGCGATAACGGCGATGGCCGTGCGTAGAGTTTGTACTGCATTGACCAAATGTTGTTGAGAAACCCCGTGTTGATTGACAGCGTGCAGGTCTTCACGTTTGCGTCCCAACTGTCTTGAAGGATAAATTTCAAATCGTCCATGGGCAACAACTTTCCTGGGGGTATTGTCCACCATGTTTGCTCCGCTCCAGACCCCGCTTCAGGAAGGCGATGTTGGAAATGGCTTTGCTGATACCGATGCCCTGAGTAGCCGGCGTGCTCCACACCATCCCCCTCCTGCGGTGGGCTCGCCACGCGTGAGCGTGTCCGTCGCCCTCGTCTTGTCAGAACGCAGTCGGAGACGCTAGGTCCTTGAGCAACTGCTCGACAAAGGCACCACCCGCACTTGGACGGGGTCGGAGTGCAGGAGGAAAACGCAGGTGCTCGCAGGAGGCAATCTTGAAGGTGCGCGATGGCACCTGGAGGGCTTACCCTCGACACGGGGGCCCGGAGAAACTCCACCACCATCAATGGATGCTCGGGTCGGGCGAAAGGGGGGGATAGCAAAGGGGGGGTTTGAGAATCAGCTCACGTAGCTGATTTTCCCGGCGCCTCCCGGCGCCGGAGGCGGCTATGTATCGAGGAATGGGCCCCTCGGTGAGGCCGAAACCAGCTGCATGCAGCAAATTTCGTAACCCCCCCTTTCCCAATCCCCCCCTTTCGCCCGACCCGAGATGCAAGATCGTGGCGTGAGACGCAGGTGCGCAGCGGGACCCCCAAACGCTCGCGCCGCAGCCCGTCCCCGAACCTCCTCTGCCCCTCGCCCCAGTACCGGTGACCAGGTTCGCCCCTCCTCCACCAGAGGGAAGCGAGGCGGACAGGCACAGCTTCGCCAGTCTCTACACGCGCAGCTTTCAAGACATAGCTCGAGTCTCCAACGGCCGTTCAGGACGACGGGACTGTCCAGGCACCCCCAAGAACGCTCTCGGCGA
This sequence comes from Prorocentrum cordatum, assembly GCA_963575745.1. Lineage (NCBI taxonomy): Eukaryota > Dinophyceae > Prorocentrales > Prorocentraceae > Prorocentrum > Prorocentrum cordatum. The sequence goes on along the minus strand of CAUYUJ010016059.1, from coordinate 1,746,123 downwards.
GGCGGAACCGCTGGAAAACATCCCGAGGCTGGAAAGCGAGAGACATGACAAACACGTCAAACACAAATCGAATCTCGATCTTCGGGTTTCGGCCGCCGGCTCTGGGTCGGAGGACGACGAGAACGACGACGACGACGACGAGGGCGCCCCACGGCGGAGCAAAACCGCCTGGACGGTGCACGCACGGGGCGGCGAACAGTCCGTGGGGGAAGAAGCGCGTGGCTCCCCTCCTCGCGGCCGCACCCTCCCTTCTCTCGCGGGTTGCCGCACGCGCTCCGGTGCTCGTGGTGCCCCCAGCCGATGGCGCCACCCTGGAGCTCCTGGGCAGGGCTGAGCCTAAACGGTGTTTTTCGTCTTCGTTTTGGTGCTGTTTTCCCTCGTTTTGTCTTCAATCCGCCTTCAACGCAAACCGAAATGGAAACGAAAACGGCCCACGAACTCGCCAAACTATCGTTTAGGTCCACCCCTGCTCCTAGGGCCCCCAAGGGGGTCTCTGGAAGGCCGTGGGGCCTCCGTGTCTTACCTCCTCGCGGCAGCAAAGCTCCGGATCTGGACAAAGCAGAAGCAAAGCCGAGACATTTCCAAATGCACAAAATGTTTTCCAAGACGGCCCAAGACACGCGGTGTATCCTGCGGTGTTCCGTGGTGTCCGCCATTGCTAAGGCGAAATCAAAACAAATGATTCTCCCCCGTCCGTCCGTCCGTCCGGCGGTGGCCACCAGGTATCCCGCAGTGTCCAGTGGTGTCCCGGTGTGTCCGCCCTTGTTAAAGCGGAGTTAAGACAAATGGTTATCCCCGGCCGCCCGTCCGTCCGGCGGTGGCTCGCGGTGTCCCGCGGTGGCCCGTTGAGTGAGATCGGTAGTGAGATCGATAGTGAGATTGATAGTGCAATCGATGGTGAGATCGATACTGACATCGATGTGGTGCCCCGAAGTCCCCCGTGGTGTCCCAAAACGTGAGATCGATAGTGAGACCGACAAGTGTCCCATGGTGTCCCGTGGTGTCCCGTTGAGTGAAATCGACAGTGAGATCGATGTGGTGCCCCGAAGTGTCCGGTGGTACCCCGTGCTGTCCCAAAAAGTGAGAACGTTTGTGAGATCGATAGTGAGATCGACATGTGTCCCGTGGTGTCCAGTTGAGTGAGATCGACGGTGGGACTGATAGTGAAATCGATTTGGCGTTCCGCGGTGTCCCGTTGAGTGAGCTCGGTAGTGTGATCGATAGATCGATCGTGAGATCGACTGAGTCAGATGTTGGCCCTCCCCCCCTTTCCCCCCCACACAACCTCCTCATCACCCGGAGGGTGGTCGTATAGGTATGGATCCAAAGCTTGGTGGCGTGGGTACCGCCATCGACTTGGCACCGCTGCTTGTGAACATGTTCCTTGGGATGGCCTGCGCGGCGTCTGCGGTTCACCTATATCTCGGATATGTATGTATGTATGTATATATATATATATATGTATACGTTCATTCCGGGAGCCACATCAGCAGCATGTAGCGCGCGCGAGAGGTACGACGAGGTGCCTTCGCAGTAGACGCCAAAGGTGTTGTCCGTGCTCGAAGGCCCCTGCTTCAGCTTGTGCAGACCGTCCTTGCTCCAGATAGAAGCAAGAGCTGCCAAGCTGGTGCCGTGGTAGGCGGTCTGGATGTCGGAATCCGGGTTGCGGTGCTCCGTGTCTTGATGCATCTCCTCGGCGCGAGCCGTGGACACATCGATGATCCACCACTGTCCGGTTGAATATGCAAGCGGGCCCTGAACATCTTCGCCTTGGAGTTCGGGCAGAATGCTGCTCGCCTCGATGAGATCGTTCGCCTTGGAGTTCGGGCAGAGTGCTGATCGCGAGAGATGCGTCTCCCGAGGCGTTGGGCATGCCTTCCCGGCATGTCATATTCAATTTCCCACGCGCTCCTCAGGCGCGGCTGGCAGCCCAGGGTTCTCGCGGCGCCCGCGCGGGAGACTCACGGAGCGAGCTCGTTGTGCAAGATACCACGCCATAGAGATTGTGGAGTCGAAATTCTCGCGTCGTCGCAATGCGCGCCCGCCGTGCCCAGCAGTGCCCTCCGCGCTTTCAACCCACACTCCGGATATCAACAGCTTGCGGAAACGAGAAATGGCATCAACTATCTGCAATACCGCCGGCCATCGAGTCGTCTGGTTGGATGGCACGCAGCATGGACAATTGCTCGGGGCGTCCGTCGGGAGTCTCGCGCAAGAGCATGACGCACGGCGCCGGGGGGGGGCGAGCGAAGCCATGTTCCTAGAGAGCTGTCAGAAAACTTCCGAGCCAGCCTGGAGGGCCGGCGACGTCCATAGACCTATTTCAGCAGTTCAATCACGAGCAATTCGTCGGGGGTCTTCGCGAGGAATGCCTCCCGCAGGGGTGGGGCAAAAAGAAACTCTTCCCCACCGATTTCGGAGTCCTTGAGTAAAAACAAATTCGACGTCGCCCATCCAGGCCTTAGCGCTGACTGAGGACAGACATTGTAGAGAGAGAGAGAGAGAGAGGCGCGACTGCTGCGGAGGGGGTAGGCACAATGAGAATCGACGCAGCAATGTCGGGATCATGACATCCTCGGGTAATACATCTCGGTTTAGCGTCTTACTTCTTGGGGGCAGAATCGTTGAGCTCGTCGTCGTAGTCGGCCCCCTTATCGTTCCATTTCTCGCGCGGAGGAAAAGGATTGACGCGTTTCAGAAATGTGCGGTCGATTTCTGCAGCGGCAGCTCCTCGGTGAATTCGCGCTGCGATGGTGCCGCCAGGTCCTGCTGCGCATATCTCAGACCAGTATTTGCGATGCCGCTTTGGTCCAAGAAGCCGCTGTCTAAGATGCCCAAGCAACGGATGGATGTGCATGTCGTCCTCCGCGCGCTTCTTTTTCTATGAAGAATGATCTCGTGGCATTGAGGTAGGCTGCTTCTTCTTGACGGGCTGCGCAGATGTTGCCCAAGTCGGGGGTCTTGCGCGCCCCCGACAAATCATCTGCAACCTGCACATTACGACTGCTGCCCATGGAATAGGTAACCAGTTTACCTGCAGAGTCCGCAGCTGGAAATTCAGGAGTCGATTTCGCGCTGGCGGCGGTAAATATGAAGCCACCTTTGCGGGCCAAGGCGCACCTGAGCCTCGCGCAGCTGCGGTGGACCCCCCCTGGCGCCTCTGCCGCGGAGGGCCGTCTCGAGCCTGGCTCGCTCTGCGATTCAGTAGAGGATGCGGCGCTCAAGCGAGTTCGCATGTGTCGAGCGTCGCGCCAGGGCGCTGCGCGTGCCAGTCCAGGTTCGCCGCAGCTTCCCGCGATTGGCTGCGTGCATGGATACTTCGGCGCTGGCGGTTGTGGCCCCCGATCGGCATCAATGCCTGAGTCGTGGGAAATGCATCGGCGCCTCGGCCTCTGACGCTTCCGGGTCGCGTAGAGGTTCTTCTCCGAGAAATATGGGATCGCCCTCTCTGGCAACGTCGACATGACGACGGGCGCCACGCGTGCGCTCGAGATCAATATCGAGGTCGTGAAGGTAACGATTGGCCATCTCGATGCCTCTACTGTCATCATGCGTGGCACTGGGCATTGATTTGCCCATTTGCCACACGCCACAACGCCCCGCGCAAATTGGTCCAAACCCCACCAGCAGGAGGTAAGATAATCGCGCCAAGCCCAAGCTATTCCTCCGAGCCGACCCGTCCTTGTCTCCATGCAAAGACGAGTTGGCCTTCAACGAAGGTTGGCGGTGCACGACATCGCGCGCGGAAGTCTCGGAGCAGTCGCCTTAGACCGGCCATGGCAGCACAGGACTTCATAGCATCTCGGCGTAAGTCTTCAGCTCGATGGAAATATTGCACTGGATCGGTAGACAGGTGTTTGGGATTCATGGGATCATCGGAAAGCAGCGTCGCTGGTAGACGCCGCGTAAAACCGAGAACCCGTTGCATCAGTGAGGCGAAAAACCGATTATGATAACGGTTCCGAGAAAAAAAACGCAACAACACTCCTCCATGCCGTGCCATCCGGCTGGATTATCCTGAGCTGGTTTATCAACGGCTAAACGGACCTGTCGTTCCCATGATTCTCCCGCGCGTTCCGTTCGACATTGTTTGCCATGGAGAACGAGCATCCGGGGGAAATTGGCACGATACTTTGTTCTGCATGTCATCGGCAAGCGTTGCCTGATACTCCTTCTCCAGGATCCACGACCACAGCCTCTGGCATGCCAAGAGCACGTGCCCATGTGCGCACATGCTTGCCATCCTGCCGCTGCTGATTTTCCAGCCCCCACATGCCCAACCAACTAAAAAGACGCGCCCCAACATATGACACTGATCAACGCATGCGGCGCATCACCTTGTGACCACTTGACCTCGACCAGATAAACACCATCAGCGCGATGGAATCGATCATGCATACGAACAGCAACAGGGCGGCGAGCATACATTCGCTTGTGCGCATCACACTCGTCGCACTGAAAGTTTTCCAGTGCCCGGCGTGCTACTTCAGGCTTAGCATTGCCCCGTCTCAAAAGCCCAGCCAAATCTCGATTCCAAGATAGATGGGGTTCGCTGGTCCGCAGTAGGTGCCCAGTCGAGCGGAGCTGGCACTTCATCATCGCTATCAGGTTCGGCGCTGGGTCACCAGCAAGAATCTCTCAAGGCCCACATTCTTCAGGAACAGCATTCGAAGAAAGACCGAGACTGGCAATGTGCATTGAGAGCGCCTGCTTGGTCTGATTGCGCGTTGATGAGAAATCGCGCCAGTGCCGCCCTCATCGGGCTCCGAAGATGAAGTGGGAGCTCCACTGGTGGTCTGCCACAAAATCAGTCGCAGCTTTCCTTCGCAACCCTCGGCCGTTTCAACCGCGCCCTGCAAAGTGGCTGGCTGCCACAATCCACCTGGGGCACCTCCATGCGCGGCCGCTGGGGAGATAAGTTGCCCGACCTGGATGCGACGGGCGTTTCGAAGCCAAACGCTCGTCAGCAGGGCGCCGGCGCGCATCGCGTCAGCAGCAGCTTCGCGGTAGAAGAATGCACGGCCAGCCCATCTCATGGCCGAGGTGCGGTCGCAAGAGAATCAGACCAAGCATCCCGAATGAATTCGACAGCGCCACATGAGAAGCCAGCCCCTGTCATCCGCTCGTCGGTCAAATCGTCTGCAGAAGGTTACCCGACGGAGTCGACAGCGTGGAGAATCCTGTCGCGGGCCTCGCGATGCACTCGGACACGCGCTCTGCGACCACCGACGACGTCATCTGCCCGGTCTCCTCCACGATCGCCCCGAAACGGCCCCCGTCCACGGTGTTCTCGCGCATCTCGCGTTCCGCCGCGTACTTTTGCCAGACGTGCGAGTCCTTGATGCGCCGCTGGTTCGCCGGACTCGCGAGCCCTCGCGCGCCGCTCGCAGCGTTGGGGCCCTTCTCGTTGATCTCCGCGAAGGCGTAGCCCGCGTGCGTCCCGAACGTCGCCCGCCCCTCGTGGCCTGGCCTGCCCGTGCCGACGAAGCCCTCGACAGGGGCCCCCTTCGGCGCATCTGGCAATCGTCGCGCTTCCAACAGAGGGCGTCGTTGTTGTCCCGATGGTGCATGGCCTCCTCGGGGCGCCAGCGCGCAGACTGATCGGTCTTCGCGGCGCCCGCGCCTTCGTGCCCCAGCCCCTTGCCCGCCGCGAATCGCTCTCCGCTGGAGATCTCCAGGACTCAAAAGAAAAGTCTCGGGTCGCGGGGATGAGGCGTGGATGGTGCGGCCTCGCTGTCCATCCCCATGGCGCCCCTGAGCAACTTCTTGCGGGCGTTCGCACCGATGCGCGCCTCTGCGCGGCGCTCCATGGCCACGTGGCCCAAGATTGAGAATAGCTTCGAATGCACTTGTTTTCATGTCCACGTCGGCTTCTCTGGAGTCATCAGGGACTGGGTGGACCCGCCCGCGCATGGGGGCCCCGGCTGCGGCCCCTTCTTGGCGAGGATGTGCCCCGCGCGATTCGTCGTCGCACGCGGCGCCAGGGGGGTCGGCAGTTGGCTGAGAAAGATTGGTTTGAGCCGAGGGCGCTCGCGGACTCGCGCGGAATGCATCATCCTCAGGCTCGGCGACCTGGCCCACGGCAATAGGCAGGGTCCAGCTGGGAAAACTTGGAAGATCCTCCGACGCCAAGGGCGCCCATGTCAAAGGTAGATGTCTGTGCCAGCTATAAACCGTAGGTATCTCCAAGATACCTTTCCACTTCTCAAACTGAGATTTGCCACAGGCTCGATGCTGAGCCCCGGCATTCAGTCGACCGACACCCATCTGGACATCAAGTCCAACGAAAACCTGCTCACCATAATCAGCAAAAAAACGATAGGAAAGGTAAAAGAACTAGCTCCGGACTGGGTCGCGGGCTATTGTTGACAAGCGCAATGCAGAGCGTCCTCTGTCCCTCGAGGAACAGCCTGCAAACCGCCGGATCCTGCGCGCCGCTGGCGTCTTCGCCCGTCTGATTCGTTCGCGCAGTCCCAAGCCCAATGCCCCATCTTCTCGCGTCGGGCATGTTCTGGGCGGCTCATCAGATTACTTGGTGGTCCAACGCTTCGGTCGAATATGGCCACTTCGCCACCTATCGACGCTCCCCCTTGCGGGAGCCATCGGACTCCATGTTTGGGGAAGCTGTTTGAACAGATATCGCCCAAACCTCCGCACGCGTACATGATGTCGTACCGGGCCGAAATGGCGACAGCCGCCGTCTTAATCCAAAATCACGCCCTCAGACGCGTCTCCAGCTACGGGGAACACGTCTTCGTCACGCTTGTACTGGAGAGCCTCAGTCAGGACGCCGTCTTCCCCGTCAGAACCGGGCAAGGTACACAGAGACTGTTCCGTGAGAGTCCAATGGAAGTCATCGCGGCCAGACCCCTGGTTTTCATATCCGTTTTCGTCTCCTTGGTATCAAACGAAGTGCGAGGCGGAACTCCGCCGACCCCTTGGGGATTATCGGCGTGTGAGATGCTTCCCCCTCCCCAAACCCCTCCCCCGGGAGCCTGGTCCGGTCGATTTGGAGGGGGGGGGGGGGGGGTCCGGGACGAGCGATCCACGGGGCTTTTCCTGGCCCAAGAGGGCCTCAAGACGGGCGGACGAAGCCCCCAATGAGGCCTTCCAAGACGGCCCACGAAGGCTCCGAGACTCCAAACGACCGCTCCAAGACGCCCACGATGGCCCCAAGACGGGCCAAGAGGTCTCCAAGACGGCTTGAGGTCCCAAATGAGCTTCCCAAGAGGGCCCAAAGAGTCTAAAATTGCTGATTTTCCAGAGTGTTTTCCGATGTTTTTTCCTGCTCCGCCTTTCCGGCTTCCCGACGCTCCAAGACGCGCGAAGAGGCCCCAAAGATAGCCCCAAGATGGCCCAAGAGTCCCCCAAGATGGCCTCCAGACGGCCCAAGACGGCCCCAAGACGGCCCAAGAGGTCCCCAAGACGGCCCAAGAGGGCCGATTTGAAGGGGGGGGGTCCGGGACGAGCGATCCACGGGGCTTGTCCTGGCCCAAGAGGGCCTCAAGACGGGCCACGAAGCCCCCAAGAGGCTTCCAAGACGGCCCACGAAGGCTCCGAGACGCCAAACGACCGCTCCAAGACGCCCACGATGGCCCCAAGACGGGCCAAGAGGTCTCCAAGACGGCCTTGAGGTCCCAAATGAGCTTCCCAAGAAGGCCCAAAGAGTCTAAAATTGCTGATTTTCCAAGTGTTTTTTGATGTTTTTTGCTTTTCCGCCTTTCCGGCTTCCCGACGCTCCAAGACGCGCGAAGAGGCCCCAAAGATAGCCCCAAGATGGCCCAAGACTCCCCCAAGACGGCCTCCAGACGGCCCAAGACGGCCCCAAGACGGCCCAAGAGGTCCCCAAGACGGCCCAAGAGCGCCGATTTGGAGGGGGGGGGGGTCCGGGACGAGCGATCCACGGAGCTTTTCCTAGCCCAAGAGGGCCTCAAGACGGGCCACGAAGCCCCCAAGAGGCCTCCAAGACGGCCCACGAAGGCTCCGAGACGCCAAACGACCGCTCCAACACGCCCACGATGGCCCCAAGACGGGCCAAGAGGTCTCCAAGACAGCCTTGAGGTCCCAAATGAGCTTCCCAAGAGGGCCCAAAGAGTCTAACATTGCTGATTTTTCAGAGTGTTTTTCGATGTTTTTTTCCTTTCCGCCTTTCCGGCTTCCCGACGCTCCAAAACAGGCAAAGAGGCCCCAAAGATAGCCCCAAGATGGCCCAAGAGTCCCCCAAGACGGCCTCCAGACAGCCCAAGACGGCCCCAAGACGGCCCAAGAGGTCCCCAAGACGGCCCAAGAGGGCCGATTTGGAGGTGGGGAGGGGTCCGGGACGAGCGATCCACGGAGCTTTTCCTGGCCCAAGAGGGCCTCAAGACGGGCCACGAAACCCCCAAGAGGCTTCCAAGACGGCCCACGAAGGCTCCGAGACGCCAAACGACCGCTCCAAGACGCCCACGATGGCCCCAAGACGGGCCAAGAGGTCTCCAAGACGGCTTGAGGTCCCAAAATTGCTGATTTTTCAGAGTGTTTTTCTATGTTTTCTCCTGTTCCGCCTTTCCGGCTTCCCGACGCTCCAAGACGCGCGACGAGGCCCCAAAGATAGCCCCAAGATGGCCCAAGAGTCCCCCAAGATGGCCTCCAGACGGCCCAAGACGGCCCCAAGACGGCCCAAGAGGTCCCCAAGACGGCCCAAGAGAGCCGATTTGGAGGTGGGGAGGGGTCCGGGACGAGCGATCCACGGGGCTTTTCCTGGCCCAAGAGGGCCTCAAGACGGGCCACGAAGCCCCCAAGAGGCTTCCAAGACGGCCCACGAAGGCTCCGAGACGCCAAACGACCGCTCCAAGACGCCCACGATGGCCCCAAGACGGGCCAAGAGGTCTCCAAGACAGCCCTGAGGTCCCAAATGAGCTTCCCAAGAGGGCCCAAAGAGTTAAAATTGCTGATTTTCCACAGTGTTTTTCGATGTTTTTTGCTTTTCCGCCTTTCCGGCTTCCCGACGCTCCAAAACAGGCAAAGAGGCCCCAAATATACCCCCAAGATGGCCCAAGAGTCCCCCAAGACGGCCTCCAGACGGCCCAAGACGGCCCAAGAGGTCACCAAGACGGCCCAAGAGGGCCGATTTGGAGGGGGGGAGGGGGCCGGGACGAGCGCAGCACGGCCGGGACGAGCGGTTCCAGGGCTTTTCCGGGCCCACGAGGGCCTCAAGACGGGCCAAGAAGGCTCCAAGAGGCCTCCAAGACGGCCCACGCAGGCTCCGAGACGCCAAACGACCCCTCCAAGACGCCCAAGATGGCCCCAAGACGGGCCCAGAGGTCTCCAAGGCGGCCCCCGAGGTCCCAAACAAGTCTCCCAAAAGGGCCCCAAGAGTCTAAATTTTTTGATTTCCATAGTGTTCTTCGATGTTTTTTGCTTTTCCGCCTTTCCCGCTTCCCAACGCTCCAAGACGCGCGAAGAGGCCCCAAAGATAGCCCCAAGATGGCCCAAGAGGCCCCCAAGACGGCCTCCAGACGGCCCAGGACGGCCCCAAGACGGCCCAAGAGGTCCTCAAGACGGCCCAAGAGGGCCGATTTGGAGGGGGGGAGGGGGCCAGGACGAGCGCAGCACGGCCGGGACGTGCGGTTCCAGAGCTTTTCCGGGCCCAAGAGGGCCTCAAGAGGCCAAGAAGGCTCCAAGAAGCCTCCAAGACGGCCCACGAAGGCTCCGAGACGCCAAACGACCCCTCCAAGACGCCCAAGATGGCCCCAAGACGGGCCAAGAGGTCTCCAAGACGGCCTCCCGAGGTCCCAAACAAGCCTCCCAAGAGGGCTCCAAGACGGCTTGAGGTCCCAAATGAGCTTCCCAAGAGGGCCCAAAGAGTTCAAAATTGCTGATTTTCCAAAGTGTTTTTCGATGTTTTTTCCTGTTCCGCCTTTCCGGCTTCCCGACGCTCCAAGACGCGCGAAGAGGCCCCAAAGATAGCCCCAAGATGGCCCAAGAGTCCCCCAAGATGGCCTCCAGACGGCCCAAGACGGCCCCAAGACGGCCCAAGAGGTCCCCAAGACGGCCCAAGAGGGCCGATTTGGAGGGGGGGGGGGTCTGGGACGAGCGATCCACGGAGCTTTTCCTGGCCCAAGAGGGCCTCAAGACAGGCCACGAAGCCCCCAAGAGGCTTCCAAGACGGCCCACGAAGGCTCCGAGACGCCAAACGACCGCTCCAAGACGCCCACGATGGCCCCAAGACGGGCCAAGAGGTCTCCAAGACGGCTTGAGGTCCCAAATGAGCTTCCCAAGAAGGCCCAAAGAGTCTAAAATTGCTGATTTTCCAGAGTGTTTTTTGATGTTTTTTGCTTTTCCGCCTTTCCGGCTTCCCGACGCTCCAAGACGCGCGAAGAGGCCCCAAAGATAGCCCCAAGATGGCCAACGACTCCCCCAAGACGGGCCTCCAGGACGGCCCAAAGACGGCACCAAGACGGCCCAAGGAGGTTCCCCAAGACAGGCCCAGCGGGCGATTTGGAGGGGGGGGGGGGTCGGGTACGAGCGATCCACGGAGCGTTTCCCTGGCCACAGAGGCCTCAAAAAAACGGGACGGGCCAAGAAGCCCCCAAGAGGCCTCCAAGCCGGCCCACGAAGGCCCCGAGACGCCAAACGACCGCTCCAAGACGCCCAAGATGGCCCCAAGACGGGCCAAGAGGTCTCCAAGACGGCCCCCGAGGTCCCAAACAAGCCTCCCAAGAGGGCCCCAAGAGTCTAAAATTGTTGATTTTCCATAGTGTTTTTCGATGTTTTTCCTTTTCCGCCCCCCTTTCGGCTTCCCGACGCTCCAAGGACGCCCCCGCCCCCCCCTCCCCGAAGAGGCCCAAGTAGGCCCCAGATGGCCCAAGAGTCACCAAAGACGGCCCCTTCCAGACAGCCCAAGACGGCCCAAAGACGGCCCAAGAGGTCCCCAAGACGGCCCAAGAGAGCCGATTGGGGGTGGGAGGGGTCCGGGACGAGCGGATCACGAGGCTTTTCCTGGCCAAGAGGGCCTTCAAGAAGGGCCACGAAGCCCCCAAGAGGCCTCCAAGACGGCCCACGAAGGCTCCGAGACGCCAAACGACCGCTCCAACACGCCCACGATGGCCCCAAGACGGGCCAAGAGGTCTCCAAGACAGCCTTGAGGTCCCAAAGGAGCTTCCCAAGAGGGCCCAAAGAGTCTAACATTGCTGATTTTTCAAAGTGTTTTTCGATGTTTTTTTCCTTTCCGCCTTTCCGGCTTCCCGACGCTCCAAAACAGGCAAAGAGGCCCCAAAGATAGCCCCAAGATGGCCCAAGAGTCCCCCAAGACGGCCTCCAGACGGCCCAAGACGGCCCCAAGACGGCCCAAGAGGTCACCAAGACGGCCCAAGAGGGCCGATTTGAAGGGGGGGGAGTCCGGGACGAGCGATCCACGGGGCTTTTCCTGGCCCAAGAGGGCCTCAAGACGGGCCACGAAGCCCCCAAGAGGCTTCCAAGACGGTCCACGAAGGCTCCGAGACGCCAAACGACCGCTCCAAGACGCCCACGATGGCCCCAAGACGGGCCAAGAGGTCTCCAAGACGGCCTTGAGGTCCCAAATGAGCTTCCCAAGAAGGCCCAAAGAGTCTAACATTGCTGATTTTCCAGAGTGTTTTTCGATGTGTTTTCCTTTTCCGCCTTTCCGGCTTCCCGACGCTCCAAGACGCGCGAAGAGGCCCCAAAGATAGCCCCAAAATGGCCCAAGACTCCCCCAAGACGGCCTCCAGACGGCCCAAGACGGCCCCAAGACGGCCCAAGAGGTCCCCAAGACGGCCCAAGAGCGCCGATTTGGAGGGGGGGGGGTCCGGGACGAGCGATCCACGGAGCTTTTCCTAGCCCAAGAGGGCCTCAAGACGGGCCACGAAGCCCCCAAGAGGCCTCCAAGACGGCCCACGAAGGCTCCGAGACGCCAAACGACCGCTCCAAGACGCCCACGATGGCCCCAAGACGGGCCAAGAGGTCTCCAAGACGGCCTTGAGGTCCCAAAAGAGCCTTCCAAGAAGGCCCAAAGAGTCTAAAATTGCTGATTTTCCAAGTGTTTTTCTATGTTTTTTCCTTTTCCGCCTTTCCGGCTTCCCGACGCTCCAAGACGCGCGAAGAGGCCCCAAAGATAGCCCCAAGATGGCCCAAGAGTCCCCCAAGACGGCCTCCAGACAGCCCAAGACGGCCCCAAGACGGCCCAAGAGGTCCCCAAGACGGCCCAAGAGAGCCGATTTGGAGGTGGGGAGGGGTCCGGGACGAGCGATCCACGAGGCTTTTCCTGGCCCAAGAGGGCCTCAAGACGGGCCACGAAGCCCCCAAGAGGCCTCCAAGACGGCCCACGAAGGCTCCGAGACGCCAAACGACCGCTCCAACACGCCCACGATGGCCCCAAGACGGGCCAAGAGGTCTCCAAGACAGCCTTGAGGTCCCAAATGAGCTTCCCAAGAGGGCCCAAAGAGTCTAACATTGCTGATTTTTCAGAGTGTTTTTCGATGTTTTTTTCCTTTCCGCCTTTCCGGCTTCCCGACGCTCCAAAACAGGCAAAGAGGCCCCAAAGATAGCCCCAAGATGGCCCAAGAGTCCCCCAAGACGGCCTCCAGACAGCCCAAGACGGCCCCAAGACGGCCCAAGAGGTCACCAAAACGGCCCAAGAGGGCCGATTTGGAGGGGGGGAGGGGGCCGGGACGAGCGATCCACGGAGCTTTTCCTGGCCCAAGAGGGCCTCAAGACGGGCCACGAAGCCCCCAAGAGGCTTCCAAGACGGCCCACGAAGGCTCCGAGACGCCAAACGACCGCTCCAAGACGCCCACGATGGCCCCAAGACGGTCCAAGAGGTCTCCAAGACGGCCTTGAGGTCCCAAATGAGCTTCCCAAGAAGGCCCAAAGAGTCTAAAATTGCTGATTTTCCAGAGTGTTTTTCGATGTGTTTTCCTTTTCCGCCTTTCCGGCTTCCCGACGCTCCAAGACGCGCGAAGAGGCCCCAAAGATAGCCCCAAAATGGCCCAAGACTCCCCCAAGACGGCCTCCAGACGGCCCAAGACGGCCCCAAGACGGCCCAAGAGGTCCCCAAGACGGCCCAAGAGCGCCGATTTGGAGGGGGGGGGGTCCGGGACGAGCGATCCACGGAGCTTTTCCTAGCCCAAGAGGGCCTCAAGACGGGCCACGAAGCCCCCAAGAGGCCTCCAAGACGGCTCACGAAGGCTCCGAGACGCCAAACGACCGCTCCAAGACGCCCACGATGGCCCCAAGACGGGCCAAGAGGTCTCCAAGACGGCCTTGAGGTCCCAAATGAGCTTCCCAAGAAGGCCCAAAGAGTCTAAAATTGCTGATTTTCCAGAGTGTTTTTCGATGTTTTTTGCTTTTCCGCCTTTCTGGCTTCCCGACGCTCCAAGACGCGCGAAGAGGCCCCAAAGATAGCCCCAAGATGGCCCAAGAGTCCCCCAAGACGGCCTCCAGACGGCCCAAGACGGCCCCAAGACGGCCCAAGAGGTCCCCAAGACGGCCCAAGAGGGCCGATTTGGAGGTGGGGAGGGGTCCGGGACGAGCGATCCACGGTGCTTTTTGGCCCAAGAGGGCCTCAAGACGGGCCACGAAGCCCCCAAGAGGCCTCCAAGACGGCCCACGAAGGCTCCGAGACGCCAAACGACCGCTCCAAGACGCCCACGATGGCCCCAAGACGGAGTCGAAAACAAGCTGGTAAGCTTAGGTATGTGTTACGCTTTAAGCGTTGCCATATCCCAGGCTTTGGCTCATATCGCATGAGCAAGAGAGCAAGACGAAGCATGGGATCTGGAGTAAAGGATAGGATGGGCATCGTCAATGGAAAAGGTATTTTCCGATCTCAGATACAAGTCGTGCGCCTCGGTGAGGCACAATCACATATTTGGCCGGGCCCGGCTTGAGCCAGGCACGGCAGCGGTACATGCTCGATTTATACCTCGCCTTTAACCTTCTCCGTTTAAAGTCGGAGGGGGAGGAGACGAGCAGGCACCGCACTTCTACATTACGCGGAAAAACAGTGCTAAGCAGCAGCGGCTGCCTACAAGGCAAGGGCGCGCGAGTAGCCTCGCTACCGGCGAGTTTCCTCGCTACTAGAGCGCACCTGCGCGCGGGTTTCCCCGCTAGCTCGGGAGGCAGGGCCGTCCTGAGACGACCTGCCCGCCCTATGCGGCGTATGTTTCTTCAGCTCGTGCTTGAAGGATTGCTGGCCGGCCATTACTTGTAGGAGCAACGCGCGGTCAATGCTACCTTTGGTATGACCATCGGCAGTCATATCCCGCGTGTCACACCATTGAACGCTTTCAACGATTCCGCGCTCCATCATCTGGCGGATCCAGCTAATGTGCCCAAGCAGAGTACATTCTGTGGGCTTCTTCAGATCTTTGCTAGACAAAGACTTGAAGACAGACTCGGCATCAATAGTCAGAGTGACTTTGATACATAGACCACCCATTTCCAATATGTTCTTTAACTGTGTGGGGGTCAATGGTCCCGAGTGTAGCTCGTGGAGCGTTACAATGGTCGGGTAGCAGTCTTCCAAGTTGTGGGCTGCTGCCAGTGTTTCCGCAGAGTAGCTCGAACGCACCTGCAGTCGATGAGACTTGCAGTATGCGTCCACCAGGTGCACGACGGGTTTCCCCGCTTGCGTGTGGCCACGCCTTAGCAGGTTAGCCCCGCGGATACCATAGCCTTTGACTTCGTCGTCTTCATCTCCATTGAGACGGCGATAGCCAGAATCGCTATGCAGGTCAACTTCTCCTGTTGGAGTCATAGCTTGATACACGATCTTCTTCGGACCTGCCTGTAGTTTCCTGGTAACCGCGTTTAGTCGTCGTACCTGGATGTTTGTCGGTTCCTGGATACGTTGTAGTGAGACAACATAGACCATCAGCCATACCTGCGTGATCAACGCATAGGCTAGAGCGCCACGAAGACTGACGAACATGTCAGAAATCGTCTTTGTCGCTTTGCTCTCAGGATCAGCTCCTGTGAGTTCTGGATGTGTGATAGGACGGAGCTGTTTGATGTATTCGTCCTGATCAAGAGTGACGCTCCCATCATCGGTCTTGTTGTACCGAACGGCACAGTTTGTGTATGTATGCTTGTTCAGTTTGCACTTTCCAAACGTATCTTCAACACACTTGACATACTTGTCAATAGCATCTTCCTTCCCGGTCATATTGATGTCATCAACGTGTTTGGCTGTCAAGAGGTTTGGGCTCATCTCGAACTCTTCGTCGTATGAAGTAGGCTGTAGCCCAAAGCTCCTAGTGATGGACCTGAGCTTCAACGAGAATGCCCTGGGAGCATCCTTCGTGCCCGTCCCCGGCTTCAGACACCGAAGACAATGCTTTGATTCGTCATATGACTCAAAGCCTGGCAGTGTGCGAAGGACAGCTGCTGACCCAGGAGGTAGTGTGAAGCACACCACACGCTCTTTCTCGCCCGTTGCCGCGGCAAGCTCGCTATAGGTCAGTCCCTTCAAGAAAGCCATGTTGATGTCCAGGGAAGCGATGATCCAAGCTTTGTTGCATGCAGCAGAACTTGCGAGCAGTCTCTGGCTTGACCTCCTTGCCGTGCCAGAGAAGGTTTCGACATCAAAGGCTTCAAGGTCCATGAAGCCACGGAGTACCAAGCGCAACCTGATCGTCCTTTCCATTTCACCCTTTTCGTTCTTGACAAACTTCCATTTGTATACGTAGCGTGAAGTCATGATGTTAGACGCTTTGCTCAAGTCAGTCATCTGGAAGCATTTGTTGTCAAGCCAAGTCTTCAATTCTGTGTAAAGGGCTTTGGAAACTTTGACCGGATTTGCTTGGATGTCGGCCTTCGTGAGTAGATCGTCTTCCTTGACGACCACGGCACGTTTGGAAGCAGCACTAACGTATACTCGCATAGTTGTGACGCTGCTGTCATCCAACAATCGGTGTTGCTGCTCGGACAGGACGACTTTGGACATGTCTGCTGTGAAGCAGAGCTCGATGTACTTCCCGTGCTCATCGGAGTCCAGATCATATTTGCTATCCGGATCCGTGGAGCATAAAGGAACGTAGTAAGAAGTGTCCATGTCGTATCCTGGCGGGTGACCCCGCTCCGGCAAGTGGCCTTGCACATCTTCACAGGTCGTAGAGACTAACACACACTGTGTGTCTGTCATGTATGTGGGAACTGCATGCATGACTTCTTCTGTGTCAGCTTCAAGGAGTGTTCTGTCATCCATCAGTTCAGCATACCACGACTTCAAGACAAAGGCATCCAGATCTTCTTCTGTTTCCTCTATGATGGTCGGGAGCCGACCATCGTTATCCGTAGGAGGCTCCTCAGGAGCAGCTGCTGGAGGTGACTCGCTTGGTGGTGGACCATCAGCGAGTTCCTCAAACTTAGTGAGGTCTCGGTCAAATCCAGCAGACGACTTCCTGGATTTAAGACACTGGATGATGCGTGAGTGTGTAGATCCTGTGATGTCATAGATGTTCAAGGCAGTGCCATCAGCTTCATAGTAATGAAAACCAGGGGTCACATCATTATCATAGTGCACTAGTGTACAGCTGTCTGCATAGGGTGCAGCAGGCAACTTCGTCAGGCTCTTGGCAAGTCGTACAGCAACAACGTTTTCAATACGAAAGTAGTTGCGTATGAGGTACTGAAGAGCCAAGTGCACCTTAGGCGAAAGTCGGCTCGCAGCAGTCATCTGCAGCCGACCCTGTTTCGCTGGTAGATATCCGAAAGTCATGGCGGGTTTCCCCGCTGGCAGACCGGCAATAAAGGCCAATACTGTCCGAAGGGCCGTATTGTCCGATCCTATCTCGCGGACCATAAGTGCTTCGATGTACAGCGTGTGTCGTGTGTCAGGATACTGTACTCGCACCTCGCGACTGCCGACCTTCACGATGACCTGGCCTCGGTCAGGTTCGTTGCGGATGACCGGGTATGGACCACTCCATCCACCCCAGTCGTCTTTCGTGGTGGTCGGGCGATGATAGTCCACGAGATCTCCCTCTTTGTAGTGAAATTCACCCGTAGCAGTAGTCTTCGTACGGAGAGCCCTGTTCGTCTTGGCAACCGCAGTGGCCTGCGTGATTGCCTCCAGACTAACCCTCCTGATTGTTTCCTCCCTTGAGTGATCTGATGATTCAGCGGACTGATCATGATCCAAGACAGGGAAATCGGGAAGCATAGCTGGTTGTCTGCCATACAGCGCATTGCACGGAGACACTTCATTGTAGAAGGTAAATGCGTTGCTGGCAAACAAGGCTTCATGTAAAAGACGAGTGAAATTCAGAGGAATATTTAATCTATTCAATTCTTCTCCCATCACGTGTATGAGGTGTCGCAGGATGCCGTTCCTAGCTTCGATAGTCGTGGCGCGTTGGCCACGCGCTCGGATACGAAGCTCTGTTCCCTTAGCCTTGAGGATGGCCTTTGCTGTATCGTTATTCAGTGCTCCTTCCCCATCGGAGTATAAGATTTTAGCAGGGCCGTGTTGCATCCAAGTTGTGTGATAGGCATCGAGAACGGTATGCATGGTCTTATCAGGAATCTCTGTGCCGGCTGCCCAGCGAATACAACGGTCGATGATGTGAAAAACAATGTGTTCCTGTTTGTAAAAGAAAAGATCACATTCGACTTCCTCGTTGAAACGTCCTGGCAGTGACACAGAAGGCATCACCGTGTTGCCTGGTTTGTCCCAGGCTCGACATTCTCTACACGAGTCGCAAATGCCTTTGATCAGACTCAAACGGGTTTCACCCAGACCAACCTTAGTTAGAATCATCCGCATTTTTGGCTCCTTGGCATGAAACCATCTCAAGTGGAGTTTGCGGAGTTCTCGCTGCACTACAGCTGGGTCAAAGCTGCGCAGGTTTTGGAGGCTGAGCTGAACGTCGAAGCGAGTCCAATCAGGGAGCCTTGGCCTTGGCCTCGGCTCTGCTTGAGGCTGCGGCGGTGGTGGAGGATCTCCTCCCTCCATGCGTCCGCGCCTTGCTGCAACTTGTGGCAGTCTACGGTGATCGTCAGAGCTGCCAGCGCCAGTGTTGCCACCATTAGCCCCTTCGGCTCTGGTGATGTCATGGCTGCTGGCGCCTGCGGTTGGATCGCCCTCACCAGGCCGTGGCGGCCTAGGCGCGCGTATGCGCGCTCTCGCGGCCGGCGCCGCTTTTGCGGCTGGCGCCGCTTCTGCGGCTGGAGCCGCTTCCGCGGCTGGCGCCGCAGGAGCGGCTTGCCCCGCCGGGCGCGGCTGGCCAAAGTTATCTGGCAGCTTCCATTTTTCGGCGAATCTGCATTGGCCAGATATCTTGGTGTGGTGAGGATTACTCTTCTGATATTCCTTCTTACAGCTTGGACAGTCCCAGTAATATGGTTCAACATCATACCACCGACACATCTTCGGATCCCTGCTGTGCTTTGGTGATTGCTTGTAGTTGTTGTCCACACAGCCATGGCACCCAAGACCGCCAGGTGGTGGTCGCCAGATTTCTCCGTTTGGGTGTCTCCGGATTGTTGGGTCGTCCAAGTCGTAGCCAGCACTGTTTGTTACGAACGCATAGCTGCGTTCGCGATTCGCGAATGGATCGCGACCGTAAGCAAACAGATCTTTGGCGATTTGCACCGCATCAACGATCAGTGACTGCATTCTGTAGGTATACTGTGCCGCCCTTGCTAGTTCTTTGTTGCAAGCATTGGCGTGCACATGATTACCTGGACAACGCTTGCCTCTGAAAGGTGCCAACAACTCTTCTTTGTTTGCCATCATCTGTGTTGGCTTGCGGATGTATTGTCCAAATGAATATTTGAGACCAGTCGTGCACTGATCAATAATCGTTTGGCAAGTGACCTTGCGTTGTGCCAGTTCCTTCCATGGCTGGATCTCATCCACCCACGTGCCCATTGGTTGTTCCCTGAGAAAGAAACGTCTTAGGTCGTCTTGTAATAGAGCGACTGTTCCACAGAACGTGATGTGAGGCAGGTCCTCTTTGTGGTGTTTAAGCCACGTATCATGATTGACCTGTGCATTGAAATAGGAAGGGAGTCCAGTAGTTCTGCAGCTTGGCTGCAGAATCGTGATCTTGACAAAGCAAGTCTTGAGGTAGTGGAGGACTGCTCTTTGTACTTCCGAGTTTCCAAGGTCAACCATAGATATCTTGTCAAGGTTCCCGCCTGACGAGAGTCCCCTCTTGAAGGCTAATATGGATATACCACCCTTGCCCCCACATAATTCAAGCATGTCCACTTGATTGTTTCTGCCGTAGCATAATGACTGGACCATCGAGAAGACATCAGCATGTGAGTCAGCGGGTTGCCCCGCCGGTAACATCATGAAGATGTCCTCTGATTCGCTGTCCGAGTCCGAGTCGTCAAGAGGAACGTCGTTGAAATATGTGGAGCAGTCAAGCCCTTTGAGGTCCTCTCCACAGTCGTCGTTACCGTCTTCCACTTTCTTCGGGACTTTCTTCGGTTTGATGCCGGCTTCTTTGTCAGCTTTCTGCTTTTCTTTCTGTTTTATCCTGGCATCAGTGGGCAACGCAGTTTCCGCGGAGAGATCCGCTGCGGAGGAATCCGCTGTTAAGTCAGGAAATGGCGGAATTTCAGGAAGGTTGTTGGTGGGTCGCGTTTGGCAACGCTCAATCGAAGGGGGAGGAGATCGATCGTCGTCGACGATCGTCACACGCTTTGGGCGTGGCCTTCGCGACTCACCATTGCCATGAAGAACTGGAGCCGGAGGCTCCCAGTATAGCCGAGTACTGATGTTTGTAACCCCATCAGGTAATGGAGCTACATAATTGTACCCAGTTGGCTGATCCTGGATTCTGATATCTTGAACGATCTTATTCGTGTCCAGGTCGGTCGTGACTCTACGAACAACATGGTCCCATTGAGGGCCCTTTTGTGGACATTGGACGTAGTGTCTGACCTTTTTGTCAACGCGAGTACACACACTGAGGTGTACCGCACTCCGCTCATTCCTGATCATGTTGGCTTTATCGAGTTGATCAAGGAAGCGTGCAATAATGATAGCCAAAGTTTTATACCGAAACTCGGCACGTTGCTGATCTTGGCCATACCAATCCAAATCATGCTCCTTGTGTGAGCCACAAGTACATTTCCATAAGTTTATCGGTATATGAGGACAAGATGTAGCAACTTGTATATAAGAACCACTGGGATATTTACTGGATCGGTCAAACTTGATACCGAAATGACAGAGTCTCATTCGTATAATGCTTAGCTTCAAATCTTCGATAACATCTTTGATCGGACCCTGTTTCCAGAAATACCCGGGTGGCCCCAGGATAACTATCTGCATTCTCAGAGCACGCGCTTTGATCAGGAGATTTTGTATACGTTGATAATGTGGTCCCGCCCTCTTTCCTGGAGTACGAACGTACCAATCAGAGGGTGTGGCCACCCACAACATATTGTAGTCTCCTGCCAACAAATTTCCCAAATACTGTGTTCCAGTTGAAGTCATTACCTCATTATGGGTAATCCGGTCGCATATATATCCACGGGTTCGGAGATCAGCGCAAGCTGTGAATATCTTCGATGACAGGACATTTTGAATGATATTTTTCCTCTCGGGCCTCAGCGCGGCCAACGTATGTAGCGAGGAGGCCGGTATTCGGCTTCTCTTCGCAAGCGAGCGCCGCCGGCGCGCCCGCCTGCCCCCGTCAGCGGCGGTCGTGTGACCACGTTGCCGTCTGACTCGGGGGCATGCTGTTAGCGGATGGCTCCGCAGGAGTCGCTGGTGCGGCTACGCTCACGATCTCCACGCGGGTTGGCCCCGCAGAGTCCGACGAACCTCCGCCCGTGTAGCTTGGTGGTGGTGGCGGTGACGCGGGTGGCCCCGCTTGGTCCTCAGGTGTCCATTTATTCGCCGCCTCCTGGACTGCCCAGAATATCTTAGACTTCAGGGCATCCTTCATATGTGGCCAGGTCCCTTCGGGACACTGTTGGCCCTCCCACCAGCTGTTCAGCGTCCTGTCCACGATCAAACGGGTCGTGTCTTCCAGGAGCTGCTTGTCGAGGTACGGCTCGACAATGTACGTATCGGTCGTGACGGTCATGGACTGTCCCGTCGCGGGTGGCCCCGCTGTTGCTTCGGCGGGTGGCCCCGCACTTGCTCCAGCGGGTGGCCCCGCACTGACGGGGTCCTCTTCGTTCTCCGTCTCGGTATAGCCATCTCGACTGCTGCGGATTGTGAAGGTGTTCGTGACCGTCTGGCTTTTAGCCCCGTCATACAAACCGCAGGGAATCGCGAGATGTCCCGAGGGAGTTTTCTTCGCCTTCAGGACCTTGGCGCCCCTTCCCAGCTTCAGGGTGTAGTCACCGCTGGGGAAGATAACCTTCTGGTAGCCTGGCTTCAGCACGATGATCGTGTCACGTGCTTCCATGGCTCCTAGGCCCCAGATGGCCGGGAGATTGGCACCCGAGCCTTCTGCGATGTTGGAGGCATACTCCTCGATACGGGGGCTTGCCTCATTGGCATATTGCACCCCGATCTTGAAATTGCCCATTTTCCGACATATCGCAGCGCCCTCACCAACACCATTGATGTAGAGGGTCTTGCTCAGGGTGCATATGGCAGGTCTATGATTGTACCTGGCCATAATCTCCTGGAAGGTTCGCGCCGTATTGGATCCAATGATGTTCACGTTGGACCCAATGTCTAGCATGAACGAGATGCAGGGCATACCGTCTTCGTCAGGGAAGAATGTCCCATTTCGCGCTGCCAGAGCCATTGTACCATGGTCATTGGTGTGGTACGTGATCTGCGAACCGAGTGTACCTTTCAACAGGCGCTGTTCAAGCACCCATTGGCTCATGGTTAGCTCGGTGCACCACATCTGCTCATATTGGCGGCGCTCCTCCACGGTAATTGGTTCCTGTTCAAGAACCCAATAATTCGCAGATAGTGTGGACATCCATTCACCTCCTGGCGGCAGCGTGTCCGTGTCGTCACGTGCATAGGTCAGCCCCTCTGTATCGATCATGAATGTGGTATGGAACTGGGCTGCCTCCGCGCTCTCAGCGCTTGCCCGGCTCCTAGCGCTGACCGGGCTTGCCACACGCGAGGTCCTGGTTGATCCAGTTGGCCTTCGAGTCCCGCCTCCGCTCCTGCCACTCCGCCTGATGTTGGCCTCCATTGCCCTCAGGAATCCTGGATTTGGAGGTCCATTTGCGGGTGGCCCCGCTTTGGCGGCGGGAGCCGCTTCAGCGGGTGGCCCCGCAGCTGGGGGCTCCTGCGCTCGAAGCGTAGGCAGGATTGGCATCTGGATGCCTTGCTCTGGCGCTGGCCAGGGGTGTGCCTGCGCAGCTGGGGCACGTGCGGATGGCTCCGCCGATTGCGCGGCTCGAGCTTCCAGTGCCTCCACTGCTTCACGTAGCCGACGCATTTCCCGGGCATCTGCCACGCACCTTTCCTGCTGGCGCGCTTGTTCCGATTCAGCGTCGCGCTGTCCAGCATACGGGAAGTGTGCTATAACTATGCCCGGCCCACGACACACAGCGCAGGGGGCCTCGTTCGGCGCACCTGGTCGCTGATTGCGGACGTGCTGCTGTGCAACACGATCCCAGCATATATCGTGGAAGAAGTGCCCACACGCCAGTCTCCACACTGTAGTGCCCATCTCGTAGTTGTCCATACAGATTGGGCACTGTGTGAAGTTGTAGTCTGAAATGACTGGAGCAGGCACGTCTGGGCGAGTCCGAGCTTGGCGCTCGAAAGTGGTTTCGCCCTCCCGATATGGCGTCGGTGGCGGCCGTCTATCTGGCCGTTCAGCGGGTGGCCCCGCGTCTGCGGGTGTCCCCGCTTGGGTCTCACGCTCAATCCTTCTCTGGATCGCGCGTTGTTGGCGCAGCCTGGTGTTGTCCCGAGCCTGCTGCCTAGATGCCAGTATCGCTTGCTGCGTGTTGTGCACGTCGCGGATGTAGTCTGGCATGCTGCCCATAGCGGCTGGCACCGCGAGACCAGCTGGCTGAACTACGGTCTCGGGGTCCGTCGGCGTGGGCATGTAGGCGTAGTGCGGCATAGACTGCGCATCGACCGCTCGTGTAAACTGCAAACGAAACATCTCATTGGCAAGATTCCGAGTGTATTCGTTCGCAGGTGGCCCCGCAATCATAGGAGTGTTATTCATCTGCGCGTAGTACTCCGGGTACATCGGCGCGTCCATGGCCTGTGCCTCTGCTGGTCCGTGATTGTCCCATCCATATATTGGGTGTGATGCTATTCCTGGAATAAACACCTGTCGATATGGATTCGTGGGATCAGCATTTGGAGCATCTTCAGAAGTCCAGCTCCAGAGAGGCCGAAAGTCGCCATGATTCGTAACATCTATGTTGCGGTTCCGCAACAGGCTGGGCACTCTATCAGCTTGTTGCTGCAGAAAGGTAGCCTGTGCTCTCAAGTTGGCTGCCCGACGTTCGTAGTCTGAACCTTGCTGTCCGTCAGCGGGTGGCCCCGCATGTGCGGGTGGCTCCGCAGGCGTTCGCTCGGCGGGTGTCCCCGCAGCCACTCCTCCTTCACTACCCCTCGGAGTGCCAAAGGGAGTGGTCGCCTGGAGTGCTGCTGCGAGCGCCGGATTCCCGCGAATCGCCTGGAGTCTTTGCCACAAGCTATTCTCGCTTGTTTCAGACGGCGGAGTCCGAAACGGCGAGCCACCATCTGAGCCGCCCATAGGGACAAACCTCGCACCTCCAGCCTGCTGCGGAGGGCGTTGTGGTTGTGGTCCTAGGGCGCCTGGTGGCCCCGCAGGAGTGCGCAGGTTCCTCTGCTGTGCGTCTTGGATACCTGTATGCACTGCCCACGGGTCAGCACGATATAGCTGATCGGTCAGTCCAGAGACGTCGGCTGGTGTCAAGTAGCTGTTGAGGGCCTGGACCCATGTCTGCTGATCCGGCCTCCAAGGAGATGCTACCGTTGCTACTGGTGTGACCACTTGTTGCCATGAACCGTCCGAGGTGTCTACCGCGGGTGTCCCCGCACCTGCGGGTGGCCCCGCTTCAGGCATGACCTCGTCTTCCTGGGCATTTATCATGAGGACCGTCTGTGTGTCGTACGGTCGTGGAGCAACATCTTGCTCGGTCATGATCAAGCTGAATGGACGACCGTCCGTCTTAGACCAGCCCTTTAGGTACATGGCGTGATCTTCCATTACACCCAGAGTTCTGTCACATAATTTAAGTGGCAGGTAGTCATCGGTGCGAATCCTGTCCGCGGGTTGGCCCCGCCTCCGCGACTTGTCATAAGCCAGCGGATTGCTCCAGGCTTCACCGACCCGATATTTCGCAATGCTCACAATCTGGAGGATATGATCGGGCGGTATACGGCCGTCGTGGCCCCGTGTCATGACGATGTCATTTGCTGACCTCCATATGGAAAAGCCACTGGACAGCATCTTGTTGATGCTGCAGAATATGAGCACCTCCGAGTCAGGACGGATGCCCGATTGAATCCTCGGGTCGCCCGGGAGGTAGGGGCAGCCGTGTACAAATTGGCGCCCCCCCTTCCTTTTAGGGTTGTCCTGTGCGAGGCATGAAAGGCCATTAGCAAGGATGTCCTTGACATACTCCCACTGTGTCCCGTGGATGAAATACACTGGGTCGTCTGGTTCTTTCATCCATGTTGTGATCGGCTTATAAAGCGACTCGGGACAGTGGATGCCTGGGCTGCTGTGGCCGTTCGTGGCTCTGATGAAGTACTGTGGCCTGCGTGCCGTTGGTCGAAACCTGGGAGGCAGCAGCATGCTGTCATCAACGCACTTCATCTGGAGCCTGCCCTTCTGCATGCCGTGATGGTCAATCATCTCACAGCAGTTTAGCAGCACCCAATACACGTATGACGTGTGGGGCCTGCCCTTGATCAGCACCTCGTGCATTTCACGATAGCCTTTCCACTGATCATTTTCAGTCCAGTTTGTCAGCAAATCGTCAACAACAACCCAGCCATCGTATGGATCGAAAGTGCTAATCTTTTCGAAGT
This sequence comes from Prorocentrum cordatum, assembly GCA_963575745.1. NCBI lineage: Eukaryota > Dinophyceae > Prorocentrales > Prorocentraceae > Prorocentrum > Prorocentrum cordatum. The sequence goes on along the minus strand of CAUYUJ010016059.1, from coordinate 1,721,159 downwards.
GTCGGCTGAATCCGCCCTTCCAATACGGACTATGGCGTAGGGCTGTAGAGAACCATGTTGACACCTTGGTCATTTGCCCATCGCGCGGCAGAGTCGGATCCATGCCGAACCTCTCCATGACCTTCATGAGCTCTGCCTTATGCTGTGCGACGCGCAATGGCGGCCTGTCTCGCAACATATTTCCCACGGCTTGTTGCTCACGTTCCCAGTCGTTGCGGCACTCGAAGTTACGACGATCAGGGCAATTAATGACCTCGTATCGGTCTGTATCGTCTCGAGTGACTCGTGGGTTTATGGTGCGCTTCGGGCCTTTGCCTTCAATGCCTTGCCAATATTCCATGGCTCCCAGAGGGATGTTCCTAAGAACAGACATTACTGGCTGCCAGCGCGCGGGTGGCCCCGCTAACGCAGCTGGCGGCGCTTTAACGGGTGGCCCCGCTAATGCAGCTGGCGCCGCTTTAATGGGTGGCCCTGCAGAACCTGCGGCTGACGAGGCAGCTCCAGCGGATGACTCCGCGCCAGGGTGCGGGTGACCTTGGTCAGCCACTGCATCGTCGGCTTGTTTCTGTCGGTCGCCAAATTCTTTGAGGGCTCTGAAGCGTTCTTCTCTTGAAAGAGTGCTTTCTGCGGGTGTCCCCGCTGCTGCAGCTGGCGCCGCTTTAGCGGGTGGCCCCGCAGAGCCCTTGTCCTCCTTAGCTTTGGCGGCTGCTTCTGCCCGCGCCGACCTCATCCCAGCTTCGGGCTTCGGCTGCGCTTTCATTCGTGCCGAACCTGGTCGTGGTGCAAGGCGCGGCTGATGCGGAGTTGGAGTCCAGTCACCTCGGAAGGCTGCCTTAGGCTGATTGCGAGCTTCGTCCTTGACATCGCCTTGGGCAGCCGGTGGCATCGGGGTCGATGGTCCAGCAAAAGCCTTCCTCCTCTCCGTCACGGACAGACCGGGAGGATCTTCGAGCTCAAGGTCGTCCGTCTTGGCGATCCCTCTGGCCTTCGCCCGCCCCTGTGTGCCTTCGGGGCTCCTGGACGGGTGCCTCTTCGCAGGAGTCGGTGAAGACGAGGAGTCGGCTTCAGGTCTTGGAGGCGGTCTGCTGCCCTTGCCTGGTTGTGGACCAGGAGGGTCCTTAGGAGGGCCTTCTGGCTGGCCATGATCATGGATGATCTGCCTCATATGGTCGATGTCGGCAGTGCCTTTTATGGCCAGCTTGTACTTGCCATTTTCGTGGCGGTGAATTACCCTCGTGCAAAGCCACTTCTGCGCCGAGGAGCTGTAGTACCAACAGGCGCATCCATCAGGGAATGGGTTCTCTGAGCCGTCTTCCGCCGCCCATTCTTCATTCAGTTCGGTGTGGTCAGTACCGGCGGCGGACCCGGCAACAGATGCAACAGCTATCCAATCTTCGTCCGCGGACCCAGCGGCTGGCGCCGCGTCTGCGGGTGACCCCGCTTCTTTGCTGGATCCTGCGGGTGACCCCGCCTCTTTATGGAATCGGCGGTTCCATTCCTTGAGGCGATGGTCATTGGGAAGCTGTACCCAATTTTCCCTGACAGTGTTGGCAACCTCTTCGGTCATAGGGACGCGATCGGCTTCTGTGATGCGCTTTCCTCCTCCAGGGACCTCCTTGTTAGGATCATGGACGTTGCCAGCGTCATCTCCATGAGACCAATTCCACGGGGTCTCACCGTGATGAGGACTCCTGGAGGGGCGGTCCATTGGACAACTGCACATGTGACCTTTGAAGGGCTCGCACTGACAGACTTGTTTTCTGTATGTCTTGCGATCTTTGATGATCTCCTGTTTCTTAGCCCTTTTGTCCCAAGCCTCTGGCGTTTTGGTCTTGCCACCCTTGGTACGTATTATCATGCCAGTTTCGTCCCTTTTGGTGCAGTATTCCTTAGAATACCAGTGGCGGATCACGTCCATCGAGTAGCCGGGGTACCAATTGATGTACCAATCCGGCACGTACTGAGCGGATACACCAACGGAGTGTTCCGCACTGTACGGGTAGCCCGATGCATCATGTGTAGGGCGTCGGGGAGCTGAACGGCTCCTCCTGCGGGCTGGCCCCGCTGACGCACTACCACGTTCCATGGGCCTTCGATGGTCGTCTGTCCCTCTTGGCATAGCGCATGTCCTCCGAGTCCTCTGAGCTGTCCTGGACCATGAATACGTGCTGATACGGGCTCCTGAAGTACCCGATGTCGTTTAGCTGCTCCATCGTGAGGTCGTTGAGGTCCATCTGGTCGCAGCCCTGCATAAATACATCCATAGACCAAGCGGGTGGCCCCGCTGCTGCGGCTGGCGTCACTTCGGCGGGTGACCCCGCTAGAGCCTGGAGTGCTGTCAGCATCTGAGGTGCCGACATGTCTGGTTCCAGGTATGGACGCAGCCGTGCGGCCCCTGGGCGCGACAGCAGGTCGTTCATGGTTATCTGCTGATGTGCTGGCGCACTCAGGAGCCGGATTGCTTCTGCGACCTGCTCTTGGAGCATGTCCTTATAGTCCTCTTCGGCCTCTTCGGAGTCAGAATACGCGGGATGGCCCCGCATTTCGTCATCAGCGTCTCCCGCTTCCGAGCCAGCTCGCGGAAGATCTGGCAGCAACGGCATGCCAATCACCTGCGGTGCCAGCGCGGCGGTGAGCTCTTCCTCGGTCGCCGGGACGGTCTCAGCTTCGGAGATCTCGTCGTCGGCGGGTGGCCCCGCTGGAAGACCGAACCAAGCATTGAACGCGACCTCGTCGACTTCGTCCCAGCCGTGGAACTCGTCGAAGAGGGTCACTGCGTAGTCTTCCAGGGCTACGGTCACTTCAGCGTAGCGGGCCATCACGTAGTACGTGGAGGAGCCCGCGGCGGGAGCCGCTTCTGGATTGACGTAAAACTCGTAGTCAATGTAGTCTATGTCATCCATAAAAGAATTTTGAGCCAAATGTACGGATCCCTTTCCTTTCCCTTTCGGGCATTGATCGCGCAAGTGCTCTGTGCTGCCGCATGTATGACACTTCATAGTATTGCCAGAAGCGTCCCTAGGGTTGCCCCTCCGCCCTTTTCCCTTACCGGAGGTCCGCCTGTGACCTCGACCCTTGCCTCCGATAAGAACTTCCTCAAAGACTATATCAGTTAAGGACGTGAGGAAAGCAGTAATACCCCTACCATGCATACGGCGTCTGCGACCCCCTTTGCCACGACCCTTTCCATATCGTTTGAAATGTCGGCGTACTGCACGTCTCACTTTTCTGACTGGTTTCTTCATAAAGCGCCTCCAACGGCGTTTTGATTTGCGATAGGCCATAAAAGCGGCTTCCGCTCTTTGTTGTTCAGAAAGGTGAGTGTCATCCGCTGGATAGTCATTACCAGCAGAGACTATGCCATTGTGCTCATCGTCAGATGATCTGTGTCAGTGCCAGATTCAAACGGTGAGGGTGGCTGAGACCCTTGAGCGGATGACTCCGCTTGGCCCCAGAGGGTTGTGCCCGAGGGCGGGCTTGCAGTGTAGGCGGCGCCTGGCGAGTAGTTCGACCAGGCGTTCGCCTCAGCTGCCTCTGCCGATGCCTGGCCGGTCTGCCCTAAGAAGGCAGTGGCCTCGTTGGGCATATCGGCTGGGTCAGCCCAGGGACTTGGCTCGCCAGGACCAGCGGGTGACCCCGCAGTCGTGGCGTAGACACCTGCATGTGAGTGGTGCCCTGTGAAGATACCCGCAATGTTGCCAGGAGAGCGCTCGGCAACATGTCCGTAGTTCCTCATCCTGGTCAGCAGCCTGTCATAGTCTGCTTGTGTTCTGGGCATCTGATGATTAAAAGGCTCCAGCAGGTGTTGGGCTCGTGACGCGCCAACGCCTAACGCTCTGAAGAGAATCAGCGTTAGGATCTGAAAGTTGGGGATGACAAAGCCAACAGAGTTAGCCTCGTCACGGGCCATCTCGAATCGAGCTAATACTGAGTCGATTCGCTCGCCCCTTTCGACGCGGAAGTCGATAAGGGCAGTGCCAGAGTTGAGCTGGCGCTCATCTTCCAGATTTTCAAATTTGGTGCTCAGTAGGTACAGTATATATGTGACTGCATCCGTTGGCTGTCCATTGACAGTTACACCATAGTTGATGATCTGGGAGGGGACCTGCATGGCGATACGACGAGCAAGACCTTGAAGGCCTCGTTGTAGTGCTGCAGCTTGTTGTGGTGGCGTCATATTGCCGCTCGTTACGTTTATCCATGCATGTACTTCGCGAACGTATTCGCGAAAAGGCGTAGTACCGGCAGGGTCCCATGAAGGGCCAGTAGTACGCGTGTCGTCCATCCCCTGCCGCATGTATCCCACAGCACATCCCATTATTACCCACAGAATGCCGAAGATAGTTATCTTAATCCAGTGCATGTGCATTTCGGCTTCGGTGATTGGTTTAGGCTGTGGTTTGTCAGGCTCTGGCGTAGTAGCCGTGAGGCGCCTGACTGGCACGGGATGCAGGTGGCCCCGCTGCGGGTAGCCCCGCAGGGTGACCACGTTCTCGATCGAGTTGCCGATTGGCATCTGGTGGAAGTCGAGAGTGAAGTGGCGCAGTGAAGTAGGAGAGAGCGTCTCGAGTTCGCGGGTTGCCCCGCTAGCTCGATCGCGGACTGGCTCCGCTACCAAGTCGAAAACAAGCTGGTAAGCTTAGGTATGTGTTACGCTTTAAGCGTTGCCATATCCCAGGCTTTGGCTCATATCGCATGAGCAAGAGAGCAAGACGAAGCATGGGATCTGGAGTAAAGGATAGGATGGGCATCGTCAATGGAAAAAGTATTTTCCGATCTCAGATACAAGTCGTGCGCCTCGGTGAGGCACAATCACATATTTGGCCGGGCCCGGCTTGAGCCAGGCACGGCAGCGGTACATGCTCGATTTATACCTCGCCTTTAACCTTCTCCGTTTAAAGTGACGGGCCAAGAGGTCTCCAAGACAGCCTTGAGGTCCCAAATGTGCCAAGAGGGCCCAAAGAGTCTAAAATTGCTGATTTTCCAGGGTGTTTGTCGATGTTTTTTGCTTTTCCGCCTTTCCGGCTTCCCGACGCTCCAAAACAGGCAAAGAGGCCCCAAAGATACCCCCAAGATGGCCCAAGAGTCTCCCAAGACGGCCTCCAGACGGCCCAAGACGGCCCCAAAACGGCCCAAAAGGTCACCAAGACGGCCCAAGAGGGCCGATTTGGAGGGGGGGAGGGGGCCGGGACGAGCGCAGCACGGCCGGGACGAGCGGTTCCAGGGCTTTTCCGGGCCCACGAGGGCCTCAAGACGGGCCAAGAAGGCTCCAAGAGGCCTCCAAGACGGCCCACGCAGGCTCCGAGACGCCGAACGACCCCTCCAAGACGCCCAAGATGGCCCCAAGACGGGCCAAGAGGTCTCCAAGGCGGCCCCCGAGGTCCCAAACAAGTCTCCCAAGAAGGCCCAAAGAGTCTAACATTGCTGATTTTCCACAGTGTTTTTCGATGTTTTTTGCTTTTCCGCCTTTCCCCCTTCCCAACGCTCCAAGACGCGCGAAGAGGCCCCAAAGATAGCCCCAAGATGGCCCAAGAGGCCCCCAAGACGGCCTCCAGACGGCCCAGGACGGCCCCAAGACGGCCCAAGAGGTCCTCAAGACGGCCCAAGAGGGCCGATTTGGAGGGGGGGAGGGGGCCAGGACGAGCGCAGCACGGCCAGGACGAGCGGTTCCAGAGCTTTTCCGGGCCCAAGAGGGCCTCAAGAGGCCAAGAAGGCTCCAAGAGGCCTCCAAGACGGCCCACGAAGGCTCCGAGACGCCAAACGACCCCTCCAAGACGCCCAAGATGGCCCCAAGACGGGCCAAAAGGTCTCCAAGACGGCCTCCCGAGGTCCCAAACAAACCTCCCAAGAGGGCTCCAAGACGGCTTGAGGTCCCAAATGAGCTTCCCAAGAGGGCCCAAAGAGTCTAAAATTGCTGATTTTCCAGAGTGTTTTTCGATGTTTTTTCCTGTTCCGCCTTTCCGGCTTCCCGACGCTTCAAGACGCGCGACGAGGCCCCAAAGATAGCCCCAAGATGGCCCAAGAGTCCCCCAAGATGGCCTCCAGACGGCCCAAGACGGCCCCAAGACGGCCCAAGAGGTCCCCAAGACGGCCCAAGAGGGCCGATTTGAAGGGGGGGGGGTCCGGGACGAGCGATCCACGGGGCTTTTCCTGGCCCAAGAGGGCCTCAAGACGGGCCACGAAGCCCCCAAGAGGCTTCCAAGACGGCCCACGAAGGCTCCGAGACGCCAAACGACCGCTCCAAGACGCCCACGATGGCCCCAAGACGGTCCAAGAGGTCTCCAAGACGGCCTTGAGGTCCCAAATGAGCTTCCCAAGAAGGCCCAAAGAGTCTAAAATTGCTGATTTTCCAGAGTGTTTTTCGATGTTTTTTGCTTTTCCGCCTTTCCGGCTTCCCGACGCTCCAAGACGCGCGAAGAGGCCCCAAAGATAGCCCCAAGATGGCCCAAGAGTCCCCCAAGACGGCCTCCAGACGGCCCAAGACGGCCCCAAGACGGCCCAAGAGGTCCCCAAGACGGCCCAAGAGGGCCGATTTGGAGGGGGGGGGGGTCCGGGACGAGCGATCCACGGAGCTTTTCCTGGCCCAAGAGGGCCTCAAGACGGGCCACGAAGCCCCCAAGAGGCTTCCAAGACGGCCCACGAAGGCTCCGAGACGCCAAACGACCGCTCCAAGACGCCCACGATGGCCCCAAGACGGTCCAAGAGGTCTCCAAGACGGCCTTGAGGTCCCAAATGAGCTTCCCAAGAGGCCCAAAGAGTCTAAAATTGCTGATTTTCCAGAGTGTTTTTCGATGTTTTTTCCTTTTCCGCCTTTCCGGCTTCCCGACGCTCCAAGACGCGCGAAGAGGCCCCAAAGATAGCCCCAAGATGGCCCAAGAGTCCCCCAAGACGGCCTCCAGACAGCCCAAGACGGCCCCAAGACGGCCCAAGAGGTCCCCAAGACGGCCCAAGAGAGCCGATTTGGAGGTGGGGAGGGGTCCGGGACGAGCGATCCACGAGGCTTTTCCTGGGCCTCCTTCTCAAGACGGGCCACGCTCTTGGCCCACGAAGGCTCCGAGACGCCAAACGACCGCTCCAAGACGCCCACGATGGCCCCAAGACGGGCCAAGAGGTCTCCAAGACAGCCTTGAGGTCCCAAATGAGCTTCCCAAGAGGGCCCAAAGAGTCTAAAATTGCTGATTTTCCAGAGTGTTTTTCGATGTTTTTTCCTGTTCCGCCTTTCCGGCTTCCCGACGCTCCAAAACAGGCAAAGAGGCCCCAAAGATAGCCCCAAGATGGCCCAAGAGTCCCCCAAGACGGCCTCCAGACGGCCCAAGACGGCCCCAAGACGGCCCAAGAGGTCACCAAACGGCCCAAGAGGGCCGAGGGGGCCGGGACGAGCGATCCACGGGGCTTTTCCTGGCCCAAGAGGGCCTCAAGACGGGCCACGAAGCCCCCAAGAGGCTTCCAAGACGGCCCACGAAGGCTCCGAGACGCCAAACGACCGCTCCAAGACGCCCACGGAGCCTCCGCGACAAAACGCTCCGTGTCCACGGAGTCGCGGCCCAGGGGCCCAGCCTGCGATGCAGTGGATCCTGACGTACTTCCTGCCCACGGGTAGGCACAATCCAATCGCGCAGGCCAGTGCTGGGGGAACTCCCACACACCCCGACGCCTTGATCTTTTGGCAACACACCCCTGGAGGTCTCTCCACCCCTTCCCCATGACCTGCTGGTTCTCCATTTTGGGTCGTCTTCTGACAGTCCCGGGGCCTGGCGAGGGCCCCCATAGGCCACCAGAGACAAAACTAGAAAAACCCTTCTGCCGCGACCCATTCACGACGTGAGGGGGGAGGAGGAGGAGGAGGAGGAGGAGGAGGAGGAGGACGAGGAGGAGGAGGAGGAGGAGGAGGAGGAGGAGGAGGAGGAGGAGGAAGAGGATCTGGGCCCCCGCTGGCTCGCAGCGCAGGCCACTCCCGCAACGGGCCACTCGCGCACGTGGAACGAGGCCCCGCGGCAACGCCAGGGTCAGGCGCCCCACCTGCAGGATCCGAGCCTCGAGCTGTCTCAACGCAGTGGGGCCGCTCGGGCCAGGGGAGGATGAGGAGGAAGAGAAAGATAAGAAGGAGGAGGACAAAGAGGAGAAGGAACATATGGCGACGACGACGACAGAACAATCCGAGGCCTTTTGGGGAGAGGGGGGCAAGGGGAGGCCTGGATGGCCAGAGGCCAGGGCCACCACACAGGACCACCTGGAAAGAAGGAAATCCGAGCTCGAGACACAGCTGTCAAGCAAACAACTTGCATGCATCTAGGGCCAGGTCGGGAATCTCCTCCTACGGTCCTGCAGGCGGATTTGGAAGGAGAACTAACATTAGTCGACCGAAAAAAACATCAAAAATAATCCAGAAGGAGCAACAATCATTGGTCAAAAATCCGCCGACCCCTTGGGGATCATCGGCGTGTGAGATGCTTCCCCCTCCCCAGACCCCTCCCCCGGGAGCCCGGTCCGGTCGATTTGGAAGGGGGGGGGTACGGGACGAGCGCAGTACGGCCGGGACGAGCGCAGCACGGCCGGGACGAACGGTTCACGAGGCTTTTCCGGGCCCAAGAGGGCCTCAAGACGGGCCAAAAAGCCCCCAAAAGACCTCCAAGACGGCCCACGAAGGCCGCGAGACGCCAAACGACCGCTCCAAGACGCCCAAGATGGCCCCAAGACGAGCCAAGAGGACTCCAAGACGGCCCCCGAGGTCCCAAACAACCCTCCCAAGAGGGCCCCAAGAGTCTACAATTGTTGATTTTCCATGGTGTTTCTCGATGTTTTTTGCTTTTCCGCCTTTTCGGCTTCCCGACGCTCCAAGACGGCCAAAGAGGCCCCATAGACAGCCCCAAGATGGCCCAAGAGGCCCCCAAGACGGCCTCCAGACGGCCCACGACGGCCCCAACACGGCCCAAGAGGTCCCCAAGACGGCCCAAGAAGGCTCCAAGACGGCACCAATAGGGGCCCAAGAGGGCGACCAAACATGTTGAAACTCTAGTGTTCTGCCCCCAGGAGCCCCAGGGGGCCACAAGAGTGCCCCAAGAGGCCCCCAGAGGCCCTCACGAGGCCGCCCAGACGCCCCAAGGAACCACCAAGAAGCACCCCAAAGGCTCCGAAACGGCCCCCGAGTGGCTCCAAAACTCGCGGTGTCGCCGTCCGCTCGGACCTCCCCGCGGAACTGCCCGAAACCCTCTGGCGGTGGCGGCGAACAGACACCAAACAAATATCACTCGCCTTTTCACCCCTTCGCAGCTTCTACTACCCCCAGATTGGCATAAACAAGGGGTCGGCGGTGTGGCGTAAGCCTAAGAATCGAGCAACGCCGCCCCCCCCCCCCGCCTCGCTCAGCCATGCTCTGCGACGTCGCGGGACATGAGGCGAGGAGGAAGAACATAATCAAGTTTTGGAGTGCGACGTGTCACTGGCGCCGAGATGATGGCGAGCGGGGAGCGACATCGCCGCGGACCCCATCGGCGCGAGCTGATCGCCGTCACCGCCCTCGCGTAACTGGAGCGATCGCTCACCAGCGTGCGCTTTCATGGCCGCCCTCGGTTCCCCGTTGCACCCGGGGTCCCCAGAGCAGTGGCCAATCTCGCTGCAGGTTCTCTACTTCGAGTTTTCCTTGATCTCCTCGAGGCGGGCCCTGCGCCCTTCCAGGGTCGGCGCTCCCCTGCCGCCGCCCTTAGACGACGGGGGCTGCCAGCGGCGATCCTTCCTTTTGCGTCTGCTCTTGCCTCTTCCATTGGCGCCAAAGTTGGCCACCAGGTCCTCGCCCCTATGTGAGCGCTGGAACATATCAGAAACTCCTTCTTCCGAGTAACCGTGTTTGACCATTTCCTCCATTGCTTCGGCGTCAACTTCGTCTCCGCGCGGCGCAGATGTCCAGTTGGCGCGCGGGCCCCCCGCCACCCCAGGCCTGGTCATCTGCCCAAATGTCTGCCCACCAAGACTCGTCGTCCAAGGCATGCTCAGGCGCGTAGCCGGACGCGTAGTACGTGCAGGCACTGAGCTCCTCGGGATAGTGCTCCTCCTGCTCGTGCCAGTTGCCGTCAGCACCGTGGCATGCCTGTGGCGGCCTCGACTACCTGGTTTTGCCCACGCCCTTGCCCTTGCTAGGGTTCCGGGTCGTCCAAAGTGCGGAAGTGGAGCTCTTGCCCGAGTCTCCCTTGCTCTTTTGGCGGACGTGAATACGAACGTGCTGGAGGACCAAGACATACTTGATCTTATCGAAATTGGTCACATTACATGCTGGTGTCAGTACCATCATGTTCTCCGAACAAAGTCTGTGCCAGGCTTAAAGACAAGCTTACACCAGCGCTCTCTGCGTGAAATGTACGAAACCATCGACTCACCGCTATGTCGAGACATTGGCCCGTAGGGTTTGTGTCCTACCTGGAAGAGGATATTGGCTTCCTGAGCCTCTATGGGAAGCGCGTATTTACCAATAGCCATGGCTATAGCGAACGCGTCGCCTCTGAGGCCCTCGATCACCTTACTGACGGCTGCGGTGGCCATCTGTGGCTGTGGCTCCCCTGTCGACGGAGGCCACGGTGGCGTTCATGCGCATCTTTGTGCGGAATTCCTAGTCGTGGAAATTGTTCACTGTACCGCCGAAGATGTAAGAGCCACGTTTCGTCTCTGATCGTGTCAGCGATCAACATTCGGTCGACAGTGAAGAGACGACAGTGCCATGGCGCAGGCAGGCGGCGAGGGAATCCACAGTCCCCTTGTGAGGGCAACTGCTCTGGCAAGTGTGGTGTGGTCGTGAGGCAATCTCTCTGGGGAGAACAATGTTGCGCAGTGGTGCGGTCGCCGATGACCGCGTAGCAGCTCCGCTGCCAGTGTGGATAATGATGCTTCTTGTGCAAATGGCAGAAGGGGCCCCATGAGGCCCGAACGGCAGCGAGTGGCAGACGTACTTGTCATGCATGCGCACTGTATCACTGTTCTGATGGGGGCCCAATGAGGTGGAAGCTTGGAGGGAGGGCTGATTGCAACATCGTTGATGCGTCTTGGAGTTACACTGGTCCTCCACCTCTTCCTCCTCCTCCTGATTCCCCTCCTCCACCCATGTCCTCGTCCCACCCGCTAGGATGGGCCTGTGCATCCTCAACTGCACATCGATGAAAAGCGCTCGCTCAAACAAAATCCCCCAGGAATGCCCCGACAGAGCCGGCTTGGCGAAATCCGTGGGTAAATCATTCGCCTCTCCTTTTTTAGCAAAACGCCCTTTAGTGAAAGATGCCGGGGGAACTTCACGGGTGCGTGCGGCACCGCATTTTGAGCGCACCCAGGCGCAAGAATTCATCGACGCTCAGAAGAGAACCCCATGTATCCGGCAAAACGCACGTCGATTAGCGGAACTGACTGCGGACTGCACCGGCACACTCGCATGCCAGCGTCGAGTGAACTCGTGCAGATTTCCTCAACGTGCATCGACCTGTATGGGTGGGCGTTCTCGCAATGCCATCTCCTGAAAAGAAGGAGAAGAAGAGGAAGAATAGGGGAACCGAAAGTCGCAGAAACATAGGAACTCGAGGTCCGCGCGGATTTCTCATCGGCGCTGGACCCCCCTCCCTGGCGCGCGGAGCGCGCCAGGGGCGGCGCCGGAGGCGCCGCCAGGGGGCCCCAGCGCCGATCCGAGAAATCTGCGCGGACCTCCGAGTTTTTATGTTTATGCCACTCTTTGTTCCCCTGAAGAGGAAGCGGCAAAAATACAAACTTTCGGAGGTCCGTGCGGACTTCTCGGATCGGCGCTGGACACCCCTCCCCGGCGCGGCGCCGGAGGAACCGCCAGAGGGGAGGGCCCAGCGCCGACCCAGGAGATCCGCGATGACGCCTGACGGGCATGTGCAGCGTGTGCCTGTGCCATGCCCGATGCCGTTCTCGTTTTCGATCCTCCTCCGGCCTCGTCCTCCTCCTCCTCCTTCTCCTCCTCCTCCCTCCTCCTTCTCCTCTCCCTCCTCCTCCTTCTCCTCCTCTCCCTCCTCCTCCTCCTCCTCCTCCTCCTGCTAGCCGCCTCCTTCTCCTCCTTCTAGCCTCCTCCTCCTCCTCCTCCTCCTCCTCCTCCTCCTCCTCCTCCTCCATCCTCTCGTCAGCGAGGGCCCCCCGGGGCGAGGCAGAGGGGACGGGCCCCCTGAGGTGCTCGGAAGACCTCCGGCCTCCCGGGGAACTTCCCGGGCCTTCTCCGAGGCCGCAGGCCGAGACCCCCGACGTCATGATTTTTTCATGACGTAGGAAGGCACCAACTATACACCAACACCGATCCTGGCCAGGATCACCCTGGGCCCAGGATCGGTGTATACGCCCTCCTGCCTTGCGCAAGAAGGCATATACACCGATCCTGGGCCCAGGGTGATCCTGGCCAGGATCGGTGTTGGTGTATAGTTGGTGCCCTCCGATGACGTCGGCCCCCCGAGGTCTCGACCCATTCCTCGGGACCGGTTTTTCGTCCCGAGTCGTTTTTTTGACGGTCCCGAGGGCCGGTAAGGGCCCCCGAAGGCCAAAAATAATGAAAAACCTCCCGTCGCGATTTTTGCCTAACTCGAGGGGGTCTGGGGAGGAGGGCCTCTGGGAGGGCGGGGGGGGCTCCCGAGGAGCCCCGCGGTGTCCCGCCGCCTGCTAAGAGGGCCTGCCCCCTCTCGCCTCCGCCCTCGGCGCGCCGCCGATCTCGGCGTCGCCAGATCCGGCCTCATCCCCAGTGGGTCTGCCCTTCCCAGCGTTTTGTCGGGCGTGTCCTTCTGCAGGGGGAAATTTTGAGAAATAGTCAAACAATAATATGGTGACGATTGTTGGACTATTTTTGAATATTTGGGGGGCATCTTGTTTATTTTTTTTGTTCCTTCGCCCAAAATCCCCCTGTAGGGGGACACGCCCGACTTAATCCTAGCGCCACCAGCCTTCTGCCTCTAGGTGAAAGTAGGGGCCAGGGAACTCGGCGAAAACAGCGCCGATCCCCACCTAGTAACGTACGCAGGGTCGACCAGCGGGGAAAGATTCACTCTGCGGGCATGGGGACTAGTCTGTCGATGATGATCCTCCTCCCCAGATCTCCGACGATGTGTTTTTTTCACAGCCGGCGTCTTTCCTTGATTGCGGCCCCTGGGACTCGTCAACGGGCCCCGACCAGCCATCAAAGCAGTCTCTGGACGAAAAGCTACTTCCCGGGAAAGGGTCGGGACATTCTGGGGAGGGGTAACAAGAGTGCTACGTCGGGCATGTTCCTCTACAGGTGGAATTTCAAGAATAGTTACAACAAATATGTGGGGACGATGTTTCGTGCTCTTTTGCTTATGATTGACTTTTGTTTTGATTATGGCTTGTTTCTTCTAAAACCCGCCTGTAGGAGGACACGCCCAACTTAACGATAGGGGGGGAACGGGCTCCCGGGGGGGGAGGAACATCGACCTGGAATCGGCGATACATGTTGACAGAGCGGTGATACGACCCCGATTGCGAATCCGCCATCAGACCCCTACTGGCGATCATTGGGCGACTGGTGGTCGATGAATCCCCCCCAGAGCCTAAGGCCAGCAACTTTTGCTCTCTAGCGTGTCGCGGCGGCGGCCCAAGGGGACACGCCATGCCATGCGAGCGGATAGCGTGTCGCTCTGCTCCGCAGGCGAGAGGCTCGGAAAAGATCGACACGTCGACGCCTGGGGAATGGGGATGTGGACAGTGTGTCGCGTCGCGGCGCAGTGGGCCAGAACCGGTGGAGCGGCACGCTAAGCCAACTTCCCCGACCGTACCTGACCCCTACCCTAAGGCCGGGCATGTCCTTCTACAGGCGGATGTTGGGAGAAAGTGTCTCAAACGTAGACCAAAACTCAAAATCATCAAAATATCACGAAGAATCGTCCCCGAACTGCACTTTCTATTCTTGAACCTCTCTCCTGTATAGAAGCATGCTAGCATGCCAGACTAAACCCGACTGTTGCCCCCGAGGGCCGCGCGCCGAACAAAATCACATCCTCGGACGTCTGGGCCGCCGGACGGCGCCGACGCCGACGCCGACGCGCCGCCGCCGCCGCCGACGACGACGACGACGACGCCGACGCCGACGCCGCCGCCGACGACGCCGACGCCGACGACGACGCCGCCGACGACGACGACGACGACGACGACGACGACGACGCCGACGGCGACGCCGACGCCGACGCCGGAGGAGGAGGAGGAGGAGGAGGAGTGGAGTGGAGCAATCGGACGTAGTCCGTTCGGAACCCAGAGATGCCAGGGGGGCCATCCAGCATTTCTCGGAGGGCCGTGGGGGGCGACATCCCACGGCCCACCGCGACAGGCCCCCCTGGCCTCACAATTTACTCGGAGGCAGCACCCGCCGCGTAGGAACCGATCGCGGCTTCGGCTGCCGAAACGTGCAAAGCCTCTAGCACAGACTTGCTGGGACCCGATCTGGACGGGTGGAGGCCTCGCCTGATCCTGCTGAGGTTCTCGAGGCCTTTGCCAGTGGGTCCCAGGGCCCTGCGCTCTCCCACTTGGTGGGAGAGAGGGCACGGCAAAAGTAGGCTTTTAACCTGGTGCGTGGCCGTATGGCCGCACTTAACACAGAAGAACAATTGCCACTTGGGGATGGTGGCCAAAGTGTGGGAGGGGTGGATCAACTTGCCACTGATCACGCGGGGACCCCTCGACCACAGCACCTCTCCACACGCAGCGAACTCGGGAAGGGGGCAAGGCGGCACACACTCAGTGGCGGCAGCTGGAATAACGTGGCAAGCGTCAACGATGATGAGGCAGGCAGGGCATCTCCATTTGTCTGCACACCGCTCGAATTTGTGCTGAGAAGCCGCGATCGCGGTCTGCAACTGAGAGCGAGGGGCTGCCTCCTGGGTGGATTGCCTCTCTGGCCACAGTCCTCGAGGCTCTGCATTCTTGCCTAAAGAACGTAAAATCAGTCGTGCCCTCTGTCGGACGATGGCTGCAATAGCGTCGTATTCATCGGTCCTGGGGGCGGGCGGGAGGGCAAGGGTGGCCGACTTGTGGGCCGCGCTTCCCGCGAGCTCGTCGGCATGCTGGTTGCCGAGAGCCAGAAATTTTTGGAAACCATGCAACGTGAGGGGATCGGCGTGAGATGGGGTCCAGAGCACCGAGACCGAAGAGCAGCCGCCTGATCGATCCTGCACGAGGTGCCGAATTCTCAGCCAGAGATCCCCATTCTTATTCTTGCCTCTGAGGCTGCCAGGTCTGAGACATCTGCCATTCTGCCAGCCGCGCTGCAGGGCTAGGTGGTCAGTAACGCACGTGAAATCCTGCTGGCACGTCTCCAGTGCCAGGCAAAACGCATGCAATTCGCCTCTTGGGACGGTCTGGCGGGGGCCTGGGAGGGGGGCGAGGAGGCCCGCGCGGAGGGTCCAGGAGGCCGAGGGAGGGTCCCATCGGAGGGCCGCGAGGCCAGAACCAACACGGCGTCGCCTGACGTCGTCGGAAAAGGCGCCGCCAGACCCGTCGCCAAAAAGAAACAACTCGCCCTCAGCGTTACGAGCTCCTTCCCACGACGGCAACCCCTCCCGCGCCGCACCAACAAGCTCCCACCCGCCCCTCCCAGTCAAAGGCTCGTACGCGGGCGTAGTGAGAGCGACAGAGGGGATGCCACGGAGCCACAGGGCAGGGTCAGCATTGGCCCCCGCCACGGCTCGCGGTAGTAACTTGTCACTGGCCTCAAACTCAGGTCCCACATTCGCCTCGCACTGCCACATTCGGTGAAACAAGGTTTCAGGAACTCCTGCGCTGCATCGGTCGCAGTTCTTGTCGATCTGGTAGCCCGCGTTGTGAGGGCGGTCTCTGGTCCATTGTCCACCACTGATGACGGTGTTGTTGAGGGCCCAGTCGCTGAAATCACCGTTTGCGAGGAGCCTCCTTTGTTCAATGCGGATAGTGACCATGTCCGCACCTCCAGCCAGCGTGTCACCATGGTCATGCGTAGCGGCCTGAGTCCAGAGGAGCCCGTGCAAATCCTCGCTGAGGTCCTGCAATACTGTGTGGATGTCGGCGTCTAGGAGGTCAGGGTCATCGGCAGGGGGGAGGTTCCACTCCTCGATGTAGCCGTCCTTCGTGCGTCTCCACGTGGTAGCTGAGGTCGGCTCCCAGCTGGCCTCCAGCAGGGTCGCGATGGCCGCGCCAGTGGGCCCCTTGACCCTGCGCCACAGCTTGGGGCCTGCGGCGAGCAAAGTGGTCTTGATCCTTGGCCATGCTCTGATGATCCTGGCGTGCGTGCTCGGGTGGCGTATCCAGTGCTGAAGCCAAGCCTCGATGAATTCGATCCTTAGGGAAACTCCTGGGTCCATGCCGTCGAAGGTGGCGCCGCGGAGGGAGGTGAGGCATCGGCCCGCTGCTGCTCCCGTGGCCGCGATGGCGGCCTGACGCCGCCATCGTAGTAGAGCGTGCCGAGCGAGGCCGTGCACCTGATGACCGAAAACTCCTTCGGGGAGAGCGCCAGTGCGCCACAGCCCTGCTGAGATTCGAGCCTGCTGTGCAGTGCTCCGTAGTCGGTGTATCTTGCGAAACCTAGCTGCGGCTGAGCTCTGTCGCTTCCTGGCTTTGGCTTGTACCCGTCGAGTAGCCGCTGCCGCGTCAACTCCGAGGTCGACGGCCGTGGCGGTCGCAGTAACTGGGATGTCGTACTGCCGCAACTTCTTGGCTAGCGATTTGCGGACCTTGGGGGTGGAGCCGATGAGGTCCGTCTTGTCGGAGATAGGCAGCTCGAACTCCTTCAGACCGTCGCAGAGCGTCTTGGCGGCACGGGGGAGGTGCTTCTGTAGTGTGCGTAGGACTCCTTCGACTCGAAGGACAGCGTCGTCTACGAAGGTCCACATCTGGGCAAGCTCTGCCTGAGCTTGGGCTTGCCGTAGAATAGGGAGTAACATGAGTCGTGCCAAGGTCGTGCCGTGCGGGGAGCCTGCGATGATGCCTTTGGAGGCGAAGATAGGCATACTCACCCATTGTCGACTGCGCAAGAATCTGGGCGCCAGGTATAGCTGCACTTCCAGTAGTAGAATGATGGGGGGGAGGCCGCAGTTGAGGCCGACCATAATGAGGTTGGCGAGCTTGATATTGTCGTAGAACTTCTGGATGTCTAATAGCAATGTGGCTGACTGTATGCCAAGTGCTGAGGCTGTCTCGTCTAACAAGGCCCTGTGTAGGGCGGCCTGGAGAGCTGAGGAACCTTTGATGGCTGTAGTCCAGAAGTCGTCCAGGCCTTGGGTCCAGGATGTAGATGCAGTCGATCTGATGCGAGACCAGAGTCTGGCCATGTGAGGTAGCATGCCGAGGACCCTGTCGCCTCCAGACTTCTTGGCTGCGAGGGCTGCAATAGTGCCTGAGATTTGTAGTGGCCAGATGCCTGCATGCTCTACTGCGTTGAGGATATCCGCATAGGCTTCGACTGCTGGTTCTGGTAGTCGATGGAGGTCGCGAGGTCCAAGGGCGTCAACTCCATGTGCTTTACTGGGTGGCATGCGGCCGTGGAAGCGGTGTACGATCTCGGCTGTGATGGGCTCGAGCGGTTGGCGAGCGGCTGCTGCCTTGGCCTTTGACCGCGCCTGTAGGATGTCGTCGGGGGTCTCGGTGGCCTGCCATACTTGTTGTCATTGTTGCTTCTTGCTGTCCATGATGACGGTGGGGTCGGCGATGGTCTGGTTGGTCGTGTAGGCCTCGATGTGACGTACGGGCGCAGGCTTGACATGGGCGTGTAGTACTCCAGGGCGGTGTTTCCATTGCTTGGCGAGCCAAACACCGTAAGCCCTCTTGGACTTAGCGAGGGCGGCGGAGAGCGCTCTGGAGGCCCAAATAGCGGTAATAGTGACCAAGTCGTCGGTGTCCTCATTGTCCAAGTGCGGGGCCCAGACGAGTGCAAACCAGCGGAAAATGGTGTCCTCGTCCTTCTCGAACTGGAGGTCGTGAAAGTGAGTGTTGAAGTGGTCCGCGCGCTGCTGGATGATGGAGGCCTGCTGCTGCATGAGCGCTGCGTGCTTGGGCTTGTCGTGAAGCGCAGCGTAGCGCTTGATGAGGGTGAGCGTGATTGCCCACCATTCCGACTGAGGGTCATGTACGTGTACGCGGCCTGGGGCGGCGGCCGTCTTCTTCCAAGACAATTGGTAGCCATGGGCTCGGCCTGTGAATGCTGCGGCTTCCTTGGGGTCGATCTGGTGGTGGCTGATCATGGTGTTCTCGAGCGCCGTGACCCATTTGGCGTACTTGAGGTTGAGGTCGTCGGCGTCGTGCACCCAGTGAGTGTACACGAAGTGCGCGTGAGGCTGCTTACAACGTGTGGGCACAGCTTGCTGCCATTGTTCCCCCCAGAGGTCGCTCGGGAGAGCGTACGGGATATGCTCCTGTGCTGCTGGGTCGTCTTGTGGCTGGGGTTGTGCTGCTGCTTGTTGGAGTTCAGGAGGTAGATCGCGTAGGCGTGCTGCACGAGCTTCTGCTGTTTTACGTTTCTTGATGGCGGTCTTGCTGTTGGGGTCTGGTGGGGTCCTAGGTCTGTCCACTATGGGGAATACCCTAGGGGTATGGATCGACTGATACCACCAGGGGTCTGCGCTGCCTGCTCGAACTTCAAGGCCCACGTGGGTGGCCCAGGGGACGGTGGGGCACTGGCGAATGGAGAGCGTGTGCTCGATGCCAGTCTTGACCAATGCGAAGTCGAGCGTGAGTCCCTGGCCCTTGTCGCACGTGGCGGATCCAGGCGCTCGCACGATGGTAGCATTCCATTTGGCGGGCCACTCTGTTGCTGCGAGCTGCTCAGGTGTCATATTCCAAGGTGAGCATAGTAACGAAGGCTCCCAGCGAGAGTAACTTATCATGCACTGCACCCTCGATCTGCCTGTGGGGTTCCAGATACGCTGCAATAACAACCAGGTTGCCAGAGCGTCTGTGCCATACCATGGGCGTGAAGCCGCGGAACGGGTCGGGCCTGCGCTGGGAGATGGCCAGGTCGCGGAGGTGGTTGAAGGTTGTGGCCTGGACATGGTACCTGGAGAGGATAATCTCGCCACCCGTGTTGCCTCCGTCGGATCTGCTGGTCGGCGTGGCTGTAGTCGATGATATCCTCCAGCCATCCGCTGCTAGCTTGTCGTAGATGAGAGGGGCTTTACCATGCGAGATGTGTGTTTCAACCAATGCCACCATCTGATATTGTTTGCCTGGCCCTGCCAGCCATTTCTCCGACTGTGGCCCCCACTGAGTAATGTTGGAGAAGAACAGGGAGTGATCTGACGGCAAGGGATTCGTAGGGCCTTCGTCTTGGTAGACGGGCCTGGGGTCGGGTCTCTGGCTGCTGGGCCTCCCAGGGCCTTTCGCAGCGGTCGAGTCGATAGCTTTCGCCATCTCATCGCCCCCTACCAAGGACTGCGTCTTGGGCGGGGCGGCATCAGGGTGTGCCGTTGGCAACGGCTCCCCTGGTACCTGTACCATATGCCTGTCGACAGCTTGGGCCGTCTCATCGCTCCCTACCGAGGACAGCGTCTCGGGCGGAGCGGCATCAGGGTCGGCTCGCGCGGCACGCTGCGGCTGCCCTGGGTCCCATGTCACTGTGTCGACGGCCTGTGCCGCCTCATCGCCCCCAACCGAGGACAGCGTCTCGGGCGGGGCGGTAGCGTACTGCGCTGTGGCTGCGAAAACGATGTGGGCGTCCAACTCGGCCAGCTCGTCGAACGGGTCGAGGACTGCGTCCATTCTGTTGATGATCGGTGGGTTGTCGTAGCTCTTGGTCTCTGACGGTAGGCGTCCCGTCCCACCAATCCGTCCAGGGTCGGGTAGTAGTCGGCTAAAGAGGCTGCTGGGCTCCAGCCACGGCGGTCGCGGTGGGCTTGCGCATCTGGCTGAGCATCTTCTGTGCCTTGTCTTCGAGGTCGGGGTCCTTGTTGATCGCTGGTACAGGCTGTGCGGCGAAGCTGCCGTCAGAAGTAGCGCCAGCAGCAGGTGCGGGAGGTTCGTCGCTTGGCGCCGCTGGCGAAGAGGCCGCAGAGCCATCAGCGTCCGCTGCGGCTGCCGCTGGGGGTTCGCCTGCTGCCGCCGGGGCGGCGGGCGGTGGTCCACCTCCCTCTCGGGCGTGACCGTCCTCGTCGGACCGCTGCCGCTTGGAGGCGAAGCGCGTGCGCATGGTGCTGGCCTCTGCGCGGAGCTGGCTGATGCGGCTGGCGGTGTTGCCGAAGAGCTCGGTGACCTTGGCCTTGAGCTCCGTGGCGAAGCACTGTTGGAGGGATTCCCATGCCTGGCGGTCGCTGTCGTCGATGTCAAGGCCTTGGAGATCGAACGCCGAACCCGCTTCGATGGATATGTCACCGTCCTCGAGGAGGCTGGTGAGGTTGAACGTCGGGTTCTGCTGCGAGGCCGTGGGAGTAGCAGTGCCGCCCCTGCGAGCGACTTGGAGTGCATCGAGAGCGGCTTGGGCCTCGGCCTGGGCTTCTGCCAACTTGTAGGCGGCCTCCTCCGCCGCCGCCTTGCGCTCGGTGTACCAGCTGAGCGCCTGTTGCTCGCTCTCGAGCAGCCTCTCCAGGTTGTTCTTGCAGCGGCGCTCCGTAGCCTGGGCGCGGCTGTAGATGTCGTTGAGGTCGGCTGGCTTCTGCGGCTGGGGCGGCGGAATCTGCGACTTGATACCGTCGATGGCTGCCTTGTCGATGTGGGGGGCGATCGCCTGGAGCTCCGCAAGGATGTCCTCTGCGGAGCGCGCCTTGGGGGTGTCGTTCTTGTTGGCCCACCAGTCGTCATCTTGGTTCTTGCCATTGCCATTGCCATTGCCGCGGCGGCGGCGGGACTTGGGCCATGAAGCCCACGGTTCCCATCCACCCTCAGGGCTGGTCTGCTGGGTGCAGCTGGAGTCGGCCTGGGCTGCGGCCTTGGCGCGGGCCGCCCAGGCACCTTGAACTGGAGGCGGGGAATCTGTCCACGGCGCCAAGGCTTTGCTGCACCAGTAGCACGTCTGGTTGGTCTTGTAGTTCCAGGCGTACGAGCAGGAGTAGCACTTGACGTAGGCGCTGCGCTGCTGCGGAGGCGCCATGGACGAGCTGAGGAACAGAGGAAGCTCACCTGCGGGCTGCAGGAGGCACACGGAGGGTTGAACAAAGCTGTCGGGCTCAAGAGCCCTGGCACTGGCCGCGGACTAGCGGTATCCACTTGTTCCACTGTGGAACTAGGCATCTTGAGCCAAACGGCTACGGAAGAGGAGGAGGAGGAGGTGGTGGAGGAGGAGGAGGTGGAGGAGGAGGAGGTGGAGGAGGAGGAGGTGGAGGAGGAAGAGGAGGAGGAGGAGGAGGAGGGAGGAGGGAGGAGGGAGGAGGGAGGGAGGAGGAGAAGGAGGAGGAGGAGGAGGAGGAGGGAGGAGGTGGAGGAGGACGCCGGCGGAGTCCTCGTCAGCAGCCGCACTCGCCCTGCCTCGGCCCACGGTCCGCTCCGAGTCGGACCTCTGCCGCGCGGGGGTCCGCGGGCGGGGGGCGCGAGGCCCTGGGCCGACGCCACCGCTGGCAGGTGGCAGGGGCCCAGGGGCACACAAATGAATGCACGGCAGGTTCGCGTCGTGTCGACCCCGGCGTTGGTTTCTGACACCGCGGGGATCGTTCAACCTTGAACGATCGGCCGCTGCCGCAACGTCCGATCGTTCAACATCGATCGATTCTGGGTCGCCGGCGGCGTTCAACCTTGAACGCCCGCGCTGGGGTCGCCGCTGGTCGACACGACGCAAACCTACCGCACACAAATCCCAGGTTCCCCAGCATTCTCACATGTTCTTGACCTCTCGTCTCCCCCCCACGCTTCTCATAGGCTGCCATCTTTTCCGGGGAGCAGTCGTGTCTGTGTGTCTCTTTTCCCCTCCCGACAAGTGGCAAGGCGAGGTGGCCCCAGCCGGACTCGGCAGGCCTCGCCAGAGTCCTCCCTCCTCCAACCTCCTCCTCCTCTTCTTCTTCTGCTTCGTCTTATTCTTACGATTCTTATTCTTAGTCCTATTATTCTTACTAGTATGATTCGTCTTCGTCGTCTTCTTCTTCCTCTTCTTACTCCTCCTCCTCCTCCTCCTCCTCCTCCTCCTCCTCCTCCTCCTCCTCTCCTCCTCCTCCTCCTGCTCCTGCTGCTCCTGCTGCTCCTGCTGCTCATGCTCCTGCTCCTCCTCCTCCTCCTCCTCCTCCTCCTCCTCCTCCTCCTCCTCCTCTCTTCCTCCTCCTCCTCCTCCTCCTCCTCCTGCTCCTGCTCCTGCCTCCTCCCCTCCTCCCATCGTGCAACATCCGTTTGCTGGAATCGCCGGAATCCTCCTCCCGTCCCTCTCCGCATGAGAACCAGGGGAGCGGAGGAACAGGAAGACCTGCCCCCGGCCGTTCTCCCCGTACCCGGAGATGTCCAGCCGGGTGCTCCTGCCACCGCCGCCCTTCCTCTGCTGGTGCACGATGGCCCTGAGCATCCTGCGGCGAGAATTGCATGATTGAATCGCTTCGCTCATTCCGCTGGCCCATATATGTGTATACATATATATATATATACACACATATAGACTGCCTCGCCGCTGTCGTTTGTCGAGTGTGCCTCTTGGGACTCTCTCGGGAAGCCTCTTGGTGGTGTGCAGATGTTGCAGGCCATGCCGGTGGCGACGCCCGCATCTCTCTACCTCTAACCTCACTGTGCGCTGCCCTCAAGGCGCACGCGTCTCTGGGGGGCATCCCGACTCCTAGTGCGGGCTCTGTCCTCAAGGGGATGAGCACATGCAGATAGGCTCTCAACCACACTCATCCCTTCCACAGGTGGCCTCGTCGGGGGTCTTGTACGCGTCGTGGGCCGTCTGGAAGCCGTCGTGGGTGTCTCGGACCGATCGTTCGACGAGTTCCACTTGGAGCGCTGCCATATTGCCCGAGTGATCGCTGTCAATGCAATGCTGCTAGGTCGGGCTGTTGACTATCGAAGACGCCTACGCCGAATCATCGCCGCCCCCTGCCTTTTTGGAAGCGCCCATGTCCTGCCAAGCTATCGGACCACGTGTTCCCCGAATCGGCTTGGAAAGCCTTCGGGGAACACGTGGGCATCTTGAAGGTCATCTTGGCCGTCGGGAGAACATTTTGGTCCTTTCGGGCCTTCTTGGAGGACGTCTTCGAGGGCTCTTGGGCCGTCTTGGAGGTCATCTTGAGCGTCTTGGAGGCCTCTTGGGCCGTCTTGGGGGCCTCTTGGGGCTGTCTTGGGCCTCTTCGGCGATCTATCTTTGGGGGCACTTGGGCCGTCTCGGGCCGTCGGAAGGCGTAAAAAAGTAAATGCCACACACACATTCAAACACTTATGGAAAATCAGTGTTGTTTGGCCTCCTGCAGGCCCTCTTGGAGGCATCTGGGGCCGTCGTGGGCCAACTTCGACCCAACTTCGGCCATCTTGGTGGGCTCCTGGCCCGTTTGACGCCGTCGGAAGCCGTTTGGGGGCCTCTCTGGGCCGACCTGGGGCCCTCTTGGAATCCAAGAGGGCCGTCTTGGAGGCCATCTTGGGCGTCTTAAAAGCCTCCTGGGCCGTCTTGGGGGCCATCTTGGGGCCGTCTTGGGGGCCTCTTGGGCCGTTCTGGGGCCTTCTTGGAGGCCTCTTGGGCGATCTTTGGGTGATCTTTGGGCGATCTTTGGGGGCTCTTGTGCCGTCTCGGGCCGTCGGAAGGGCGAAAGAAGCAAATGTCAAAATCCTTCAAAAACTTATTAAAAATCAATGTTTTGGCCTTTCCTGGCCTTCCTGCAGGCCCTCTTGGAAGCCTCTTGGGCCGTCTTGAGCCTGCTTCGAGCCAAATTCGGCTATCTTGGTGGGTTCCTGGCCCGTCTGACGCCATCGGGAGCCGTCTTGGGGGCCTCTCTGAACCGGCTGGGGGCCCTCTTGGGGCGCTTCAGGGCCGTCTTGGAGGCCATCTTGGGCGTCTTGGAGGCCTCTTGGCCCGTCTTGGTGCCCTCTTGGGGCCGTCTTGGGGGCCTCTTGGGCCGTCATGGGGCCATCTTGGAGGCCTCGTGGGCGATCTTGGGCAATCTTGGCGGCCTCTTGGGCCATCTTGAGCCGGTGGACTGCCGAGAAGAGGCAAATGCCAAAATCCTTCAACAACCTGAGGAACATCAATGATTTTCGCCTCTTCGGGCCCTCCTGGAGGACCTCTTGAGGACCTCTTGGAGACCTCTTGGAGACCTCTTGGGCCGTATTGAGGCCTCTTGGGCAGTCTTGGGCCATCTTGAGGCTATCTTACGCCATCTTGGGTACATCTTGGGCCATCTTGGAGGCATCTTGGGGCCATCTTAGCCGTCTTGGAGGCCATCTTGGCAGTCTTGGAAACATCGTGGAGGCCATCTTGGGCCATCTTGGAGACGTCTGGGGCAGAAAAACCCTTTGCAACCGGCTCTGGAAGATCCTGGGCAATCCTTCTGGGACCCCAGCGGGACGCGCCGGAGCCCTAGGGGGAGTTCTTTTGGAAAAAGAACCAAAACCCAAACCGAAAGGGTTTGGCACGCCAGGCACCCCTGTGATGAATCAACAGGGGGCGGCGGATCGAAGACGCCTACGGCGAATCACCGCCGCCCCCTGCCTGTTTGGAAGCGCATATGTGGCCGAACGTTGAGGCCAGACCTGCCAAGCTATCGGACCACGTGTTCCCCGAATCGGTTTGGAAAGCCTTCGGGGAACACGTGGGCATCTTGAAGGTCATTTTGGCCCTTTCGGGCCTTCTTGGAGGACGTCTTCGAGGGCTCTTGGGCCGTCTTGGAGGCCTCTTGGGTCGTTTTGGGGGCCTCTCTTGGGCCTCTTGCGCGATCTTTGGGGGCACTTGGGCCGTCTCGGGCCGTCGGAAGGCCGAAAAAAAACAAATGCCACAATCCTTTTGGCCTTTTCGGGCCTTCCCGGAGGCCCTCTTGGAAGCCTCTTGGGCCGTCTTGGGCCATCTTAGGGCCATCTTCGGCTGTCTTGGTGGGCTCCTGGCCCGTCGGAAGCCGTTTGGGGGGCCTCTCTGGGCCGACCTGGGGCCCTCTTGGAATCCAAGAGGGCCGTCTTGGAGGCCATCTTGGGCGTCTTAAAAGCCTCCTGGGCCGTCTTGGGGGGCCTCCTGGGCCGTTCGGAGGCCTCATGGATGCTGATTGTGCTCTCGTGGTTGGCCTCTCGGGGGCCTCTGGGAGGCAGTTTGAAGCCTCTTGGGGGCAGTGTCGGGGCCTCTTGGGGCTTCTGAGGGCTTCTTGAGGTGCCTCTTGGGGCCCCATTGGGGGCCTCTTGGGGGCCCCCTGGGGGCTGTTGGGGGCCTCTTGGGGTCTTCTGGGTGCCTCTTGGGGCTGAAGGCTGGACTTTTCGGTTCCTGGCCCCCTCCTTGGGCCCCTCTTGGGACGTTTTCGGGCCCTCTTGGGCTGTCGTGGGCGCCTCTTGGGCCGTCTCACCGTCTGGGGACGATGTTGTAGTTCTCTGGGGCAGTTGTGGACGCTGTGAACCCCCAAACGTCGCACATGCGAAAAATGCACGTTTGCTGGAAGGAATGGACGATTCTTGCTTGTTGGGGCACTCTTGAAGAGCCTCTTGAGGCTCTCTTGGGGCTTTTTCGTGGCCTCTGCGGCCATCTGGAGACCTTTGGAAAGATCTTTCGGTGACTCGGGGTCTCTTGGGCCGTGTGGGGGTCGTCCCCGCGCCCTCCAGGCGCGCTCCTGGAACGCATGGGCATCGCCCGGGTAGCGCCTGGGCATCGCCCGGGCATCGCCCAGGGTACTTTTCGTCCGGCGAATTTGACCAACGAGCAACACACACACACACACACACACACACACACGCACACGCACACGCACACGCACACGCACACGCACACGCACACGCACACGCACACGCACACGCACAAGCACACTCACGCGCATACGCACGGGCACACACATACAAACACATACACTGACGCACGAACGCACGAACGTACGTACGCTCGCGACCACACACACACGCACACACACACACACGCACACACACGCACACACGCACGCACGCACACACGCAGACACGCACACACACACGCACACACGCAAACACGCACACACACATGCACACACACACACACACACGCACACAAATGCACACACACGCGCACACACACACGCACAAACACACACACACACACACACACACACACACACACACACACACACACACACACACACACACACACACACACACACACACACACACACACACACACACACACACACACACACACACACACACGCACACACGCACAAACACACACGCACACACGCACACACGCACACACACAAGTCCTCTCTCTCACACACACGCACACACGCACGCGCGCACACACGCACACACATACCCATAAGAGGGTCGGACGGAGGAGGACTGGCAATAAATATGGGTGCGGGTTGTCGAACCGCGGGGTGGTCTCCCGTTCGACCAGGGACCCTCATCTGAAAACACGCACCCATAGCCCCCTCCGGCCTCTCTGTGGGTATGGGTGTGTGTGTGTGTGCTGTTCGTTTGGCGTTCTTGCTGAAAGCCTGGCGCGATGGCAAACACAAACACCACGGACCGCAAAGGCCACGCTTGCAGAAAGAATTCCAGAAAGCTGGCGCCCATCAACTTCGTGACTGTAGCTGGTCGCACCATTTGAGTCGAGCTGCCCAAGCGGTTGGCACATCAAATGCGATGCGGGATCACAGATTTGGTGCTAGGTACCACGTGGTGAGTGCGGAAGAGGGGAGGTGCAGATGAGTTCACTTGGGGAAAGATTGTTGTCAGGAGTGCCGCGGGAATCACACGGGGCAAACAGGCACGAACAACACGTACACGACACAAAAACCGCGTCTGCGTCTTGGTCCGCCTGCTCCTCCTCCTGTTCCTCCTCCTCCTCCTCTTCCTCCTCCTCCTCCGCATCCTAGTCCTCCTCCTCCTCCTCCCCCTCCTCCTCCTCCTCCTCCTCCTCCTCCTCCTCCTCCTCCTCCTCCTCCTCCTCCTCCTCCTCCTCCTCCTCCCCCTCTTCCTCCTCCCCCTCCTCCTCCTCCTCGCTCCTCCTCCTCCTACTGCGGGAGGGGTTGCCGCGCCCCGTGCGTGGCTCAAGGCCCCCCCAAAAGGGCCGCCGCGCGCTCCCGCAGGTTATGAGCCCGGCGCGATGGCCTTAGATCTGCTTTCGGGATCCAGGTTCGATGGCCATCGATCCTAGGGACATTCCGATTCCAGACTTCGACGACCCAGATCTCGATGACGATTTTCGTCCGGCCGATCGTGATCGTGTCGTTCCCGTTTCACACTTGTTTCACACACCTTTGACACAGACTACTTTCACTGTGACGGACAGTCGCGACGCTGCGCCACGTCCGACTGGAAGCACAGTTCGCGGTGGGTGCCCGGCCACACCACCACCACGACAACAACCTAAACACACTCTGCGTGCCGACACGGACAGTCGCGATGCTGCGCCACGTCCGACTGGAAGTGTTGAGCACCGGCCACAACAGGGACAGCACTCAGGAACAACACCACACCCACAGGACACCACGCAAGCCTTCCTCATGGCACAAATGGGGGAGAGCTTAGCCGAAGTGGCTCGCGAGCTCTCTGCTGCCCGCTCCGGCGG
The DNA here is from genome assembly GCA_963575745.1 of Prorocentrum cordatum. Lineage (NCBI taxonomy): Eukaryota > Dinophyceae > Prorocentrales > Prorocentraceae > Prorocentrum > Prorocentrum cordatum. The sequence continues at coordinate 1,693,585 of CAUYUJ010016059.1, read as the reverse complement.
CGACGGTGGCAAGCACCCGTTGCCCGCCTTGCCGGGCGGCGCAAAAGGCCGCGCGTTGCCGAGCGTTTCCGCTTGGCGCGCTTGGACCCAGACAAAGCTGGCTGGGTGGTGTGGGCTGCAGTCGCAGGGGTTCGCGGAGGCCGTCCTTGCGTCCCTCGGCGGCCCTACTTCGGACGTTTCCTGTGTGCACAGCGAGCCCTGGTTCGCCAAGGCCAACAGAAACCTTGCGTTTGAATTGTGCGCGCACGCCAGCGACGACACAAGCCTCTACTGGACAGGTGTTGCTCGCACGGACGGGGTGTCCATGCTTGCCTCACTCCACGACGCCATAATGGCTTCGGCCACGGCGCACACTGCAACCTTGCACGACAAGTTTGCGTCACCAGTGCCGGTCTCAGACCACAGCAAGCTCCAACACGCTCTGAAAGTGTGGCAGGCGGAGCTCTCCGAGCTTCGTGCCGCCGACTCTGAGCCGTCAAAGCACACGGTGCTTCGGTCTCTGCGACAGCTGTTGGGCAAGTTAGACGTCCTGCGAGTCCCCCTTGAGATCGTGGAGATGTCCTCCCCGGACAACCCGGACGCCATCTTCAAAATGGCGGAAGCCAAAGCAGGGCACTGGGCTGGAGAGGCGACCTCATCGCAACAGGTGAGGGTACCGGCGAACGCAGTGCGCGCCGACAGAAACGACAAAGGGAAAGACAAAAACAAAGACAAACGCAAGAACAACAACGGCAAGGGCAAGGGCCAGCAAACTTGGATCCCATGTTCTTTCTACCTCAGCGGGTACTGCCGCTGGGGCAACACCTGCAAGTTCTACCACTCTAGCAACGACGCGAGCAAGTCCTTACCAAAGGATGTGTGCCGCATCTGCCACCAGCCCGGACACTGGGGCAACGAATGCCCGAACAGAGGACTCCCTGGGGTGGGGCCCGGGGCGGGAAAAGGACAACCCGGGGTGGGGCCCGGGCCAAAAGGGGACGCCCAAACCAACTGGAAAGGCTTCGGAAAAGGATGGGGCAACGACGCGCCCACGTCCGCGCCTCCTGGTCTTGAGACCGAGGAGAGCCGGAAGCGCAGCCGGATCGGAGCCGGCGTGCTGTCCGGCGAAACAGCTGGATCGGAACCGGCGCCAACAACACAACAGTCCGCGGCAAACATGGCAGCTTTCACCCAGATGGCACAGCAGCTGATGAACGAGCAGAAAACCAACTACAAAGCAGTGAAGGATATTCTGGAGCGCGTTTCCGGGAACATGCTCCGAATCTCCACTCCCAACCTCACCCTCGGGGTCAACAGCGTCACTGCGGATTCGCCCCTGGCGATGGCGGCGGATTCGGGTGCCGAAAGACACGTGCTTGCAGGCAAGGATTTCTGGCACGCCAGGAACACCCGCCCTCTCGACGCGCCCCTCATTCTCGAGACGGCGAACGGCGAGACCGTCGTCACGCACCAGTGCGACGTCGTGTGCGGAGGCGTTCTCCTTCAAGGCGTCCTGATGTGCAAGACCGCAACATCGTCCCTTCTAGCAATCGTCCTCCTGACAGACGAAGAATGGCAGTACCGCCAGGCTCGAGCCGGCGCTGTCTTGACGGACCCCGCCGGGACACCTTTCTTTCTACACAGGTCTGGCAACTTGTTCATCCTCGTGGCTACTATGTAGTACTACACCTACCCCTTCACCATTACCATCTTCGTCACCATCATCATGGGGAAGGGGAGAGGGAGGAGGAAGAGGAGAGACGGGAGTAGATCGCAACGAGGGTTTTGCTGGGTCGGCGTTTCGCAACCAGGGTTCTGCGGAGGAGGATGACAGTCGCGCCGCTGCGCCACGGCCGACTGGATTCCGGGAGCCCGGCGGCGTGGCGGACAGTCGTGCTGCTGAGCCACGGCCGATTGGAAGCCCGTCGCCGGCCGCAACTTCGCCAGAGGGTCGCGGCGGGTCGTGGGCACCAAGCACGTTCGAAATGTATGCTGCCAGCGTGCGGGAGGAGCCCGTCCTGGTGGTGAACTCCCCGGAGGCGTTCCAGCAGTACTCTGAACGTGGCGACCCTTCGAAAATGATGTTGTACCTCCCAGAGCGTAAAAGCCCGCCGAGCGAGATGGACCCTGCGTTCCTTATCCATTTTAGGCAGGGCCACGCGGAGCACGACCCGAAATGCGACGTCTGCGTGCAGGCGAGGCTTCGTGCTCGCCCGGCCCGGCGGGTGCACCAGGAGTCTCCTGGAGGAGAGGTTTCTTCAGACCTCTCCGGCCCCCTGCCCGTCAGCCTAAACGGTAACAAGTACGCCCTCGTAACTGTAATCCGGCTTTCCAGGCATGGCTTTGCAAACCCGTTGCCAAACAAAGAGTCTCAAACAGTGCGAGACGCGATGATCGATTGCAAGCTCGATCAGCGACGGTTGTGGCGATTCCATTCGGACGGCGGCGGAGAGTTTAAGGGGGAAGTGGACAGGTGGCTCCGGGAATGCGGTCTCGTTCACACCGACACTGGCGGATATAGGTCACAGGCCAACGGGATTGCCGAACGACGCATCCAAGAGTTGTTCGAGATCGTTCGGGCGCTCCTTCTGCAATCGGCCGCACCCAAAGAACTCTGGGACGAAGCACTCGTGCACGCAAACGCCTTGTTCAACAACACCCCCAGAACCGTACCAGGACACGACGGTAAGGTAGTTCCTCAAGTACTCGAAACAAGTAGTAGCGAGGACGTAAGCAAATGGCCACCTTGGGGGTGCAAGTGTTTTTACCTGATCCCCAAACCGGTGCGGACGGACAAACTAGACGGAGTTGCTCGACTAGGCGTGTTCGTCGGTTTCGACTCGAAAACGGTCAATGGGGTGAGGGTTTCGCCGATTATGTGTTGTGGGGGCGAGTGGGTTGTCGAAAAACCGATCGTCTCGACCACTGTCCGCACTGTCGACGCCGAGTTCCCCCTGAAGACTCGCGTTGGTAAGCTCGACCCCCTCGACGGCGTCTTCGACTTCCCGGACTCGGATACACCCCGCTCCTGGAAGGACTCCGCGGCTGCGGAGACCGGCGCGGCGGCGCCGGCGGCGGGTCCACAGGCGGCGGCAGGGGACAGTCGAGGTGTTGCGCCACGCCCGACTGGAACCGCCGCCCCTGACGGCCCCGCAGCACAGGCCACAGCACAACCACGACGTCCCAACAACCGTTTCGCCACGGTTGAGGAGCAGCGCGCCTACTGGCGCGAGCGTAAACGAGAGCAGGTTCGTAAACGCGTCCGGTCCAACCTCCTGGCCACGTCCGTAGAGAGCCATGGTGGCGATGAGTCCGATTGGGACAGCGTCAGTGCGTGTAGCACTCCTTCGTCTTTCGCGTCCAATGCGTCCGACAGCGATGACGTCCAGCCGGATTTGTCTCGAGATGAGGTGGCTGCGTTGGCGACTGCGGCTCGCTCGCTCCAGCCATTGCGTTCCGTAGGCGCCGCTGCCGTTACGACGGGGCCTGGCGATGATGTTTTCCGCGTTTTCGCGAGTGTCATTACTGCCCAGGACCCCGTCGCCGAGACGTTGTACGTCTTAGGCCGTCAGGCGGCGCATGTCACGCAGCTGATGGACACGAAACTGTATCTCCAACGCCCAGATGGCCGCGGAGCTCAGGCGGCGGCCAAGGAGTTCGATCGTATGGCCGAGCACCCCGTGTGGCTTGCGCCACAAGAGCTGTCGTCGATTCCGGAGGGCGCCCGAGTTGTCAAAGGGAAACTCCTGATCTCTGAGAAGAACTGGGAGCAACCAGAAGCACTTCACGAGTGCAAGGCCCGTTTCGTAGCCATGGGTAACGTCTTGTTCGACAAGCGTATGAAGGTAGTACGTTCGCCCTCCGAGTCGTTATGGGCGCCCGTAGCTAGCCTCACCGGCGCCCGTTTCGTCCAGGCACGCTCTCTCGCGATGGGTCACGAGACGGAGACAATCGATCTTCTTAGTGCGTATCTTCAGGTACATCTAGGAGGAGAGGAGGAGTATTACATCATCATCCCCGCTGAAGTCATCGACATTCTGCCGCCGCACGTCCAACAGCAGTTCCGCTCGTTGAAGATGCCTGTGTGTAGATTGGTCCGTGCGCTGTATGGTCTTCAGCGTTCTGGTTCGGATTTCATAACCGCTTTCACCCAGTGGCTCCTTTGGAACAGGTGGCAGTTCATGGAAGAGGAGCCGGCTGTATTCTATTTGTGGCACGGGGACTCCGACCGTGAAGCCATGCAGCACGCTGCAAAACTGAAGGTGTGGGTCGATGCCGAACACGCTGCCGGCAGGAACCCTTTCTCTTCCGGTTCACAGTCCAGCCACACGTCGTGGCGTGACGTCTCCCTGTCCTTGGCCTCGTCGCAACACCGTGTACGAAGGAGTTCCAAACAGTGCAGCACAATGGCAACTTACGTCGACGATTGCGAACTGGACGCTGGCAAACGCCACCGAACCCACATTTGGGATGTCATCAGAGTAGGCTTCAGCAGCAAGGCCCCAGAGGTTGTCCGCAAGTTCCTTGGCTGCTCGTGCAGCGTCCCTCGCCAGATGACTCTTGCAGATGGTCGGACAGGAGTCGCCGTCGTCTTGTCCCAGTCGGAGTACTGCCAGAGGATCGTCCGAGACTACGAGGCGGTTGTCGGCTACAGCGTAAGACCCGTCACAACACCAGCGCAACAAACGACCCCTCCTCGACCAGAGGATCTGGCGCCAGCAGAGGCGGGAACCGGTCGCCGTAGGATTATCGGTGAGGCCTTTTACGCAGCTCGTTGGACGAGGCCGGACTTCTCGTTTGCAGTTGGCCGTCTCGCTCGGTATGTCGACAAATGGTGCCCTTGGGCAGAGGCAGAGCTTGGCCACTTCGTCGGTTACGTCCTCTTCAGCTCGGAGCTTGGCCTCGTGATGCTAAATTCTGGGGATTCTTGGGACGACTTGGAGCTCCATGCCTGGAGCGACGCAGATTTTTCTGCGCCCAAGAACACCACGGGCTTCTACCTGGAGCTGGCCGGCCCGAACGGTTCCCAGTACCCGCTGTCGTGGGGAGCTGCCAGACAGGATGTTACGACCACTAGCTCTGGAGAGTCGGAGGCTCTCGCCTGGAGCAAAACGGCGAAACAAAGTATAAGGGTAGCCGCCATGATCGAGTACACCCGTGTTGCTCCGGTTGTCGTCCGGGGCCACCTAGACAACCAAGCCGTGCAGCTCGCAATCCAGAAGGGGTATAGCCCAAAACTCGGGCACCTCAAAAAGCACGCGGAGGTGAGCTTGCTCTTCCTTAACCAGTGCGGGGTACTGCCAGAACACACGCCAGGGACCGAAAACATCGGCGATGCATTCACGAAAGCACTAGGACACAACAAGTTGATGTACCTCGTCGGTAGGTTGTTCGGTATTCCTGTTACCCAGTTTCCCAATGGTTCGGTTAAGGTTGGGATGCTAAGGTTGGCTACACCGGGTGCCTCTTCATCATCATCATCGTCAGCAGCATCTGGGGAGCACGTGGAGATGTTCCCGGGGCAGAGGATGGTGGAGCGCACCGCCAGGGCCGTAATGTTGGACAACGCACAGTACTTGGGGCAGCTCGCTGGGAAGTGCGACACGAACCAGCCACTCCAGGCCGAGCGGCGCGAAGAGCTGTTGGATCTGCAGGGCCAGCAGCTCTGGAAGGCTGACCGCCTTCAGGAGCGCATCCGGGCAGACGCGGCCGGCGCGGCCGCCAGGAGGGAAGGTGACAGTCGCGCTGCTGCGCCACGGCCGACTGGATCCGCCCGGTGGCGCGCCGACGTGGCCGCGAAGGTGCCGAAGTGGGTCGCAAGCCACAAGGGGCATGAGCGGAATCGTGCCAGGGCAGACCCTCGCCCGGAGCTCGTCCCGGACGCGCCGCAGGACACCGGCCCCGAGCAGCAGGCGCGGGTCGTGCAGGTCGTGATCGACAAGCACCCGCGCGACGACATGTTCACGGCGCTGGTGAACAACCCGCTAACCGGGGCAGAGGAGACGCAGTTCGGCATCCAGCGCGAGGCCCGTTTCTGCCATTTGTGGGCGGAGATCGGTCGCAGGGTCCCGGGTGCAATCGCATTGGTGTCGGAGAAGAACGTTCCGCTGCGGACCCTCCGCGGCGACTACCTGGTGAAAGACATCCCAGACCTGGACAACGACCTCTTGGAGATGAACCTCTCCACCCCCGAGACCTGGGAGCTGCCTTACTTGCGGGGCCCCCGCAACCTCACCCGCAAGCCTCCCAACGAGGCACAGAAGGCCCGGATGCGGAGCAACCGGACGGCGAACAAGCGGGTGCTGAAGGGCGCGCTCAAGCACGCCACGCCGAAGAGCAAGGCGGCCCCCAAGAGGTTTCCTGGTGCAACCTCCAAGGCTGCCGGCGCTCCTCCGGCGACCTGGTCTACTGAGCCAGGAACTTCTGAGTGAACGTATCTAGGCAAGGATGTGAAAATCCACGGAGAGAGTAGACAATATTTGGCGCAAGTTAGTTCTGTAGTCTGTAGCTGGCCCCTTTTGTAATCTACCGCACTGTACTGACATCATTTGCAAATGTAATCTTCTTAGCCCGGTGCATTTTTTTTTCTCTGCGGGTGCACATCAGATTCCCTCTCTCGTCGTCCTCCCCCTCTATCTGTTGTGCCACCCGGCCCAGAGAAGACTTTCAGAACCGAGCCCTCTTGCACGGTCGCCACAGGCCCGCGGCGCGGCAAGGCGGCGTGCGGGAGGGGTTGCCGCGCCCCGTGCGTGGCTCAAGGCCCCCCCAAAAGGGCCGCCGCGCGCTCCCGCACCTACTCCTCCTCCTCCTTCTCCTCCTTCTCATCATCATCATCATCATCATCATCATCATCATCATCATCAGCATCATCATCGTCACCATCATCATCATCATCATCATCGCCATCGTCATCGTCATCATCGTCATCATCGTTATCATCATCATCATCATCATCATCATCAGCAGCATCATCATCATCATCATCATCATCATCATCATCATCATCATCAGCATCATCATCATCATCATCGTCAGCATCAGCATTAGCATCAGCATCACCATCATCATCATCATCATCATCCTCAGCATCATCATCATCATCATCATCAGAATCATCATCATCATCATCAACATCATCACCATCATCATCATCCGCTTCCTCCTTCTCCTCATCCCTCTTCTCGTCCTCGTACGCCTCGTCCACATCCCCCTCCTCCTCCTCCTCCTCCTCCTCCTCCTCCTCTTCCTCCTCCCCCTCCTCCTCCTCCTCCTCGTCCTCCTCCTCCTCCTCCTCCACAATTACTCAATATCAATACTACTCTCCCTCTTCCCCTGATGACGGCCTGGGAGTGTCCGACCCCCCCCGCGTACTGTTTTTGTACACACAAGTTTCCCCGGAGTTGGGTGTTCGCCTGCATTTTTTTCGAAATGCTGCTCTCGCTGAGGCGCCGGCCTCATTTTCGGGCCCCGCTCGTTCCGAATCGTGCTCCCGCTGCAGCGCTGGTCTCATTTCCGTGCTTCCGCTCGTTCCGACTCGTGCTTCCGCTGCAGCGCTGACCTCATTTCCGCGCTTCCGCTCGTTTCGACTCCTGCTCCCGCTGCAACGCTGGCGTCATTTCCCGTGCCATGCCACGGCATGCACTGCAATGCTCGGTTGAAGCTACGCATTGCGGTGCTCTTCTACGCCATGCCGTGCCGTGCTCTACAATGCATCGCGTACCCATCATTGCCCTGCTCGACATCCGACTGCGCGAGTAGAGAGGGGATCTGCGCCATGGTAAGGGATGGGAGGGAGGGGTACGATGTCAGATATGACGCGAGCGCACCTAGCTTGTCCTCCCCCCCCCCTCCTCCTCCTCCTCCTCCTCCTCCTCCTCCTCCTCCTCCTCCTCCTCCTCCTCCTCCTCCTCCTCCTCCTCCCCCTCCTCCTCCGCCTCCTCCTCCTGCTCCTCCTACTCCTCCTCGTCCTGGTCCGCCTGTTCCTCCTCATCCTCCTCCTTCGCATCCTCCCCCTCCTCCTCCTCCTCCTCCTCCTCCTCTCCTCCTCCTCGTCGGCCTCGTCCTCTCCTTCCTCCTCCTCCTCCTCCTCCTCCTCCGCATCCTCCTCGTCTTCCTCCTCTTCCTCACCATGTTCCTCCTCCTCCTCCTGCTCCTCCTTTTCCAGTGGCTCACGTTTCACCTTACCACTTCGTGAGAGAAAGGACCGCCTGAACAACTTGAGTGCTGCCGCTTGGTTCTGCAGCTCGCTTCGACAATCTCGCAAAGCGTGTGAAACAGGGCTCCCCGGTTACATAGAACATACTGCAGGAATCACAATATCGGGACCGGCCAAGAGGGGGGTGTCCAAGAGGGGGGGGGTGCAAATCATGACCAGCGGCACGTGCGCGGCCCAGCGGGGGGGGGCAGGGACGCAATGAAACAAGAAGAGGCGCCATGAAATCTGGGGAAACATCATGGCCCCCGCCATGATATCCCCCCCCCTTGTCATCACCCCCCTCTTTGCCGCCCCCGACAATCGTCGGAATTACAGATTACGTGTGTGCAATCGCTCCGGGATCTCTCTCGGTCGGTCGGGCATTCGAACAAGCGGGTCAATTCATTCACCTGTTCACGTCTACGCACGAAAGGCTGTAGTCTCTCTCTCTCACACAGCCTTCTCCACTATGCTGGTACTTCAGTCCCGCAGCTCCTGCTCCCGAACACAAGTGAAAGCCGCCCCTTGGTCCAGTCGGGCGCGCCGTCGCACGAATGGCTCTGGCCTCGCACACGTGGCACGCACTGGTGAGCGTGCGCTCCACGTCACCAGCTCGAGCTCACGAGCTCGGATGAAGCCCAAGATCGCCGCCTCGTCCTCCGAGGCGGCCTGCACGTCGGAGCTCGTCCCAAAATTATTCTCACCAGGATCAACGCAAGTAGAAATGAATCCTCCTCCAGGCAAAGCTCTAACGCCCTCCTCCGACTCTGGATCAAACGGCCTGGCTGCACAGGAAGCGCTGGTGTTCCGAGGGCTCTCTGCTGCCCACTTCTGAAAACGCTCGCACACATTCTTCTGGATGACTCCGTCGAGCGCGATGTGGCGATTGCGCTGTCGGCAACGAAGGTAGGGTGGCCAGCCAGGGAGCTGAAAAACCGAGCTCCGCACGTGCAGCGGATATCAGCACCACATACTGCAGGATCGCGGATTGGTTCCCAGCTGCCCCCCCCCCCAATGACGAAAACTGGGGCCTCCGAATCGCAAACCAGTGAACTTGACGTCACTTCCATCGCCATCAGTTGCATCCGCCGCCGCCACGGGGCGCACCAAACGGGGCCCTTTCGCAGCACGCCGCAACACTCCCGAAAGGGGCGTGCAGGAGGTCTACGCCTTCTGCCTGCGACTGCCCTACGACATTCCGCCGCAGCCAGTCCGCTGGCGCTAGCGGCCCGCGCGGACCTGAGCGATCAAGGCAGGCAGTCCCGCCGTTACCCGGCCGGCGACGTCCTTCTCCACGCCCAGCAGCAACCCTACGAGGCCGAGGAGGTAGGTGTACTTGGCCTGGAGCTGGTCCCGGTTCGCCAGCAGCTTGCGGATCAAATGTTCAAATGACTCGATGGCCCGCGAACGCCGCAGGCTCCGCGCTGCCGCCTGGCTCCCATGCACCTGCCACGCATCTGGAGCAGTTCCCGCAGCCATTCTCAACAGCTTTCCACGAAGAGTGCGGAATCGGCATGCCGACGCGCGCGTTAGCGGGCTTAAGCCAGACTTGAGCCAGGGTTACGGATTTCCTCCTCCTCCTCCTCCTCCTCCGCCTCCTCCTACTCCTCCCCCCTCCTCCCCCCACTCCTCCTCCTCCTCCTCCATGTCCTCCTCCTCCTCCTCCTCCTCCTCCTCCTCCTCCTCCTCCTCCTCCTCCTCCTCCTCCTCCTCCCCCTCCCCTCCTCCTCCTCCTCCTCTCCTCTTCCTCCTCCACCTCCTCCTCCTCCTCCTCCTTCTCCTCCTCCTCCTCCTCCTCCTCCTCCTCCTCCTCCTCCTCCTTCTCGTCCTGCTCATTATCCTCCTCCTCCTCCTCCTCCTCCTTCTCAACCCACTCCTCCTTCTCCTCCTCCTCCTCATCATCATCATCAGCATCAGCATCACATCAGCATCAGCATTCAGCATCATCACATCACACCATCATCACCATCATCATCATCATCATCATCATCATCATCATCATCATCATCATCATCATCCTCATCCTCATCCTCATCCTCATCCTCATCCTCATCCTCATCCTCATCCTCATCCTCATCCTCATCCTCATCCTCATCCTCATCCTCAACATCATCGTCCTCTTCCTCCTCCTCCGCCTCCTCCTCTTTCTCCTCCTTATCCTTCTCCTCTTCCTCTTCTTCCTCCTCCTCCTCCTCCTCCTCTCTCTCCTGATCCTCGACCTCGTCGTCCTCGTCGTCCTCGTCGTCCTCCCCGTCATCGTCGTCCTCGTCGTCCTCGTCTTCCTCGTCGTCCTCGTCGTCCTCACCGTCCTCGTCGTCTTCGTCGTCGTCGTCCTCCTCCTCCTCCTCCCTCCTCCTCCTCCTCCTCCTCCTCCTCCTCTCCCCTGCTCCCCCTCCTCTTCCCCCTCCTACTCCTCTGTCTCCTCGTCCTGTTCCGTCTCCTCCTCCTCCTCCTCCTCCTAACCCATCCTCCTGCTCCCATTCCTCCTCCTCTTCCTCCTCCTCCTCTTCCTGCTTCCTCCTCCTCCTCCAGCTCCTCCTCATCATCATCATCACCATCAACATCACCATCACCATCACCATCAACAATACCATCACCACCATCAGCATCATCATCATCATCATCATCATCACCATCATCACCATCATCATCATCATCATCATCATCATCAGCAGCATCATCATCACCGTGATCATCATCATACTCATCATCAGCAGCAGCAGCATCAGCAGCATCAGCATCAGCATCATCATCATCATCATCACAAATCATCATCATCACCACCATCACCACCGTCACCATTATAATCATCATCATCATCATCAGCAGCAGCATCATCATCATCATCATCATCATCATCATCAGCATCGTCATCACCATCATGATCATGATCATGATCATGATCATCATCATCATCATCAGCAGCATCATCATCATCATCAACATCATCATCATAATCATCATCATCAGCAGCATCAGTATCACCATCATCAGCATCATCATCACCATCATCCCCTTCCTCCTCCTCCACCTCCTGTTCCTCCTCCTGCTCCTCCTCCTCCGCCTCCTTCTCCTCCTTATCCGCATCATCGTCCTCATCCTCCTCTTCTCCCTCCTCCTTCTCTACAATTACACAACATGAATACTACCCTGCTCTCTCCCCTAACAACGTCCAGACGACTTCCCACCCTCCTCCGCGTACGGTGTTTTTTACACGCAGGATTCCCGGGACATGTGTTTTCGCTGGGGTAGTTTGCAAAATATGTTGCTCCCGCTGAAGAGCTGGCCACATTTCTTCGCCTCTGGCTGTTCCAAATCGCGCTCCCGCTGCAGCGCGGGCGTTTTTTGTCCTTCCAAATAAGCACCAAAATGTTTGAAATGCCCCCCCCCGAAAAAACACATCGGAAGTGAATACACATTCGGTGCCGATTCGTTGATTTTGGGCCGCAGACGCCCCCGCCCTTGGGGCGTCGTCGCTTTCAGGAAATGTCAAGCGGGAGCCCCGTTTCTGCTTTGAGAGGGCGATGTCGAACGCAGCGCCAGCGGGTCCTCTCCATCAGCCCCGCCTTGTGTAGAGCTTTTCGGGGAGCGCAAGGAGCTAGACATGGAATCGCAACTCCAGATCGGCCCAGGCCTCTCGAAGACGATCCATGCACCCTCCAAGGAACTTGGTGCCATGCCATATGCTGCGCGGTATTGTATTCTGCGCCGCTGTGCGATGTCATGCTTTGCGTTGCAATGTTTTGTGATGCAATGCTTCACTGCGCAATGCCAAGCCATGATTTGGCATGCTACGCTGTGTCGTGTTCTTCTACGCCATGCCATGCCGTGCTCCACCAAGCATCGCGTACCCTCTCGCGATCATTGCCCTGCTCGACATCCGACTGTGCGAATAGAAAAGATATATATACACGCCATGGTAAGGGATGGGAGGGAGGAAAAGGTCAACAGATAAGACGCGAGTGCACCTAGCTTGTCCTCCTCCCACTCCTCCTCTTACTCCTCCTCCTCCACGTGCCCGCCTAATCCTCCTCCTCCTCCCCCTCGTCCTCCACCTCCACCTCCTGCTCCTCCTCCGCCTCCGACTCCTCCTCCTCCTCCTCCTCCTTCTCCTCCTCCTCCTCCTCCTCCCCTTCCCCCTTCCTCCTCCTCCTCCTCCTCCTCCTCCTCCTGCTCCTCCTCATCGTCCTCACCCTCCTCCTCTGGCTCCTCCTCCTCCTCCTCCTCCTCCTCCTCCTCCTCCGTCCTCCTCCTCCTCCTCCTCCTCCTCCTTATCCTCGTCATCGTCCTCATCCTCCTTCTCTCCTCCTCCTCCTCCCCCCTCCTCCTTCTTCTCTCCTCCTCCTCCTCGTCCTGGTTCTCCTCCTCCTCCTCCTTCTTCTTCTCCTCCTCTCCTCTCCTCCTCCTCCTCCTCCTCATCCCCCTGCTCCCCCTCCCCCTTCCCCTCCTCCTCCTCCTCCTCCTCCTCCTCCTCCTCCTCCTCCTCCTCCTCTCCTCCTCCTGGTCCGCCTCCCCTTCCTCCTCCTCCTCCTCCTCCTCCTCCTCCTCCTCCTCCTCATCATCATCATCATCGTGCTCCTCCTCCTCCCCCTCCTCCTCCTCCCCCTCCTCCTCCTCCTCCTCGTCCTGGTCCGCCTCCCCTTCCTCCTCCTCCTCCTCCTCCTCCTCCTCCTCATCATCATCATCATCATCATCATCATCATCAGCAGCAGCATCATCATCATCATCGTCGTGCTCCTCCTCCTCTCTCTCCTCCTCCAAGGGCGCCAAACTTCGAGCTTCGCGCTGCGCGCAGCGCCTCTTTCTTTGTGCTCTCGCGCCGCTCCCCAGGGGAGAAGAGGAGGATGAGGAGGAGTCGGAGCCGAATCGCGAGGCGCGAAGCGCGAATAACTTCGTGCTCTCGCGGGCGCCCTCGGAAGCGTCCAGATCCTCCTCTTCCTCCTGTCGGTGCCCGCAACCCGTCTGCACCTCTGCAAGTGCGTCCTGAGAAACACGCGCTGGACGCCTGCCACGGTGTCCTGGACACTGCCCTGGGGAGATTCTTGTTTTCGTCGCGGCTGGGAGGGGGCGCCGACGCTGCCCCAGGGGCCCCCAGCAGGCGCAGGAAAGATACCTGTGAGGGCCATTGCAGCTCGCAGCCAAGGCCAACTTGCGCGGAACGCTCCAGCGAACCCTTGGGGCCACACTCGATGGGGCTGGGATGGGGCTCACCCTCCGGAGCGCCAGGCCTGGGCCTCGAGAGGCCCGCGGGTGCGTCTCCAGTGCCAGAGCCTCCCGGCCATCCGCGACGCCGCTGGGAGGGCAAAACCTCTGCGGCGATGCCGTCGGGCGGCGTCCTCCGAGGTGAACCCTGGCGAGAGAAAGGAGGAAAAAAGAGTGGATCAGGAGGGCTTTGAGGCGACCCCGACCCTCAAGTGCTCCCTCGCGACCGCGCCAAAGAGAAGAGAGAGAGAGAGAGAGAAAGATCATTGCTGCCCCTCCTGCCCTTCTCAGTTGATTGAGGGGCGACGCCCCAGGCAACATCAGAGCCAGTCACTGCGAGCCCGCTCAAGGAGGATACACTCAAATGCTGGCCGCCGTATCCGGGTGGGCTCTGCCAGGAAGGCGACGTCTCCGGTCCCGATCACAGCACCCGGCCAGACTCGGGATTGCCCCTGCATAGCCTGAAGGCTGGACCTGGGCGAGGACCCTCTGACGACGTCATTGATGGGCGCTGGCCGAAATTTCGTCCGATTGGGAACCATCGACACCCAAGAAAAAACAAGGGCACCCTGGAGGCAAGAAGGGTGTTTCGTTTGAGCAGGGGCCGACCGTCCCGGCATTCCTATAGTCCTACCACCACATGTTCTCAGAACCTTTAAATATTCGAATAACAAAAACAATGTTCTCAGAACACAAAACCACCGTGTTAAAACAAAACAATATCAACCAGAAATGTTCTGAGAACATCTCGTGGAAACCACCAAAGGTTCTTAGAACATTGTCTGGCAGGGCTATAGGCGAGCCGGGACGCTTCGCCACTGCTTGATTCTTGGCGTGGGCCTCCCCTGTGCAGGGCATGCCGTGGTCGGCGCTTCGCCCCGGAGATCTGGGCACCCCGTGGCCTTCGGGCCACGGCTCGGGCCTCCATGCGGCCGCCCGCAGCGATCCGGGCCCCCTCGGAATACTCGCGACGCGGCGCAGCGTCCCGAGAGGCCGGAAGACCGCCCCGAAAGTCCGAAAGCCATCCGACGAGGCCGAGCGTATCGAAAACGCAAAACCAGCGGAACCTTCCGAACACCATCAGACGAGGCTGAACATGCCTCCCGTCCGAAAGCGTCCAGAAAGCACCCCGAGGCTGGAAAGACCGACGGAGACGTCCGAAAGCCTCCCGTCCGGAAACGTCCGGAGAGCACCCCGAGGCCGGGAAGGCCGACGACCACTCGGCGGCGAGCCCCAGGGGGCAGCAGAGGTGGGCGGGCTCTCTCCGAGGAGACATGCGGCTCCTCCGAAGGCCCGAGGGCTTCCGAGAAGCCCCGCCGCCTTCCGAGAAGGCCTGCCCTGGGCGCGAAGCAACACGGGAGGCGCTGCACGGGGGAGGGGGGAAACAAAGGTGCCCCTTGCCGTCGCTCGGACGTCCACTTCCCGTGCACTCTTCGGTGTCGTGCGTGTTTTTTTTCGCTCGATGGTCCAGGATGGTCCTCGATGGTTCTCGCCGCGATGCCAAGGCCCGCCTCGGGCCCCGAAGGCCCCCCTCGGGGGACCAGAGGGGGAGCCCTGCAGGGCTCCTTGCGGCTGCCCCCTCCGCTGCCCCCTCCCTCGCACGGTGCGCCGCCCAGCTGCGTCCTCTCGCCTGCCTTCCCCCCCCCCCGTGCGCGCAGCCGACCGCCGCTGTCCCCCCTCCTCCTGCTCCTCCTCCTCCTCCTCCTCCTCCTCCTCCTCCTGCCCCTCCTCCTCCTCCTCCTCCTCCTCCTCCTCCTCCTGCTCCTCGTGCTCCTCCTCTCCTCCTCCTCCTCCTCCTCCTCCTCCTCCTCCTCCTCCTCCTCCTCCTCCCCCCAGGGGGCGGAGGAGGGCCGGCCGAGGCTGCGCCGGCCCTCCCTGGCCTCGCCCTCTCTCCGCCCTCGCCGCCCGACGTCGGGCATGGAGGGCATCGGGCTCCGCACCGAGCCGCGTCGCCGATGCATCGGCGATGCGGCGCGACCCTCCGACCTGCGGGCAACACTTATATCCATATCCAGAGTGTCTTGGACTGTTTGGGGAGGGGTGTCGCAAGGCCGAGGCGCACTGGAGATGGACAAGAGTCAAGCCTCTTGGGACCAGATATCTATCCATATCCAGTGCGCTTCTGCTTTCTTGGGAAGAGAGCCCCAAACTCCAAGCCGCACTGGATGTGGATATGAATACTGCCCGCACGACCCCATCTGCTCGGACTCCATCTGGGAGGCCTGGGCAGCTTGAGACAAGCGAGCCGGACGACGAAAACGCTCTGATGCAAGCACGTTGTCGGTATCGGGCTGGTGTTTCGTTCCTGTCGGGACTCTTCCGGGCGAAGCTGACTACTGATCCTGTGCATGCCAAGGCATGGATGCATTGCTCAAAAATGTGCTACATAAGACGAAACCAGGACGAGGATAGCATCGGGTGTGAGGATAAATCGAGAATCTCTGATATCTGGCGGCTCTGGAGGACGTCTCCGGCGCCACTGCCTTCTCAGAGCGTTCTGGAACACTCTGAGAGCGTTCTGGAACACTCTGGAGCGGATTTAGCCTCTTCCTAGCCCCGTCCGACTATAAGTACGAATGGAAAAAAACACATGCCCCGGCCCTCCCTACCTGAGCCTGGGTTTCCTGGCTTGGGGATGCCTTCTGAGCGGTCCCACGGATTCTTGGATCGGCGAACCCCCCTCGAGGATGCGCGGGCCGCGCCTGGGGCGGCGAGGAGGACGCGCCGCCAGGGGGGGGTCTGGCGCCGATCCAAAGAATATGCGCGGATCTCCTGAGTTTTTAGATGCCTCCGAGATGGGGATGGTATCGAATCGGCGATGCATAGGCAATGCATTGGCGATGCATCGGCGATGCAACAGTAACGTCGGCGATGCATCGGCGACGTCGGCGTGGGGAAGATCGGGCTCCACATCAAGCCGCATCGCCGATGCATTGGCAATGCTGCGCGACCCTGCGACCCAATCTACTCGGATCCCATGTGGGATGCCCAGAGCTTAGGCGCATGCCACTTTCTCTTCTCCGAGTGGAGGCCCGAAGTCGAAATCGCCCATCCGTTTCCGAAAGTCTCACGCTCAGGGCCCCGTAAACAAGGACTTTGATAAGCAAGGACGTCGGCGCATCCGGGGAAAGTGCTGCCGTTGGTCGATGCACTGTCCATCCTTCATTCTTTCCAGCTGGAATGTCCGAAATTATTGCTTGCAACGCCCTGGTTTCAAATTGGCATGCCCTGAAAGGGTTTAGGGAAAATGGTACGACACTGTTCCCAAATGGACTCGGTATCCACGGCGACACCTACAGCGAGCCCTTCTCTAGACAAGCGCGTTTTACTACTCGCAAAGGAGCTACGCGGCCTGGATCCGCCGCGGAGGGGATTTGCGATCCATTACATCGGGGCAGACGTGTGTTCTTCGGACGTTCGCGAGTAGGCACTTTGCGAATAGTGGAACGCGCTCGGTGATTGCCACAAGATCCAGGAACTGCTGCCGGGCTTCGTCTCCATTCTTTCCGTACCCATGTCGATCGCACCCATCAGAAAGGCCCTGACCTGCTGGCCTCAAGGCCAGCGAGCGCACATATACTGTGAGGGCACTGGATGAGGAACCGTTAGATGAGGAATCCAGGCTCTGAAGTCGGTGGAACACGAATTGAGGCTTGGCCACGGGCATCACATCCGCCATTGTCAGATAAGGGATCCTGTCGGAAGCTTCCTGTGCACATATCTTAACGATTTAGGCTGCGCGCCTGGGGGGGAAGTGAAAGGGGCGGGCCTTCTCAGCAGGCTCAGAAGATCCCCAGCCTCCTGATTAGTGTTCTGAGCCTCCCCAGAAGGCGCAGAGAACCCCTCAAAGGCCGGGAGGCGTCTGAGAAGCCCCACCCCCGACTTCTGACAAGGCCTCCTCATTCTCCTTCCTCCCATCGCTCGTCACCGACGATGACAACGACGACGACGACGACGACGACGACGACGACGACGACAGCGACGACGACGACGACGACGACGACGACGACGACATCGGCGGCGAAGACGACGACGACAAAGACCATGAGGAGGAGCAGGCGGAGGAGGAGGAGGAGGAGGAGGAGGAGGAGGAGGAGCAGGAGGAGCACGAGGAGGACGAGGCAGCAAGGCGGTTGCAGGACTACCTTCATCAAACTTGAAAGAAAAAAGAGGCAGTAGAGGTGGAGGAGGAGGAAGAGGAGGAGGAGGAGGAGGAAGAGGAGGAGGAGGAGCAGGAGGAGGAGCAGGCGGAGGAGGCGAAGCAGGACCACGCGCCTCGCGCCGCCGAGGGCGCCCGAGGCGGCCACTGCCCGCACCCCCTGCGGGAGCCGCCCTGGCGCCTCCGGGGCCTCCTGGGGCCGCCCTGGCGTCGCGCGCGTCGCGCACCGCTGGCGTTCGTCCTATGCAGTCCGGGCCTTGACCTAAGGAGCCCAAAATAGGGAACGAGGTCCCTTTTTTTTCCAAAAGCTCAACTTCGATTCCCGATCGACAACATAAGGAACACCTGAGGCAAGCTGCGAAACGATTAAGGAACACGGAGCCCCTCCCCAACGAAAAGGGTTCCTTCTTCAGGGCCCCGACTGTATGGCAGCCCATCTTTCGGCGGCGAGCGAGGGGGGGAACGAAGGCGATCCCGAGGCGCCCAGGGGCACCGCAGCTGTCCCCAGCTTCCCTTTTCCTCCTCTTCCTCCTCCCCGTCCTGCCTCCTCCTCGGGATCTGCCCTCCGAGAGTTGTGATGCTGGTCTCTTTTGGTGGTGCGGTGTCGTGTCCGAGGTGCCCTGGCGGGATGTCGCCCCCCGTCTGCGAGGGGGGGAAGCGAGAAGGGGCGGGCCTTCTCAGCAGGCTTCGGAGCCCCCCGGCCTTCTGAGAAGTTTCTGGAAGAAGCAGCAACGGCAGAACACACACCAACTCTTGGCGCTACGCGCGGATTTCTTGAACCTGCGCTGGACCCCCCCTCCCTGGCGCGCGGAGCGCGCCGAGGGCGTCGCCAGAAGCGCCGCCAGGGGGGACCAGGGCGGATCCAAGAAATCCGCGCAGAGCGCCAGAAGTTGATGTCTATGGCGCTTTCTCTCACTCGAGTCTTCTGAGCCTCCCCCGGAGACACAGAGAGCCTCTCAGAAGGCCGGGGCCTTCGGAGAAGCCTCGCCGCCTTCTGCCCGCGCCGAGGAGGAGGAGGCGGAGGCGGAGGCGGAGGCGGAGGCGGAGGCGGAGGAGGAGGCGGAGGAGGAGGCGGAGGAGGAGGAGGACGAGGAGGAGGAGGAGGAGGAGGAGGAGGAGGAGGAGGACGAGGAGGGGCCCCAGGGGCCGCCCGAGGCACCCCAGGGGCCACTGGGTGTCTCTGGGGGTTCCCTGGGCCACCCTTTGTCGCGCGCCGCGCACCGCGGTCGGCCGTCCTGCGAGGCGGACCTCGGAAGCCCTGCCTGCACCAGAAAAAAACGTTGTTGCATCTCGTGGGAGATCGGCGTTTGACTTCCGCCGCCTCCCGCCAGCTCTCCGCCGACGTCTGCCGCCTTCCGCCGGCGGAGGCGGCCTCGTGCTACTTCCGCCAACCTTCCCGCCGCCTTCCGCCGCGGAAGAGATGGCAGCTCCGTCGATCCTCGGAGGCAAGGCCCATTTTTGGAACGCCCCATAAGGCAATCTATCTTGGTCAATGCTGGGCCAGTTATCCACCACCGCTACAATTTGTTTTGACACCAAGACCAAGCGAACTGGAATCAATCTCACGCACCGACCGCCGTCGGAGGCAGAGGCAGGGAGGGTGGGGAGGTCCTCCTCCTCCTCCTCCTCCTCCTCCTCTTCCTCCTCCTCCCTCTCCTACCTGTGGCAGAAGGTGGTGGAAAATCGGTCCATCAATCAGAATGTTGGCGGATCGGGGGCAAACAGCGGGACATAGTAACAACTGGCTAGCGACAAAATAGCAGCGCACGCCCCGCGCCCACCGTCCACTTATCACCCCCCTGATCGCCGCTAACGAAAAAAGGTTCGGTGACATTCAACGACTCCCGCAAAAACAGCTGCAGCCCCGTGCTGCGAGACGCGCAATGATCTTGGCGCCTTCGCGCCGCCCCCGTATCAAAGGCCGGCCGCTCCGGTTCGAACCGCGACGCGCGAAGCGCGGCTCTCTTCGCGCCCCGGTTGGGTCCCCAGGACGACCCAGATGGCCCCCAGCGCGAGGCGGGGATCTGTCCATATCCACCGCCTGGGAACCGACGTCCTGGTGCCCCAGCGGGGTGTAAATAGTTATGGATATGTTTTGGCCCCCCGGGACCCGAGTATACAGTATATCCATATCCACCGCCTGCCGAGGTCCCCGAAAACTGATCCTCCAGGCGGTGGTCATGTATAAATTCCCGACTCGGACCCACAAGAGGGCTCCAGAATGCTACAAAAGCCCCAAAAGAGCACGAGGAGCGTGAAGGCACATCGCGCCAGGACCACCTCCGGCAACCTCCGAGCGGTGGGGAGGGAAGGGGAAGTGACGCGAGCAAAACTTGCTGATCTTCGCGCTCTCGACGCTGACCATGGCAACAATAACCAACTTCGGCGCTGCACTCCCAGCATATTCCGGGGGACGCGTGACGACTGAGACCACAAACAAGGCGTGGGAACTCGTCGTCTCCACAATCGCGTCCTGTTGCTTGTCCCAGTAGGACGATGTCTCCATGTAGATAAGCCCGTTATCTTTGGCATATGCCTGCAACGAAAGGGACGTGCAAAGATGGGCTTGAGAAGCCGCAACAGTACAGGAATGGAAAGGAGGACCGTGAAATGGAAGAGTGAGAATAAGGGTAATGCTACGAAAGACCGCGCAGAGCACCAAGGAGTGGAAGAAGCGAAGAAAAGGGAATCAACGCGCGAGACGGTGGATCTGACGAGCTATAAGCGAAGGTACGCGGGTAAGCGAGCGGAAAAAAGTGGCAGCAGCTGCGCAAGGTCGGGGCCTGGGCTCTCTCCAGTGGAACTTCTCGCCTGTCTCGCAGGTCTGCCTGGTGTTAGCTCAGGCGAGTGGACAAGTAACTGCCCTCGTGTCTTCCCTTCCCGCCATCACCCACGCAATCCCACCTCTATTCACCACGCCATCGCTCTCCACAACGGACCGAGCGAATCGAGTCCTGACCGAAATCGTCGTGTCATCGTGTCTCGTGTCACCTCGTTATGCCTTCGTTCCGCCTTTGCCACACCATGATTTTTTTTGTATCGATCAACGAAATCGCCCAAACACCGTTCAGCTCGAGCCCTGACGTCCCATGATGCACCAAACGCTTCACGCCTCCTCCTCCTCCTCCTCCTCCTCCTCCTCCTCCTCCTCCTCCTCCTCCCCCTCCCCCTCCTCCCCTTCCTCCTGCTCCTCTAGAATCCCCAAGCCACCAATGAGCTCCTCGAAGACACGTGTGGTGGTGGGCCCCTCTTCTCCAACGGCAGCGCCGACTGTCTGGAGGTGCAACACATAAACCGCAACGTCAGCCTGAGACCGCGTGCGGCTCACGGCGTGCTACTCCGAAGCCCTGCGAGCGTCGCATGGCAAAGCCCTGCAGTCAGACTGGACCATCGGAGATCAGAAGCGGCGCTAATTCGATCGCACGGGACCCCTTGTCATCCAACCCTCTGGGGCGCACCATGAGACACCCTAACCTCAACGCTCCTCGCACACGTCACACCCCGTACGCTCCCTGTCATGTACGCCAGCCTCGTGCTTCGACAATCACGGCTCCACATACTCTGAGACAAACAAGACTACGAATGGTGGCGCAATTTAAATGCTCATTGAACGATACTATGTCCACTTGCACGCATCAGCGGAACCTCCGATAAACAACGCATGCGCAACCCTACACTATCGGCTGAAATACCATACCAAACCTTGTGACAATTTGAATCATACCAACACGTTTCAAACAAACAACTGCACTATGACACGTCGAACCAACAATAACTAGACGCAGCGGAGTCAATCGCAATCTCATTGCGCCCTCACGCGCAATCGCGACGACCCAAATACAACTTCGGGAAATCATGGCGGGCCCTTTCTGGCTATGATGTCATACGCGTGCATTCCAGCCCCTTCGGGCCAACCTCGCCCGACAACGCTTCTTCTCTCGCAAGCGTATGCAGCGTGACCGCCACTGGCAGCTTCGGCAGTCTGGGTATGGCTCCCTACGATGTTGCACTGGGGCATGGGATGGCACTCCCAAATGTTGTAACACATCGCACCCAATAATAAACTCGTGTGTTGAGAGACGACGCCGTCGGAACTCGCGCGCGAGACCGGCCTTTGTGCCCACCAACGCCACTACCACGTTGGGGTCAGTGTTTTCCCTAAGCTCCGCGAGCCACTTGTCGACGTTCGAGAAGGATCCGCTTCCTCCGATCTGAATCGAAGCTCCTCCCGCCGATGTGATCACTCTGCCCAGAATCCCTTCAGGAAAGGAGGGGAGAGAGGAGGAGGAAGAGGACGAGGAGGAGAACTGGCAGCAGGGAGCGGAATCCAACCCTCACTCGGGGCAACCCTTCTTGAGGTCGCAGAACTAGGGGACAGGATAGGGAGAGAGAACGCGTAAGAAAGAGAGTGCGAGAGGGAGGGGGGTCGAGAGAGAGGGAGAGAGAGAGAGTGAGAGATTAAGAGAGAGATATAGAGAGGGATATCAAGAGAGAGAGAGAGAGAGAAGGAGAGAGAAGTGAGTGAATAAGGGGGAACAGGGGAGAAAGGCGAGGGAAGGAGGTGATGGAAAGGAAACTTCGATGGTGGGCCAGAAAATATCCGTGTCGTTCTTCCATTCTGGCTCTCCAGCTCTCCTGTGCCCTCTTCGATCGCCCCGCTAAACAAAAACAATCATGCCCTGCACGACCGCACAAACCGCCATACACGGAATAATAGGCCCTATGATTCCGTGTATCCAATACACGGAACAATCAGCCCCTTGTATTCCGTGTATGTACTCTGTGTATCGGGTACACGGAGTAATATCGACTACCCGCAAGGGTGACCCTGGGCAAGAGTGACTTTTGGTGCGCGACTTGTTTGGGGCCGTGGGGGGACCAAACACAAGCGCGCGAGACGCTACTATCGCATCGCGTTCGGCGATCGGGGGATCCCAATGGGCCCGCACCACAAGTCACTCCAGCGAAGGGTCACTGGTCACTCTTACGTGCACTCGATAATAAAGCTATATTACTCCGTGTATGTCGGCGCCAACAAACGTCCAACCGATGTCACATGTAATATTCGATGTCTGTCACTTGCCGTGTTGCTTGCCGTGCCGCCGCGTTGCAAGGTACACGCTTCGATGGCAACCTGTTGCCTCTTTGTTGCATCCACCCTACGAATCGAACGTGCTGTAAACGAACACCCGCCAACCGTGCCACAACAACGCTGCAACGCCCAACTTGGGAAACCTCCACATTTTAGGACTGAAATCCAGCAAGCCTGGGAGCCTCAAACATCTGGGAGACACTTTCCTGCTAGCGTGTTAGTCTTATTAGACAAAAGGACAGCGCAGCACAGCCCAAACGCGCGAGCGAACCATTCGACGGACACATACCAGTAAGCAAATGGCCCGCTCGGAGAACCCGGGTCTAACACATACGCATATGAGACATGTTGTTGTCCACGAAGACAACAAGGGGGGCACATCGAGAAATCCGTTGCCCATTCAGGAAGGCTGTCCCGAGACAAACGCGCACTGCAAGTCGCAAGAACGCGATGGGGGAAACTGCGTGGCAAGCTAGGCTGTCGCAACTGCGACCAGGCAGTGCGACAACACTGACATCACGATGCCGATGAGAAGGGAGGCGGCAGAGATAGAGAGAGACAGGAAAGGGGGAGGAGGAGGAGGAGGAGGAGGAGGAGGAGGAGGAGGAGGAGGAGTAGGAGGAGGGGGAGGATGAAGAGGGGAAACACTGCCAAACATCTGGCGTCAATCACCGACGTCCACTCGTGAGATATGCACTTTGGACCTTCTCAGCCGCACCTGGACAAGCTACGATTCCACCACATGAAGAGGCCGAACCTGGAGCCAACAGCGAACTGAGACCGTGCTGTGCGGAGCAAGGCCGCCTGTTCTCCTTCGCGACGCGAGCGACGGTCTGGGAAGGTCTGGGGGAGGTCCGGGGGTTCCGCCGTCGAGGGGGCCCTCCAGGCCTGCGGCCTCCCGGGGCCCGCCACGGGCGCCGCGGGCTGTCAGAGGCCTGCTCAGGGGAGGCCTCGGGGCCCAGAGCCTGCTCACGGGAGAAGGAACAACAAACAAAACAGGACGACCAAGAAAGGGACCTCGGACATCGGATCAGCTGCAGCGAACCGCGAGGGCCCCGCACGAGGGCACGGGAACGCGAACCCGTAGGCGGGTGGGCAGCCGTAAGCAGACAGCGATTGCAGAGCTGGCGAGTAGCGCGTCAACTGATAATAATAACGCGGCTTGGAGGCACGCCGAGTCTTCGAATAACGCAATCTCTCCCGGGGTGAGGTGGCCGTCTCGGCCTTATATGGAACGAGCTACTCAGACAGCTCAGGCGCGTCAGCTGAGCAGGGAAGGACAGCTTGGCGGCGCGCACGCAAAGGGGCAGGGTGAGGGGGGAAGGTTTCTGAGAAGGAGGCCGCTTCTTCGAAGGCGCGGGCCCTATATCTACAGGCAAAGCCCGCGCCTTCTGAGAAGCAGAAGTGTTTCTAAGAAGCCTGCCCCACCTCCCCCCATGCCCCCCCTTTTCTGCGCGTGGCCGAAAAACGCCGGACCAGGACGAGGCCGGACGGGAAACCAGCTGGCGCCACCTTCGAGGTGTCGCTCGCCGCGGGTGACCACGAGCGGCGCCGCCCACGGGGCGACACATCCCACTGGTCACCCACATGCCACTTTGCTTGATGCAGAGAAGGCGGCTGGCGGACTGAGGAGTGGCCGAGAGAGCGAGAGAGAGAGAGAGAGAGAACAAAACAAAACAAAGAGCGAGAACGGATCGCACGGGGGAGGGGGGGGGGAAGGCTTCTTAGAAGGAGGCCGTTTCTTGGAAGGTGCGGGCCTATATCTACAGACAAAGCCCGCGCCTCTCGAGAAGTAGAAGTGTGTATAAGAAGCCTGCCCCCTCCCCCATGCCCCCCTTCTGCGCGTGGCTGAAAGGGGGCAAGGAGGGGAGACGAGCAAAAGCATCGCATGTGCGCGTGCATTTTCCGCCGCTCACCTGTCCATGAGTTATGTTGCGTCCTCGGGGGGGCTATGGGCATCGTCTTATCTATATCACACGCTGGATGAACGCACAAGCAAGCTTCAGTGGCTGAACCACACTTGGGCAAACAATTCACTGGCATCGCTTCGCCCGGTCTCACATCGAGGAGGGGGCAGCGCATCTTAGAATGATGCGGCACTGTGCGGAATCACTATGCACAATTATTGCCCCGCGGTCGCGGCTCTACAAATGGCCAGACACGCCCGCGACATCTCGGCGCTCGCGCAGCGCGTGGTGACATGGATTTGCAAGTCCGCCGCGCCGAGCAGCGCGGCTCGGCCGCGCGCCGCTCTGCCGGCGCCGCCAACGCTGCTGGATCAATCGGCGAAAGAGAGAGGGCGGGCGGGGGCGGCGCAGAGGCGGGCGAGAGGAGCGGGAGGAGGGGAGAAGGATTCAAACACAGAAGGCCCCGCCGATCTGTTTATGGGCGCCTCCGTCGACGCGGCCACCGCGCGCGCGGGCCCGCGCGGGCTTGCCTCGCGGCGGTCGCGGCTGGGCGCCCGCGGGCGACGTGGAAGGCGGTCGGTCCGAGCGGGCCCGCGGCGGGCGCGCTAGGCGCCGCGGCGCGAATGGCAGATCCCAGGGCGAGGTCTGCGGGCAGATTCGCCGGCGCGGAGGAGAGGGGGATGAAATCGGACAGTGGGCCGTGGACAGAGCGAGGGGAAGCGAGGCTCCGCCAGGCAAAGTCCAGCACCGCCCGGCGCGCCGCGCAATGACCAATGGAGGCCTCGCGGGCGCGCCCTGGCGAACATCGGGGACCGCGCGCCATCCGTTGAAACAAACGCGCAGGAGAACGTCTCGGACCCGCGGCGGGGCAGCTGGCCCGAAGACGAGCGCGACGCGACGCGCGCGCGGCCGGCGCCGGAAAGAACGAGGCGCCAAGGCATCAGCCGTCGCCGCCAGAAGCGCTCATCTGCAGCTGGCGCCGTCTCCTGCAGGATGATTAGACGGGTCCGTCAGAGAGGTCCGCACATGGCATCTGAGGCCGATCATTACTTCCGCTCGGGGTGCCCCATGCCATGTTTGAACGGCCCCGGCGCCCTGTCGCGGAAACCCGAAGCGTCGGGATTGGCAAAGCGACGACGGCGGCGACGCGGGTCCCCCTGCGAATCGCGGCGACGGAATCGCACGGGAACGATTCGATGTTACATCCCGTGGTCAAGACGGCGCGTGCTCCGCCGTTTGGGTGCTTGCGCCGCGCGGCGTCGGCGACGCCGCCCGCTCTGCGCTCGCGATCAGCTACGCTTGTCGCCCAATCGCAGCGGCATGTTCCAACGCCTCGCGCGTTGGCGGGTCGGCAGACAATGCGGACGGGAAGACGCTGGCTGAAATATCGACAAGATGAGACACTCACTGACTGAAAACCAGACAGGGTGCCGCTATCAGGTCTGCAACATGACAACTTGGACGCGCAGGCGCGCGCGCGATGCAGGTGCGCAGTAAGGCACAAGAAAATGGCAGCAATTGTTCGGGCGGAGACACGCAGGAGAATCCTATCACGCGAGGCACTATGCTGATGCACCGCAGAGTGCAAAATCACGCTCATAATGTTTAACATATCCCATCGCAAATTGATCTACTCAGTCCCAGGAGCAGGAGAAGAGGTGATCCCGCCGAACGCTGATGCCTGCCCGGTGCGCTCCTCGTGGGTTTGGAGGCTCGGCCGTCGCTCGGCCTCCAACGTCAGCTGGGGCGTTGTCTGAAGCGAGCGCGGGCGCCTGGCTAACCGCGTCGGCTGGGTCGCAAGCAAATTCGGTGCGGCGCGCGTAGTTAAAATAATCTTCGTCAACCCATCAACCGACGTCGCCCCCGCGCTTCCATGTAACGGCCTCGTCGACAATGATGTCGCGCATGCCCATTGCTCTCAGAAAAAAGGATCATATTTGCGACGGTAATGCGGCAAACCCCTGCCAGCGTCACCTCGCATCCTGGATAACCCCATTCCGGCGCTCGGGTTGTCCAGCCACCTGCCCCCCTTGAACCGCACGTGAGAATCGAGAGCGGGCGGCCATGCCTGCCCGCGGACCGCCTATCCGAATTCTGCTCCCGTGGCGAGCACTCGGCGCATTAACGGTGGAGCGAACGGCCTCGGGTCGATTGTGCGATGCGTTCTTGATAACTCGACCTTAAGGGCGGTGTGGTGCCAAGTGGTCGCGGGGTATCTTATTGTCCGTGCATCGCGACCTGGCCACCTCCTTACTTGAGGAAGAATCTGGCGAACTCCTGAGTGGCGAATATCATGGCAACTGTTCCAACGCTCATCCCAATCCGATTGCGCTATGACCCATCGTCGAGAGATGTAGCACCCCACCCACAGCATGCCGAACATGGTTCCGAACATGATCGGGTAACTCATTACCCAGCATCTCAGGTGCAACTTGGGTGTGTTATGGGAGCCTGGTGGCGAAGGTTATCGTGAAGTTCTTGCCGAAGTACGTGGTCGACCGATCTGAATCGGTTGGCCTGGGCGGATCCCAACAGTTGCGAGGTGACCTCGGCTGGGGGCGGCTTCGCGATCGGCGCCATGCGACGCCAGCCTGTGCCCGCTCGACCAGCGACGCCACAGTGGAGGGCCCTCAAACAACGACGTCACGCAACCGGCGCGCGTCTCCATCAACGGAAGCGAGATCCGTTGATTCACCCGCAGCAGTCCTCCGGCGCGATGACCGGCGACGCCCCGCAGCTCCCTCGGCTCGCGGCCCTCATTTCCAAGGCCAAATAAGCTCTTCCAGCAATCGCGACCGACCTGGGCGAAACAAACGGTGCGTCTCGGGCGCGCGGGCGAAGTTCGGGTCGCATAACTCGTCATCGGCTCCTTCTAATCTCTCGCTGCACAGTTTTTGCCCGCGGCACTCGGCGATGACCTTGATGGCCTTCGCCTGCGCGCTGCCCTCTGGCGCGGGCGGATCGGCGGGGGGCCGCGCGGCGCCCGCTGGCGGTGGAGGTGGCCCAGCGCCTCCGCCGCCGGAGGCTTCCCCGTCGCCGCGGCCAGCTGGCCCCTCCCTCTGCTCCTGGGGCGTATCCTGGACTTTCCGCGCTGCGTTTGCCGACCTGCCCCGCTCGGGAGGCTCTTCGCACTGAGCGCCCTGCCTCGCCCGGGGCTCGATCCTGGAAGTTGTCGTTCACCGTCGCGCGGTGGCGCCGATCGATCTCCTGGCGCCTCGCAACCGAGGTGCCCGTGCCAAGGCTCATCTGGGCAACGGCCTTGGCGACGGCAGTCTGGGCGTCGAAAATATCCATGACTGACCGATCTGGCCTTCGAACGCAGTCAGCGCGTCGCCGACTAACGGGCTGGCGGCCCGGAGGCCATCCGAGCATTCGCCAGCAACGGGCTCCGACAATGGCAGCGGCAGCGTTGACGGAAGAGGTAGGAATGAATAGACTTATGTTTAACATGGCTGCCGCGTTCGGGCGATTGATAGACGACCGCGGACGCTCGGCGCTCTGTCGCGGGTGCTAACCTTTGCCTCCCGCCAAAGAGTCCTTGGATAGTGGCGCGCGCGTGCTCGGCCAGTGTGCCACTGGCAAAATCTTTCATCAGCGCGGAAGCAAGATTGCCATTGGCGTTGATTTTCAACTCCAGATGATCCACTCCCTACATTTTCTTGAAACCACAGTTGGCGCACTTCGACGTACCAGGCCTTTCGCAATCCTCTTCTACTCACTTTCGCTATGGCCGCGCTGGCGTGGCTGGCTTCCTAACCCGACGGGAGACCCTATCAACGTTCCATCGTGCTCTGCCTTACCTACTTACTTTGGATCGTCAACTATTCGCGTTCCGTTTCAAGGCCTTCCAGCGTTCCTGGCGCGGGCTCTGCCATACCTGGGAAACTCCATGACAGCGCGCTGCATGTCAAATCGGCTTGGGCAAGGTAATTGGCCCTGGCAGCGCCTGATGGTGCGCGTCAGCTGGAGATAGCTATTCCTCGCCTTCCTCTGCGATGCTTATTAGTTTTCCTCTTGGCGGCTGGACTAACGTTGTTACCTCCCAATTCCACCTCTTTCACTTGCGACCCAGCGTGACTCTGATCGGCGTCGCGCCATGGCCCGTCTTGAGTCTGCGCAATACAACATCCTGATGGAATACTCCTCTTCCCTTTGAGCCCCCGGTTCTACTAGCGCCCTCACCTCAAAGTCAAGGTCCCCCCCTCAGCTCATCAGACAAACTTGGGTCATAATCGTCGCCTGAGAGAACGAAGTCGTCGCTGTAAACGGTTGGCCATTTTGAACGGCTCTCGTACTTGAACGCACATGGAGAGGCTAACCCGCCGCCGAATTCCGTTCCCCCAGCGAAATCGATGTGATCATCTTCACAAACACTTGCCGCGTGCCTGGCGATGTACGCGGACTTGAACAATGGGCCACGCATTCCGAGCGCACGATCGTCGTCGGAAAGTTCGACTACTGAAGCTGCTGAGCTCCAATTTTCCACGACGGCCTGAAGCAACATGGCACGGCGACTGCATTGCCCTGCGCTGGCAGGAACCCACAGACTCAAAACCTGACTTAACAGAAGACCGGTCTTCAAGGTGCATGAGCTCCCGCCGCGATAGTTCAGGGGGCCGCAGGCGGGCGGATCAGGCGGGAACCTTCGACCCCCGATGGGAGCAGAGAAAGAGGGCAGGTGGCAGGGAGGACGCAGGGGTGAAGACCGAAAGAACATCAAGCGCTGCACCTCTACTGGAATTACACCAGCTGAAATCGAACGGCCGACCGTGGAATCGCCGCGCGCAAATCTAGGACGGCGCGGGTCATCCCACGAGCTGCTGAGCTGCTCTTTTCCACTTCGGTCAGAAGCAACATGCCGCGGTGACTGCGCCGCCCTGCACTGACAGGAACCCAAAGACTCAAAACCTGACTGAAGAGAAGACCGATCTTCAAGGCACATGAACTCCCGCACTGCCGACATGTTTACATGGAGGCAGGGGCTACCAACGCGCGCCGCTATATGCTGCAAGCGAGCAAGCGGTCAAGGCGCTTCGAGAACATTGCGCTGGGGGCTTGCAATGGGCAGGTGGGCAGGGCTCAGCGATGCGCGCCCTGAAGACGCAGTTAGATTTCCCTGCCAGAATTGACCGGTGGCCGGGTCCCAAGGCACGTGCTTGAGCTGCACCCTCTGATATCGAACGGCCGACCGTGGAAACGCAGCGCACCGAGCTGAGACGGCACGGGTCATCTCGCAATGTCTTAGAATCTGCGCGAAGAGGAACTCTGTTACCATCGACGAACGCAAGCTGATACCAACGCCTGCAACAACCACTATCGGCGGCGAAGTGGCTGCAAATATGAACCTTTCCTTCGGGCGGCGTTTAACTTGCCGCACCATAAGTCGGCGACTATGCCCAGGGTTTGGCCTCGTCGGCCATGCATCGGCCCACTGGGTCTCCATAGGCCCCTCGCTGCAACTTCCCAACGCTCGCGTTCTTTCATATTGGACACAAGCTGAGCGTTTCATGAACTGTTCCATTTTCCCCCTTTGGCTCGTGGCCCAAACCTGCCCCGGCGACGTCATCCCACGCCTGTTTCTGCATGCCTTCTTCGCCGCGATGTAGAACGACTGTGGCTTCCAGCGCGACTTGGGCCGCATGCCCGATTTCCTCGCGTGCCGCGCGTGGCCCCGGCACTGCAAACCAGTCCTCGTGCTCGAATTTGCTGCGGCTTCACTATGTCCTGTGTGTCCCCTGCATGGGTGGATGCGTGCTGAATGTCGTCTCATTGTCTCTGGACTCTCCTTTGAACTCTCTCCTGCGTTCTTGCCTTGCGATGTCGTGACCTGGCCGGTCGTCATCGACGTCTCCATTGGCGAGGTCCTCGGTTACTTTCCGGATACTTCTACTCCATTTGGGGCCATGTTTTCCTGGTAACAGCTGCGTGCCATAGTCTCTTTCGGCCCACTCGAGCTATGTTGAGTCTCCTGGGGGGGGTACTTGGTTACCGTCGCTGATGCGCTGAACCCGTCCTTCTCTCACGGTATTTTGCGGACTTTAACATCGTCGGCTTGGAGCGAGCATTCTGCCCGATCATTTTGCCTCGAGCATGGCTCGGCGTCACTTGCGCAGGCGAGCCTCGCCCTTCAACCAACTCCGCGCGTCGGTGCTGCCCCCGACGCCTCAGACATGCCCCCTCCCGAGTGGGCGCCGTTTGTCATGGGCCTGAATGGATTGTTGCGCTGAACTCTTCTCCTTTCACCGTCTGCTTCACGTCATAGTTGGACCTTTCCTCAAAACTCATTCGCGCTAACGCATGTGTGCCTTCGCGTTCTCTGGAGTAAGCTGGCGCTCCAGCGCGATGCACCCGCTGGGAAGCCACTTCAGCGAATGAAACATGCTGCGTCTGGAGTTTGGACAGTGTTAGCGCAACATCGGAATACTTAACTCAGCACCCTCATATATCTCTGACTCCGTCAGCACCAATATTTAATACAGAGCTCTTGGAAACTGCTGAAACCTAAACTTTGGGCAACTTTGGGCCCCGACGACGCCGCTGTACCTGGCGAGTGTCTTTGCTTGTCGCATGAGATCTTCGCCGTTGAACTCCAACGGGTAACAGTGCTCGTCGCGCGTGGTCAGGCGCATAACTATTGCGCGAATGCCATTGCGCCCTACCTGGGGGGAGGGGGGGGGGGGGAGATGCTTCGCCCGCATCTGTCACAGCATTGCGCGGAACCTTCCCGCGCAGTTTAGCGGCTCTTCTGGCCCCAGGTACTTCTTGAATAACTCGCGACTCGTTAAGCCTAGCACGTGGGGGCCCTGCCGGTTTCCGCCCATGAGCTCATCTTCTTCCTCCTCTGACTTGCTGGACTTGTCCTCTGGTGAATCTTCCAAACCCGTCCCCGCCCCATCTCATCTGGCTTCCCTTTTTTCGCCGTCGCTGTTGGCTGAGGCACTTTCTGGCGCCCGCGACGTTGCCATGCCATGTTCATCTTTTACACGCAGTGAAAAGGATAGATAAAGCATGGCAACTAACTCGAATTCAACCCACCCGGCCGATTCACCCCCTGACTCTCGTTCTCCCACTTAATTCCCGCCGCTCGTCTTCGGGCCCATGTATTTCACCAGCGCCACTGACGGCCGCATCGCATTACCCCCCTCCCAGATCTTGCATTTGTTACACCTTACGCTCACAATCGGTCATTGGTCCAGCAGGTATTACTGCCCCTGGGATCCGATGCTGTCGGATAGCTTCGTTGTTCCTTGACGTCCAGATGTCGAGTGACGCAGGGGCCTGCAATGGTTCGCGCGCTCGTTGGTCTTCCCCCTCGCTAACCTGGGCTTCGCGCCTAGATTGCGCCAGCGCCAACATTCCCTGCGAGCGCGGCTTGTCCGGGCCATTTCAATCATTCGATTGCGCTCGCTCGAACCCCCGCGCCGCGCGGCCCGCGCCCGGCATCGCCTCATCAGCGCCCGCGCGCGTGACATCTGGGTGCCGACCCATAGCTGAGCACCCGATCTTTACAGCGTCGCATCTTGCCGCCATCGGCTTTGCGCCGACGGTCATGCCTGCGCCCGGTATCCTTATGATGGGAACGATGACTCTCGATTTGACTTTGCGTCCTGCGGCGCTCCGGCCCGGCCGCCATGGCGGCCCTTCCATGTCGGTGGCCCCCGTCGACGCCCCGCCCCCCTCGTCGCCCCTCCTCCTCTTGCGCTCTTGGGAATTGGCCGCTCCGGTCGGGGCCCCTGCGCCGCCTTCGTTGAAGCCAAAATATGCGCCACTCCTCCATCTAGCCGCCAACTGCTCGCCGAAACTTTTGATCGACGCCTTGAAATGCGCGGCGCGCTCGCCGAATTTGGGCAACTGCATCTCGAGCGCCCCCTCGCGCCGCCCCCCCCCCCCCCGCCCTCCGAGCGCCGCCCCCCGCCAGTCTCCAGCGTGAACTCGTTGATGACCGATGATGCATAGGGCGGAAACCAAAAGGATTATGGCAACATTTTCCCGAGCTCTGTCTTGCCTTTGTCGCCCCCCTCTGTTCGCCATCCTCGCCCGTTCGCGCGCTGCCCTGATTGCGCTTTTAATTTCGCCGCTTGCCCGGGGCCCCCAACCGGGCCCGCTTCGACTCCCGCGTTCAAATCGCTGGGGCATTCTTCCGTTTCTGCAGCGGCAGCACGCGCTGGCTCGCCGTCATGTTTGAGGGCGCCGCGTCTATAGCCAGCGAACGCGACCATGACAGCCATGACCTTGACGGAGTGCGGATCTGGCCCTTCCTTTCGCGCCGCCTTGCCCCGCGTCAACTTCGCCTTCCCGCGCTGCGTGACATGCGTTAATTACAATGCCTCGACCCCTTCTACCCCGTCGCCTCTCGCGCCCTTTAATCGCGCGTGCTGCGCGGAGATGACAAGTGCTCCAGCGTCTTGCTCTCCGATGCGTTCGCCGCGGCGCCACTGGTCTTCCCCCGGCGCTGCGGGGGCGCTGGCTTCGGCGAGGGGGGCGAGTGGCGCCGCGCAGGTGCACATCTTGTTTTTGCTGAATCGCAAGTCGCAGCGCGCCTCCCTTGGCATCCGCACCCTCGGGCGCGGACAGATGCCCCGCGTCGCTGGGCTCGCTGCCCCCTTCCCCGACATGCCCTCCATCGTCTGCCCCCGGATTTGGGGCATGCGCGAGTCTGCGGGCTCGACGGAACATGTCCTCCGCTGGGCCCTCCCCTCCTACCTCGGAAAACAATCGCCGTTCGCGGCCTCCTGCGCTGGCCCTCTGGTCCTCTGAGGTCCAGCGCCTGCTCGCGCTATCGCAGTGAACTGGAACGCGCGCCCCCTCTCGCGCACCGCGGCCCGCTGCCCCGAGGCCGCGCGCTCCGCGCGGCTGCGCGGGCGCCCCCTTTCATCGCGACTCAACAATATTCGGCTGCCAGCCCGAACCATTCGTCTCGCGGAACCTGGCGCCCCCTCATCGTCTGCTATCTGGATCGGAATGCTAACTTTGGTTATCTCGCCATTGCCCCCGCAGATAGCCCTCGTGCCATCGCATGTAACAACCGTGGGATTTGCCGCGCTGCAGAATTCCCCAGCGTTGGGCGCCGCCGTCTGCTCGACTGGGAAGCGCGCCCCAACGCTCGGGTTCTCCGCTGTGCTATTCGCTAGAGTCTAGGGCCGCATCGACGTCCTCATGCGCCCCTTTCGCATCCTCTGCGGGCGCTGCGTTGACCTCCGCAGCGTTGCGCGGTGCCCCGGCGAGCTGTGCTTCCACGCGCTTCTGGGTTTCTCGCTTATGCTGCCGACGGTTCTGGTTGTCCATCGACTGCGATCTGCGCGTGGGGTCGCGCGCGCGTGCCCCGAGTAACCTCCGCCCTCGCCCGCGCGCCGCCGCCCGCCCATCCCCCCCGCGCCCCGCGCCGCTGGGCCCGCTCACCGCGCCCCGGGGGGGCCCGGAGCGCGTCGACCCACTCGTGCCCAGGCGTCGTCTGGCCCGGCGAAACTGCTTCAATATTCAGCACCCCCCCCCACTCTGACCCCTCTCTTCTTCCGCCGCTCGGTTCGACCTCGCGCGCGCTCTTCTCGGAGCAGTTCTCCGCTGCGCGGCCTCGCGCGTCGCGCGCGCGGCGCGCTCGGCCCGCCGTCGGGGCGACCCCCCCCCCTTTTTCCATCGCCAATTGGCCTTTACCCTGCGCATAAACGCATTGCCCATGCGAAATTCCAGTTTCTCCCTCGACAACACCCTCTCCATTTGCCATGCTTGCCGGAAAGCTTCCTGCATTTGGCGGCGACGTGGCCGCAGTTGCCACATTTGACATAGTCGGGCCCCTCGCCTCCTTCGCCGCCGCCATTGTCAACGGCGCTCGCGCCTCCTTTCTCGTTCTGGGCGTGCCCCCGGTACCGGCCCGAGGCAGGCCGCCAGCGACGTTCCTCGTCGATGTACCATTCTACGTGCACTTGTCCGCTGGCGCCCCATGAGTTGCTGATTGGCTCGCCAGGGCCACTCGCGCCTCATAGACCCATCGCATCATTATCTCTCACGTCGCTGTCTGACCTGTTCTTCCTGGCCCAGACCTCGCACTTGATGAGGGGCTTCTGCGTGCTCTCATGCGCGTGCTAGTCCGGGGCTTCGAAGCAAGTCCTGCTGCCAGCCCCCGAACCGATCTCCACCGAGGAAGATGATGGTCCCTGGTGCAATAACCTTGCATGGGAGGTTCAGTGAACATCATGGGCCGTGCTTCTCAAAGCTTTCGACGAGCGCAGCTCGCTGCTCTAACTACTGACTGGATTGAAACGTCGCCGACGTCTTGGGTTTGTCCGGTCTCATGGCCAGGCTCATGCCAGCCGATGGAGTAACTCCGGCTACAACAGAACACGACGTACAATTGGCTCGGTACGCCTGCAGCCCAGCACCCTCGCGTAGCCCTCTAAATTCGCCTCTGGGTTTCACTCCGGCTAACTTCTCATGACAGCTTCACCGCGTAATAGAATATTATCTCTGTGCCACTAATTTCTCCTGAATACATGTGTCATGCATTTGTCGTCGTCTCGTTTGGACTGAATGGCGTCGGGGCCCTCCGTTGCAGCTTACCTTCCATGTCAGATTCTGGCCACGTCATCGTCATATTCGTCATGTGACGTTCCGTCCAGTGCTCCGCCGGACGTATAAACCTGCTGCATCGCTTTATATTCACTGACTTATTTGTGTCCACCCCCGCCAGAACGGCTCTTCATCTCTGATGTGGGCTTCGTTATCTTGACCACTTGTTCCGCACATCGATTTGATTCTCATGGCGTTCATCCCTGAATTGACGTTTTTTTGCATCACCCTCGGAATACATGTTTCGACTGACCATGCCCAACAGCAGTGAATGCCTCTTTTGGGCCATGAGTAGTGGCCCATACTTTGTTCATTCGTAGTGGTTCCTATCTCTGCAGCTGTCTGCCGTTCGATGAATCCCCTCGTGGCCTCATGGTGGGCTCTCAAAGCCGTTTTCACATAAAAACGATCCCCGCCGTGATAAGCCGCTTCGCATAACTAAGTGAGGCTCACCGTCCTGGTGTGTGCTTAACTCTGGTATTGAGTCGCGTGCTGCAACTGGAGCAACAACTGCAATTGCTGCGGGTGCCGTCG
Source organism: Prorocentrum cordatum (assembly GCA_963575745.1). Lineage (NCBI taxonomy): Eukaryota > Dinophyceae > Prorocentrales > Prorocentraceae > Prorocentrum > Prorocentrum cordatum. The sequence continues at coordinate 1,657,955 of CAUYUJ010016059.1, read as the reverse complement.
GCCGTGCTGCGCTACCGTGGAAGCCGTGGAGAAGGCATTGCGCGGGAGCGGTTTGATCTTTTATCCCGTGGACAAGAAGGCATGCGCTCATCAGGTTGAATACTTGATACAGGCAGTGTCGGTAACGACGGCCGCTCGACTGTCACAAATATGCTTCTCACCCCGTCGCAATGGTATGTTGTAACACCTCCTCCGCCTCCTCGTCCTCCTCGTCCCTTTTTCCCCCCCGCCGGCCCCCCCCCCGCGACACCCCGAGCGGACGCCCTTCCTTTTCCCCGTCCTCCTCGTTTTCCTCTTCCTTCTCGTCCTTCTACTCCTCCCGCCCTGGTCGTCGTCGTCGTCGTCGGGTTCCTCCCCCCTCTCCTCCTGCTCCTCCTCTTCCTCCTCCTCTTGCTGTCAAAGCAAGGACCGACTGTCGTGGCATCCATATTGGCCTGCAGCGAAATGCTCTTAGAACTACAAAGGCTATAGTAACATACACAAATGACTTAGGACATAGACCCGATGTATCAAATCAAAACAGTATTAGCCAGAAGTGTCCTAATAGCATGTCGCGCAAATCAGAAACACAAGTTCTCAGAACATTATTCGGCAAACCTCTAGGCAAGCGGGGACGCGTCGCCACTGCCTCCTCCTCCTCCTCCTCCTCCTCCCGCCCTCCCTCCCTCCCTGCCTCCCCAGCTCCCTCCCTCCCTCCTCCTCCTCCTCCTCCTCCTTCCCTCTCTCCTTCCCTCCCTCCTCCTGCGCCCGGAACGCTCCCCCCCCGTAAAAGGGGACACGCGCCGGAGGAGGCGGCCAGCCGCCCGCACCGCTCGCTGGCCAGGTCGAAGACGAGGAGGCCGCCGTCCGCGGCCCGGTAGTGGTGGGTCGTGACGGACTTCCGCGCCGCGTATTTGCTCATGAGGAGGAGGAGGAGGAGGAGGCGGAGGAGGAGGCGGAGGAGGAGGAGGAGGAGGAGGCGGAGGAGGAGGAGGCGGAGGAGGAGGAGGCGGAGGAGGAGGAGGCGGAGGAGGAGGAGGAGGCGGAGGAGGAGGCGGAGGAGGAGGCGGAGGCGGAGGAGGAGGAGGAGGAGGAGGAGGATGCAGCTCCCGAAACCTCCGACGATGTGATCGACTCAGCTACAAGCACAACGCCCAGCCCGAAGACCCGAATCTCGGGTGGGGGGAGGTACAGGCTTCATGTGTTTTTTCGTTCGATGGCCCCCGACCCCTCCCCCACTGGGAATGGAAGGCGCAGTGGGGCCTTCGGGTTGGGTTGGGGTGGCCTGGTGGGTGGCGAATGATGTGTTCCATCTCATATTTTGTTGAGTGACCGACTTCGGCCTCTGAGGCCCCTTATCAGACCCTGGGGCCATCAAGCACGGACCCAGGGCCACAAACTGTCTCCGGGAAAGAGGGCTTCTTAGACAACAATTTGAAGAATACATCGTCGGATGTCAAGGCTGGGGGTGCTATATACTTCTAGAAAGAAGCCCCCATGCCCAAGTCGCACACCCTACACACCGCGGCCGCCAGGCCCCAAAATGTCCGGTGTTTCCTCGGTGTATCGGTGTATCCCCGCCTCAGGTCTTCCACGATCGACGATTGCATACCGCGGCCGCCACGCCTCAAGGGGTCTGGTGCTCCCTGTGGATCCCGCTTCGCGTTCGCGGTTGTGGATCGCTCAACATAAAATATGCTGTGTTTGTTTGCCCCTCACCTCAGACGGTCGAGTCGAAAGCCTAGGAACCTGCTGCACCCGTGCGCGGGCCAAGGATGATGATGAGGAGGAGGAAGAAGAAGAGGAGGAGCAGGAGGAGGTGAAACGAGGGATGAATGAGAAGGGGAGGAGGAGGAGGAGGAGGAGGAGGAGGAGCAGGAGGAGGAGGAGGAGCAGGAGGAGGAGGAGGAGGAGGAGGAGGAGGAAGAGCATCGGTAGAGCAGGGGCGCGAATCTTCTCCACTGGCCGAGCTAGCGGCCGGGTGCGACGACCCCATTTCGGCTTGATGATGAGCTTTGTGCTTGAAGCCGACGGCACCGAAGAGGCCGCCGAAGGAGTAGAAGTAGTGATCGGCTGACTCGTAGACGAAGGATAACGAAGCTCTGGGTAATCATGAACAGCGCCATAATCTACTTCGAACTCGTCTGGGTCCGAGTCCAAGACGGGCTCAAGATTCCGAATACGGACTACACGGACACCGATCAGTCAGTCCAAGTGAAGCCGAAGACGGTTGCCAGCAGCAGGGGCGCACTCTGCGATCTCCCCCACTTCACGAGGTCCGTGCGCTTTTGAAAACCGTCCGCCCGAACTCGGCAATCAGGAAGAGGTGCAAGCAACCACTGGAGGCCAGGATCTGGAGCAGAGATGGTCGCACCGCACTCTCCGATCGCCGCTGGGCTCGTACGTCTCCACAACTTGGCTCCTCACGTGAACGAACGTCGTGGGAGACTCGATGTCGAAGGTACCGCTTGTCATGGTCGTTGTCACTCGGTTGTTCGTGTCCTTGGCCAAGTTCATCGCCTTGACGATGTGGGGCGTGACGCTGGTCTCGGACGCCAAGGTCGCACTGCCGATGTTTCTGCAAGCACGGCGCACATCTTTTTCACTGAATTATTCGTGTCGCGGGCCACGTACTGCAGGTTCGTGTCGTGACGACCTGGGTGTTGGTTTCTGACGCCGAGGCCGGCCGCCGAGGGGATCGTTCAACCTTGAACGGTCGGCGGTTTCCGAAACGTCGGATCGTTCAGCATCGACCGATTCTGGGTGGCTGGCAGCGTTCAACGTTGAACGCCGGCGGTGGGGTCGCCGCCAGTCGACACGACGCGAACCCCCCGTACCCATCGGTCGGAAGAAGTAGGTAGAAACATGAAGTAGGAAGGAGGCGTTGAAAGGTGAAGCCACTCGATCATTGAAGCAGGAATGCGCTCAAAGTAGATTAGAACCTGGAAATCCAGAAATCTCTACTTTCAACGACTGATGGGTACCAAGCCTTGGCTGTGTCGATGATGCTGGTGGCCTCCAAGCGCCTTCTCCAGGACGGTCGCGCCGCAAGCTTCCCTCGTCGCCCGCCCCGTGATCGGACCTGCCGCTGGGCTCGCACGTCTCAACGTCGGGGCTCCTCTCGTCCGCGGTCGTGGGGGGCTGGCAAGGTTCCGGCAGAATCCCGACGGCGCGCATGATGCCACCGGACATGTCATACATGGAACAGGGCCGAGGGCGAGAGAGCGCACTCCTCTGCGGGACCACCGAGAAGAGGACGTGTCAAGGGGGGCGCATCAAGCGGGGACGTCAGGGGGGGTGCACCAGGGGGGGGGCGCGTCAAGGGAGCGCATCAAGGGGGGCGGTGCAAGCGCGCGGTTAGGGCGCACAGCGCGGTTGCACTCGTTGACGCCCGCTCCTGGGCGTCTGCAGACCTGACCTCTCGGCCGTACACAAGTCGTACACCATGGCGCGCGTGCACTGGGATCGCTTGCCGATCATCGGCGGCGATCGAGGGGGGAACGTGAGAAGGAGAAGGTCTTCCCAGAAGGTTCGTAAGTCCCCCCGGCCTTCTGAGAAGTGTTCGAAGCCTTCCCCGAAGGCAGACAAACACTTCCTGGAGGGCGCGAGGGCTGATGGGAAATCCCGCCGCCTTCTGAGAAGGCCTTCTCCTCCTCATTTCCCCCCACGCTCGCCGCCGACTTCGGCTTTTGGGTCATAGCTCGGCTGTCCAGTGACCGTTCGGGACGATCTGGGCACCCCCGGAACGCCCTCGGCGAGGCGCAGCCGCTGGAATGCACCCCTAGGGTGGAAAACCGCCAAGCACCGACGGAAACGCCCGAAGACCTCGAACTTCGAGCCAAAGACTTCCCCCTTCTCACTTCCCCCCCTCGCTTGCCGCCGAGATCGTGGTCGCGAGCTTGGCGTCGCACCGGGTGGCCAGGGCCACGAGCTCGGAGGAGGAGGGCGGAGGAGGAGCGAGGAGGGCGGCGGAGGAGGAGGAGGAGGAGGAGGAGGAGGAGGAGGAAGGAGGAGGCGGAGGAGGAGGAGGACAGAGGCGGCACTGATGCCGCGAGGGCGGAGCTCCGATGCGAGGGCTCCACGCGTCCTGTCTCGTGTCCGTCCGTGCTCTCTCGGCATGGCGGCGGCGAGGGCCACGCCCACGGCGCGCCCCCCAGGAGGCGGCGAGGCCAGCGAGCACAGCATCCGTACGGCTGCGCAGGTCCGCGAACTGTTCCCCCATCGAGTGATTGCAGTCCTCCTCCTCCTCCTCCTCCTCCTCCTCCTCTGTCTCCCTCGCTCCTCTCCTCCTCCTCCTCCTCTCTCTCCTCTCTCCTCTCTCCTCTCTCCTCTCTGCTCCTCCTCCTCCTCCACCTCCTCCTCCTCCTCCACCTCCTCCTCCTCCTCCTCCTCCCCCTGCAAAACCCCGAGGAGGGTTCTGCACGGGAGCTCGGTGACAGCGATGACGATCGGTCACCTTTTTACTTCCGCACGGCGAAGCGAGTCTCGGTAGCTTCAGCCGTTAAACACTTGAGCCAAATGTAACGGGGCACCTTCACTCCCCAGTCACCTGAATGCTTGCATGTTAACACCCCCCCTCGGACGCTAGTCCGTGTAGGCTGACGGGGAGGCGTCTACAATCACAGAAACAGGTCAAACTATGCAAAACGTCGCACGCAAATGACGTTAAGTCTCTTCATCATACTGTTGAATTCGAAATGTCTCGCGACGGCGCTTACGAGCACCAAGTTTCTCACACATGTAACCTGAGCTCGAGTAAACGCTTTTACTGTCACAAGTTCAAACGAAGCATCTAAAGTTTACACAGCAGGCTAGCATTTGGATGATTTTGATTGCTTTCGCTTGTTATTCGCCAATACCTGCGGTAACAACAAGAGATGCGCATGCAAACAAACTCAGCTCAACAAGCTGTCGCCACTCGATCGTTAAGCCAAGTTAAGAGGGGAGATGGGGAAGAGCGTGAACTGCAGCATGCTGACTGCCTGCCATCTTTCACGGGCGGCGCGGGCGCCTCGCCGACGGGGCTCGTGAACCCCTCGACCTCGGTAACCCGCGGTGTCCCACGCCGGCTGCGGTGTAGGACGACACCCTGTTAAGGGCCTGCGTCGGGCTGTAGTAGTCGTTGTCCATGTACGCGTTAATGCGCTCCTCGTCGTCAAGCCAGCACCCCTCATCGTAGCTCTGAATTGAGCCGTCAACGATGTTGTGGTAAGTGCCGATGGCTCTCCAGTAACTGGCGTGGGGAGCCTTTAACAGAGGCCCACCGCCTGGATTGTTACGGAAGTGCTCTTCGACCGCAGCGCCGGTAAACGGGTTCAGTGTCCAGGCCGGATCGGTAAGCCAGTTGGGGAAGTCATCGCACGGTAACCAGCCAAACCAGCAAAACTTCTCACGGTGATCGCTTTTACGCTCGGTGACATGATCGGCCGGCCAATTATCACGGTAAAGTGCCCTCATGGATCCCTGATCGTTAAGGGCAACATCCAAGATGGTCTGGTGCCAGTAGACTGGAGGCTTGCTGATACTGCCCTTTAACTCCTCGGTGCTCCTGACCTCGAGGTCGTCAATGAAGTAGTTGCGGTAATGCACCTGGGGCCCGCCCATGTAACGGCAGTAAAGCCTGGCGAGATCGGGCGTCGCAAAGCGAATCACGGTAACTCCAGTCGAGATGTAACCGTGCGGCCCATGGGTATCCTCCACCAGGTGCTTAACGGAGATCACGGCGGGGTTGCCGTGGGGCAGCATTCCTGCCCACGTTAAGAGGAGACCGTTAAGCTGCTTCTCGTTCATCTCCGGCACCTTGTTGACGTACACCTGCGTGTCCGGGCAACTGTGGAGCTCAAACCACGATGAGTGAAGCTCGTTAAGGTTGAGCGGTGGCACGTAGTCATCGTCAAATAGGGACTGCACGTGCCCAACCGCGTCAACCCATTCATCATGCTTGGTCAACTCTTTGTCCGTTAACTGAGATCTCCAGCTGATCGGACCTTTTAACGCGGCATAGCCGATGAAACCGCAAGCGTGTTGGCCGAAGATGTCAACGAATATGTCCTTGTAATCGTTAAGCTCCCGCCTGGTGTTGCCCTGAATGGACCTGCCGCCAGGGGCTGTTAACCCCGCCTTCGCCACGTGCCCGACGAAGTTACCCTCAAATCTGCGCCAGTTATCACGTGTCTTCATCGTTAAGGCTACCACCTCCCTGGGGTCAGGTTCCGCCCGAAAGTTAACGTCGTAGTCGTCGCTCCTGTCGTTCAGCATGGACATGCGACCGTTGACGCGGCACAGCGGGCGGTGCACCGCCTTGGCGACGGTCCTGGAGTACCCCTCAACCTGATCAGTCGTGCGGTTAACGACTTGAGGCTGCGGTGGCGGGACGCGCTGGATCGGTAACCTCTTGGGCTCTGGAGGCGGGGGCTTCACGCCGGTAACGCTGCTTGCCGCCCTGGACTCGCCGAGCCCCGGAGGGGGCGGCTTGGCCGGCCTCGCATTTACGACGGGGGCAGGATCCTTTGGCGCCTCATCACGTTGACCACCAACCGTTCGATCCTCGTCCATCTTCATGCCTATCTGCATCAACTCCCCCAGCTCCCGTTGGCGTTCACGCATGGCCTTCGGCGCCCGCTTGTAAACAGGCTGTGGCTCTTCACCACCCTGCCGGCTCAACGGTGACGGTCGAATCTTGTTCGGTGACACGGACCGCCGACCCCCCCCGGCTTTAGCGGTTGCGCCGGCCAGGTCCTGAGTAGGGGGAGCCTTGCCTGGCGGAGCCACGTTAATCTGCTGCGCTGGGGGCGCGCCCGTGGCCATGGGCCCGACTGCCGCGGCGGCGGCAACGGGTGGCGCCTTGGCGGGTGCTGCCGTCGGGGGCGATCCAGGCAACGGCGGCGGCACCTGCGGAATATCGGTAACCGAGGAATTAATCGGGTCATCCAAGAACTTCTGCAAACCCTCAAGCCTCTCGGTAACTCCCACTAGCATACGTAGCGCCGCATCACGTTTACCTTCGAAGTCCTGCAGGGGCGTGATATTCTCGGTAAGGCGCCTGGCGGTATTCAGGAGGCAACCGATATTTTCGTTAATGCGCCGGTACTTGGTTGCATTCTCCGCCGTGTTAACCTCCGAGTCGCGATTCTTGACGTTCAACTCTGTCACCGTCGCCACAAGGTTGTTAACCTCGTCCTGCGCCCTCTTGAGGTTCTCGTTGATATCGTCACTGGCGTGAACCAACGCGGTGTTCTGCTGCGTTAAGTCAACGATCCTCCGCGCCATGTCATCGGCAACCTTCTGCATCTCGTCAACGTGCTTATCATAGGCCCCGTGGAAGTTAATGGCCATGTTGGTGAGGGTCACGGTAAACGCATGAGCCACGTTGACGATATCGTCGACACGGCGATTGAGGTTCTCGCGCGTAACCGGTCCTGCCCCAGGCGGGCTCTGGTCGACTGCCGCGCCGTTGATCGTGACGTTGACTTGATGGTCCGCCATGCTTTCGTTCACGCTCGAGGGAAAGAGGTAAAGGATGGAGGAAGCCTTAATCAAGATTGCTTGCTTGACAGAAATGAGCTGCGGATGTCAACACTCGGTGGCCGGCGCAAGGCTGTGCCGACCTGTTAATGCACTTTGGTTTGTGTTTAGCAGGTGTGTGCTCATGCTCTCACGACTGACATACTTGGTTAATGCATCTGCTACGTTCTCATGTGTACCTACTTTCACAATTCGAATCACTCCCTCCTTTACCTTCTGCTGCAGCCACAGTTGACATACTTCAATGTGTCTTACTTTTCCTAAACCTCGTCTACTCGCAATTGCGATTGCAGCCGTGGCATCACTTTTCAAGGTGATCTCAACTTCCAAGTTAAAATCCCTCTACACTGCCTGAAGTCCTAGTCCGACTGATCCTCCTTTCACAAGCCCGTAATATTCTGCTTCCCCTGACGATAATGCAATTACACTTTGAGTTGCGCTCCAAGATTTTATAAGGTGTTTACCCCGCATCACTACTCCTCCACTTGTAGACTTCCTAGTTCGTTTACATCCTGCGTAATCTGTGTCCGTCCAAATCGTCAACTCTCGAGGCTGTTCTTGATGCTGATACACGTAACTGCTTCTGCTGTGATACTTCAAAGACTTTCCTAGCTTGACTAGACCTTTCCATGAACCCATAGTCGGCTTTGACATGGTCCTAGCAAGTTCTTTTACTGAATACTGTAGGTCCGATCTGTCTTGAGCTAAATAATTCGCTCTAGCCGTTAATGCCTGATATCGCTTAGTCATGCTGGGCGAAAGTTCTACCTCGTCTCCCTCTTCAATTGGCATGCGTTCACCTGGCACCTCAGTCCTCACTTTTACTCCCTCAAGTTCAAGCTCTTTCACAATTATTTCCGCATGCCTTTGATCAGCCTCATATCTCAATCCTTCCTCAGTCCACTCCACAATCCTGTTAAGAATCCTGATTGCCTTCATGTCTTCCTCCCCTGGTCCAAGTCGTCCTCTTACTTTTACCTCGAACTCCTCCTTTATTTTATTTTCAAACCAATCGAGATCAAGGTCACCACCTAGTAGAGTAAGTCATCCCCATGGACCGTTAACCATAGGGCTCGGGTCTCGTGTTTAAACACGCACGGCGACGCAACTCCACTCTTGAACCCAACTTCAATGGCAAAGTCCATGTAACAGTCTTCCCAGTTGCTTGCCGCATCTCTTGTTCCATACATTGGCTTCAGTAACTTTCCACACGTGCCCGGCTCGTAATCCTCGTCCGGTAGCCTGATAAATATGTCTTTCTCTGCAGGAGCGTAAAAGTAAGCTCGTTTAGTGTCAATGAATGCCAGCTTTAATCCTTTCTCGCGCTCGCCTTTCTTAAATCCCACTCCTTCGGTAACCGCCATTGAGAAGAGTATCTTCTGTGCTTCCAGTGGGGGCGTAGCCGCAAATATATTCTTTTCTTTGGAGTTGTATTTAACTTGTTGGGCCGCTAGCCTTTACCTGTGATCAGGGCTTAACTCATCTCCTTTGTTAATATCTATCCATCTGGTTCCAATGGGTGCCTTCCCCGTAACTTGCCAGCACACTTCTTCTTTCACTTTCTCGTGAACTTTGTGCTTTCTAAACTGCTCCATCTCTTCCTGACGCGCTTTCATTGTTAGTTTAGGATCAAGTTCGTTTCCTGTAACATCGTCCCATGCTTGGGTTATCTCTCCATTCTCCTTGTGAACGACGTTAATCATATTCATGGGGAGAGGTTTAACTGTGCCAACCTTTTCACACGCTGCACAGGTACTGGGCGTTTTGAGCCAGCCCTCATGTTCACATGCACTGCACTTCCACTTGTGTGGGGCAGTCTCGCCAACAGCCTCATGTGTAAAGGTGGTAGAAATGTTAACCGGTCCCTTCTTGAACATTCTCCTCCTTTCTCTGCCCGTGATCTCGTTCACGGACCTGTCTTCGATAACTTTCCCAGTGTCCAAGTCAACGGTAAGTCTCCTAACGCATGAGCTCCATTGTGGTCCACTTGATCCTGGCAACATCAATCTTTTGGTTCCATAGTCTTTTCTCGTCCATGTTAACTGGTGCTTGTGCTCTCTGTCTTGGTCCGCATGGTCACATGCCCAGTTAGTTTCGTTTATCTGCATTTCACTTTGCCCCTCTTCATCGACTTCCATATTTGTCGTTTCCTCCCCTTTAGATGTACCTCCTTGACGCCCGTCAATCTTCATTTGTTCCACAAGCCCCTTCAATATCGCTCGGCACAACTTGTCTGGATAAACTTCTGATCGGTGAGTTCTTCCGCCACCAGTTAACTCCATGTGTCGGTGTTGCCCCTTGCACCTCCAACTTAACTCGCGGCCTATGGCCGGGCTGTTTGTCATGAACTTGGTTGGTTTTTAAATGAACATCTCCTCACCTTGGACTATCTGCGTCAAATCGTAACAGCATAAGTCTCCATTGTAAACTTTAACATCTTTGTTTCTGAGCAACCGCTGCACTGTTGATGTGCTCCAACTGGTCGCACCCGCGGGATGTTCAAACAGAAAGTATAACCCATTTCGCCGTTGGATTTCACAAAGCTCCATCGCAAATGTTAGGTGCTTGATCCCGTAGTCTAACATTTGCATTACCCGGTCAGCACCTAATCTTTTGAAGTTAAACGCTTGGAGCCTGCTGAAGGCTGCGCACATGGGACTCACCACTAGTAACAGGGCTGACTTGGACTTAACTATCTTTTTCGCTTTCGCTCGCATGGCTGGTACGTTAAAGTCCCATGAGTTACCATGTTGGTCGCGCGTTGTTAAGTCCATTGCTAACCCAGGTATCAATCCCATTTTCTCCGCCATGCCCGCAACCCTTACTGGCGAATATGCCTCGGTTACGTGCGCCTGAGTTTCATGTTGATTCGCGCCGTGAAGCTTGGCGGCCCTCCTTACTTCGTTTAACTGATGCACGACGTCCAACTCCCCGCTCATCAACCACTCAACCAGCTCAGAGTCAAATCCCATCATGTTGAGTCCCAGTCTGATATCGTTTACAACTGACATCTCTTCATCTTGTTCCGGGTTAAGTTGGCGATGCTGAGTTGCCTGTTGATCTTCTTCGTCGTGGTCACCATCTGCTTTCCGTTTAATCGGTCCACTTGGTGGGTCCTTCATTTCTTCATCTTCAATTTCAAACCCGGTCCACCCGGTCCAATAACCGTTAAAGGGGTTTCCCATTGCCCATGTTTGGTCATCTCCCTCTTTGCCGTACCAAGCATCTTCATGCTCACGTATTTCACCGCTGTCGTTTAGAATGGCATGGGTAAATCTCCGGGGTTTAAGTTTATTCCAATCGACAGGGCATCCACCATTGGTGGGAAAGGCTAACTCTCTTCTTGGTCGCCTGTGTTGACAGATAACTTTGTTTCCTCTTATCACCCACTATCTTTTGCATCCTCAACTTTGGCGCCCGGCGGGGGTGGCACGTTAAGTTTCGGTCTCTTCGCTTGACTTTCTGATCCCTGATCTTGACTTTCAGACGCACGGTTTTTACCTTCGAGTCTCAGTTGGGCCGAGGCTAACCTTGCTTGTATGTTTGGGCTTTCTTGTCTTTTTAACCACTCGATCACGCGAGCTCTGCAATCAGCATTATGTGGTTTATGTTCTCTGTCGCCTCTAACGAGGCATTTACACCCGTAACATCCCGGCGTCGGTCCCATTTTCAGATATTCGTGCTTCTTTACGGCTATTCCTCGCGCAATCAGCGGCTTCGTCTCAGGCGCCGTTAACTCTTGCTCTGGCAAGTCCATGGGGGCCATAATTCTAGACTGTAACTCCATTCCTGCCGCGTTGGGGTCAGGCTGCCAAGGTAACCCCTTCATCTCGGTGATTTCGTTCATATTCCATCTTTCCGCTTCACTTCCTTTTCGTTTGAACTCGTGCGCCTTGATCGCTCCGTTCGGTGTTCCAATGATGAGCTCCTGACTCTTCTCGTTAATTCCCAAAAACACTCCACTTTCCCATCTCATTTCAAGCTTTTCACGGCCTTTGTGCGCAGGCGTCTTTAAATGCATGACGCATTCACCAAACTCAGGAATTTGTTTGTTAAACTTTCTCCCCCTACATCTTTCATGGGCTGTCTCTCCATCTGTATATATCGTGAATTTGTTAATCAGAGAAGACGCATAACTTACCATCCATGGTATAATCGTATGGCTTTCACTAAACTCGGTCTTGTAATTGGCATCCAAGGCGCTCTTTAATGTCCTGACTTGTCCTTGCACCGTTCTAACAGCTCTCTCAATGTCACCGTTGGCCTTTGAATCGCCTACAGGACTGACTTCAACACCCATGTCAAGGTCACTGGACGCTCTCATCCTGTTGGCCAGCGCCGTAATTGCCGCTTCTCCATCACTTTTAAGTATAACCTTCTTATATCCGGTAAAGCCGATCATGTCACATCCCACTTTTACTGAGTATGGATCCACCCCTTTCTTCAACAACACTCGGCTCCACGTTAATTTGGTTTCCCTGCAATGCATGGCCAGAATTGGGTTGCCATTGCTAGCACTTTCGCCTTCTTCCTTTCTTCCTTTAAGCCACATGTAATCCATTGAAATTACTGGTGCACCTCCGTTCCTTCCCCTTTTACGTCTCCTGTGATTGCGCCTACGCGCCTTGCCTCTAACGCAATGTGGGCACCAACTTCGGTAAGGTAAATGCGTTGCATTATGCGCCTCAACTTCCTCCTTTGACGGTCTCATGTCACAGTAAACTTTCTTCGGTAACTCTGCTTCGTCACTCACAAACACGTCTTCTACGTCACTCAACTCACTTTCGCTGCCCCCACTTTCACTCCCTTCGCTTTCTTCGGCGTTAAAGACGTTTAAGTTTTCGCTTGGTCTTACGGGTAATGAGGGGCTTAGTAGAACAGGTCCGCCTCGAGGGTTCCCAGCCGCGGAAAACCCTCAGCTGCGTTTACTTCACTCTTGGGCTTGACAGCCTCCACTGGTCCCTTCGGCACCATGATGTTAAACTGGAACGCGCCGTTCTTCTCGTGGATGGTCGTACATTTACCCGTGGCCTTATTCATAATATGACTCAGGGATCTCCCGTTAAGGTCCTTGTCGAATACAACTCTGTTTCCAGCGTTTACCATTTCTCTGACAGATCCCAGAACTTTGTTGACTTCCGCCACTTGAATTGGCATGCTGACTGAACTTCCATGTTCATTCTTGCCGGTGACTACTCGCTGCCCGTAATTCTTTATCGTCGTTCCGTTTGCCGCGCTGTAGTGTCTTCCCTGCTTTGACGCATCTGTCTGTTCAATGGGGAAGTAGGTGCCTATTCTTGGGGGTCCTACCGTGTTGTACGCTCCAGAGTCCACGGTAACCACGATTGTTTCGGGCGTTGTACTCTGAGGTGGCACCGCGTTAATTTCTGGATCACAGTCTCGCATTTCGCTTAGCCCAATTTCTCCACATTTCTCCAACCAACTCTTTTCCTGCTTTATGCTTTTACTTATCCGCTGGCCCCACTGATTTACATGGTTGCAGTTCCCGTTGCACTGATGCTCCTGGTAAGCTTTTCTCAGGTCCACTGCGACTTTACGCGCCATTTTCTCTCTGGAATGCGAGGGCAGTGCCCATTGTTCGTTAATCTCCTCAGCTGCGGGCGGTTCCGGTGGCGCGTTCACTTCATCATTCATCTCAACACTGAGCACTCTCTTGCTCACCTTCGTTGGCGGTCTGCTTGGGACCTGGGCAGTTAACGGCAATGTGCCCTTTAGCACCACACTTGTAGCACTCGCGCTCGCTGTGGGGGGTAAATCTGCCTTGGCCACCGTAACTTCCACCTTAGGCTTTGTACAGTTCCTGGCTAAATGACCCATGCCTCCGCGATTGTAACATTTGGGGCCCGAGCCTTTGCCTTTACCCTTGTTTACGGCGTCAACTTCCTCATGGTCTCCAGTTTCACTTTCATTAGCCCAGGACCCGTAACTCCAAGATCCGTCCTCTGGCCACCAATTTCCATCTTCGTCAACCCATCCTGTCTGATCCCAGACAGTTTCGGACCCTTGAATCGTCTCGTTAATATTTCCAATGTCCATCGCATCTTTATTTTTAGTGTCTGAGTCGAGTTTCTTCTTACGCGCCCAATCTTCACACTTGGAGTATAGCTTTTGGAACGAGTCAATGTTAAGTGCGTCGGGCGTCCGCCAACGCGCCTGCTGCCACTCGTCAAACCAATCGTTCGCATGCACCATTATTGCCCTGAGCGCGGTAACCTTACAGGGGAGGGGCAGTGAGTAATCCTTGCCATACTTTTCAAGATTCTCCGCTAACGCGCTCCACTCCTCAAGTCGGGCAACGGTATCGGTAATTTTCTTGGGCGGCTCAGGGTTCATAGCGTGCGTCATCTTTGAGGAAAAGGTCGCTCCGGTAACAGCCGAGTACCATTTGTAAACCTTTTGCCAAGCCATAATTCCGTCACCGTCCATGAGTCCCTTTAATGTTCCCCTTGCTTCTGCACCTTCAACCTTTTCGTTAAGGATGTACCATAAGTCTTCCTCCATTTGAGTTTTGTCTCCCTCGGTCAACTCATAATCTCCTTTGTTGTCATCCTCTGCTTGTTTAGCTTGGGTTGCCTTTAAGTATTCGCTTGCTGTTAACCGACCGTTCATTATGCGTATGATATCATCATCATCTTCCTCTGGGACAACTCCGTCGAGTGTCTCCAACTTCTTGTTCAACATTTTCAGTGCCGGTCGGTAACTCGGTTTTACTTGGGCAAGCGCGTTTAAGAACTTGTCGCTCCAGTCTCTGAACTTTGCTCTTTCTCCACTGAAGTTCTTTAACGCCTGTAATGCTTTGTACTCGCTTATCGGTTTACCGCTCCCGCGCTTATTTCCGCTTCCGCCTTTGATTGCTTCCGAAAGTTGACCAAATTTGTCAATCAACTTCTCTTGTACTTCGCCGTTGGTCTCCAACTCGGTAACTCTTTCTACCAACCTGCGAGCATCCCTTTCAAGCGCAGCGCTTCTCTTCGTTATCGCTAACAACATACTGTTGGTCTTCTGAGAGCTCTGTAACATTTGAAATGCCTCAACGTTCGATACTTCCCTTCGGTCCTGTGTCACTCGCTCGTTAATGAACGTCGCTAGTCCATAATGATTTGCAAGTAACGCCGTCTGCGCGTAACTGAAGTCCCCGTTCAGGTATGCCTGCTCGCACAGGTCGTTGAAGCGGTTAGGGTCCATGTTGACCCATGCATCTCTGTCCGCCGGCACGTTAAGGTTGACCGGCGGGTCGCCCTGCGCGGGCCTAGCTGCAGCGGCCGCCGCCGCCGCCATGGCAACCGCGCTCCGCTACCATGCAAAACCCCGAGGAAGGTTCTGCACGGGAGCTCGGTGACAGCGATGACGATCGGTCACCTTTTTACTTCCGCACGGCGAAGCGAGTCTCGGTAGCTTCAGCCGTTAAACATTTGAGCCAAATGTAAAGGGGCACCTTCACTCCCCAGTCACCTGAATGCTTGCATGTTAACACCTCCTCCCCCTCCTCCTCCTCCTCCTCCTCCTCCTCCTCCTCCTCCTCCTCTCCTCCTCCTCCTCCTCCCTCTCCTCCTCCTCCTCCTCCTCCCCCTCCCTCCTCCTCCTCCTCCTCCTCTCCTCTCCTCTCCTCCTCCCTCCTCCTCCCCCTCCTCCTCCTCCTCCTCCTCCTCTCCTCCTCCTCTCCTGCTCCTCCTCCTCCTCCTGCTCGTCCTGCTCGTCCTGCTCCTCCTGCTCGTCCTGCTCGTCTACGAACTGTGGAATCGCTGGACGGCACCAGTGTCGTTCAGGTCCGCAGTCAAGAGGTTCGCCTGCTGCAGCTGCGTCACCAGGAGGGGCGGCTCCACCGAGGATGGGGCGGGCACGAAATCCACGGCCAGCGGGTCCAGGCTCTCGGCAACAGGTGGGGCGATGTGCGTGGAGGCGACCGCAACGTGACGCCCCGAGGAGGAGGATGATGATGAAGAGGATGAGGATGAGGATGATGAAGATGATGATGAGGAGGAGGAGGAGGAGGTGGAGGAGAAGGAGGAGGAGGAGGAGGAGGAGGAGGAGAGAGGAGGAGGGAGGAAGGAGGAGGAGGGAGGAGGAGGGAGGAGGAGGGGAGCAGGAGGAGGAGGAGGAGGAGGAGAGGAGGAGGAGGCGGAGGAGGAGGAGGAGGAGGAGGAGAAGGAGGAGGAGGAGGAGGAGAGAGGAGAGAGGAGGGAGGAGAGAGGAGGGAGGAGGAGGAGGAGGAGGAGGATGAGGAGGAGGAGGAAGAGCAGGAGGGGAGAGGAGGGAGGAGGGAGGAGGGGGGGGGAGGATGGATGAGGGGGAGAAGAGTGGGGGATGAGAGAGGAGGAAGGAGGCGTGGAGGGAGAGTAGAGAAGCAGCGCGGGGAGAGCAGCCTGCCGCCTACAGATTCGAGGGAGGGAAGGAAAGGGTTCTTCTGCTGCTGGTCCTTCTCCTCCTCCTCCTGGTCCTCCTCCTCCTCCTCCTGGTCCTCCTCCTGGTCCTCCTCCTGGTCCTCCTCCTGGTCCTCCTCCTCCTCCTCCTCCTCCTCCTCCTCCTCATGTTCCTCCGCAGCCTCCTCATCGTAATACTCCACCCCTTCATCCTTCCTCGTCCTCCTCCTTCTGCTCCTCCTCCTTTATCCTCATCAACCTACTTCGTGGACTGTCGCATGATGCGCTCTTGCAGCTGCTGCCTAGATAAGGCACATTCGTGGACGGCCGATTCGATCCGATCCACCAGCGACTCATCATCATCCATTTCCCTCGTCCTCCTTCTTCTCCCCATCCACTTTCCCCAGTAAGTGGGCAGAGAGAGAGAGAGAGAACGCCGCGGGAGACAGCAAACACTGATACTGAAATCCACGCAGCCTGGAACTTCTCTTGTCCGGCAGTGTCCCAAATCTGCATCGCGAACTCCTCGCCTTAGATTTTGCCAGTACGAGGAATAGGATGCGAAGAAAGTGAAGCGGTGAGAGGCTGAGAAAATTCGACTGAAAGTCGCTGGGGTACCAGAAAGTACGAACATGCCAACCTGGAGACCTGGAGAGAAACCACTGCAACAATTGATGAACTTCACAGAGCCCGGACGGCGAGGGTCGCAGAACATGCGCAAACATGCCACACGTGATGCAGACTCTCCGCATAGCGCCCATTCAATCACCTACTACCCCCTCCTTCCTCTCCACGTGTTCCTTCTCCACATGCTCCTCTTTCCCCCCATCGTCTGTTACCTTGTCCCGTTCGCCCTCCTCCACCTCTTCGGTTTCCTCCTCCATGTCGTCCTCATCCCCCTCCACTTCCACCTCCCTGTCCGCTTCCATCCCTCGTCCTCACAGTACCCCTTCCTCGTCGCACCACCAGACCTGGAGGCAAGGCGGGCGATACGTTTCGCCTGAGAATTCCCGATCATTTCTGGTTGTGAGCCTTGAACTTGCCAGCGGCTACATGGACGAAGTTTTTTTTCGCAATGGCTTTAGTCTTAAACCCGCGCGCATTTGCCTTCAAAGCCCACAGCAGCTACAAAGATGGAGGTCTCTGTTGGGGTTTCAAGTGTTGCGGTCTCCTCAACGCCACGCGAATTCGTCCTACACTTTACAACAAGCCCGACGATGGAGAGCGGCCCATTATCACAATGTCGTTGTCGCCTTAGGTCCGCGCGCACTCGTCGTCTTGAAAACTTCAAACTGTTACACGGGTGGAGGGCGTACAAACGACTCTGGACGCAAGCCGAGGCTTGAGCGGTCGTTGCACGGATGAAGGGCTGCTCCTTTTCAACATGAGTCTCTCGCGGGAGTCCCTCGAACGTACGAGCCAAACACTTCAATGGTGCTACAATTGTGCGGGAGGCGGGAAGTTCCTTTTTCAAATTGGGTTTGCCCGCACACTGCCCGAAAATGTTGAGCAAACCTCCTGGCATCTCCCGAAGTTGGACAAATGAATGGCGCCCCGCTTTCAAAACGGAGCCTTCGCCGGAATGGCAGACTCATGGGACTTCGCGCAAGCGGGAACGACTGCTTGTCAGGAGTGAAACGAAGGGGATTTGTGTCGGGCGGGCGTGTTACAGCATCAGTCGTGCATCCTGGGGATATGCGGGATTTCCAGAACCACCCCCTTTTCCTCCCCGCCTTCGCTCCCTCCCTCCTTCCCTTATCCCCCTCTGTCTCTCTGACTGTCTGTCTGTCTCGCACTGTCCCTCTTTTAGTTTCTCTCCCTCTCTCTCTCTCTATCTCCCTCAATTTCCATCATGCTGCGTCTTTGTTTCATTATCTTTCCCTTTCGCTCTCTATGTCTCTCTCGCTCTCTCTCGTCCTTCCTCTCTCTCTCTCTGTCATGTTATGTTCTGTTCTGCGCTGGCGGCATGGAAGCCCCGTCAACGGGGACCACCGCTGGAAAACGAGACATCACTGAGAGCTTCGGGAGACACGCCTGGCGATTTGCCGGCGCAGCAGCCCCGGCCGCGCAACTTTCATGATAGCATGATAAAAATCTACGTTGCTGCGAAAACGCTCTCTGCCTGCTTCCAGCGAGCTCGGTCTTGGGCCCGTTGCATCCAGTCGGCTGCGGTGCCAACTGGATCACCACATTCGACCTCGCAGTAGTAGTAAGCTGCTAATTGGAACTTTGAAGCGCACCTTTTGTCACGGCGCCGTCTGTGACGGCGCTTCCGCCATGCGAAACGCCGGGCGCGCGCGGCAACCTGCGCAGATGCCGCCCCTGGCCGCGACATGCCCAGCAAAGCGATATAGACGCACTCGTCTCCACTGTTCTGCAGAACCACCTGCGTCTTCCATAAAGGCGTGGCCAATCCTGTAGACTCAACTCCGGAAAACGCCAACATGCCCATCGCTGCAACACCGAATCCAGGCAATATCTGACGCGCCTTTTGCTGCCCAACTGTTGGAATGCTGCTTCTACGATTTGGTTTAAGTCCATGTTTCTGCAAGCCGCAAGGCAGATGCAACAATAATTGGCGAGCCCAAAGCTTGTCTCTTCCTTCTGTGGGCATGTCTACGCTGGAAGACATATTGCCAGCGGTAGTGCACCTTGTCAGCCTGCTCCATGAGAAGCTCCACGACAACGAAAGCTATCGATTGGGACCGAGGTATCTCCTCATTCCGCGGCCAAGAACTCAAGCAAGTCTTGTCCGATCCGGCGTCAAGCCCCGCTGCTGGAAAGGAAAAAACAACCGCGTCCGCCATCGTAGCCCGAGGTCCGGGCAATGCCTTAGCAACCAGAGGGAATCATCAACGAGAGCGACTGCTCCGAGCCAGAAATTGTCAAGATACCAGCCTTTCTCCTTGGGCCGCTTGTTGGACAGCAACGGTCGCAACGCCATCTCTGTGACCATGATGAACAGAATTGGCGACTCTGGCACGCCTTGCGGCACTCCCCGTTCGAGAGGTACTGGGCCCGACGCGGCGTGGCCGAGGGCGAAAGCAATCTCCGCGCTCATCCACGCGGCGCGCGCCGCGGCGACGCGCAGCAGAAATGCGCCCTGGAGTTTGAGAGTTCTGCTGATCGCCGAAAGCAGCGCTCTGCCGAAAGCCCGGTTTCAAATCCAGCTGGACTACAAAGATCTCATTGCCCCATTCGCGCGTCAATTCCGCAGCGCGCTGCACGGCGCGCGCCGCCTGGGAGGCATGACTGCCGGGAACGAAACCAATCTGAAACGACTCCAAGCGTAACGATGGCCACATGCGTTGCCGAGTAGAGCCCCCCCAACCCCCCAAGGAGGCTCGGCGATTCCGGAATTCGCCATGGCACCCATCGCCGAGATGACGTTTCGTTCCGCGGTCGTTGGGCATAGCGCCTCCGCGAACCTCGAAGCGCGCAGCCGTCGAAGCGCTGCGCGCGGCCGTCGCTGCGCCAGGTGCTGCCCCGGCCGCGCGGCCGATAGCTTGCGCGGGGGAAACGCCTCCCAAGCTGATTCACGATGGAACGCGCCAGCGCGGGGCCGACGGACCGCGAGAGAGGGCCACTTTGGAACCCTACATGAAGAAGAAACGCTCGGGCGCAAGCGCCGCGCGGCGGGGCGCCGGAGGCCGCGTGATCTCATGCCCGCGCAAGTCGACCAAACTCCGCTCCTGGGGAGCGGCGCTCGTGGAGCCTACCGTGGGCGCGGAAGCCGCTGGCGCAGACTCTGCCGCAACCGCGGCGAGGGCCCGCTGCGCCCCCCCGGGGGCCGCGGCGCGCGGCTGCGCTCGTGGCGGAATGGAGAAGCCCGACGGCAAACGTCGGCTTCGAAGCCTCAGCGGCCGCGGGCGTGGCGGCGCAATCGCGAACCCGCTGTGCGAGGCAGAGCAGCCCGCCGCGAGGGCGTCCTCTCCCGACGAGCGGGGGCCCCCGGGGACGCCCCTGGCCCCCTCCCCGATCACCCCCGCCGCCTTTCCGCAGCGCCCCCCCCCCCCCCCCCCCTGTCGGCCGCGATGTGTGATATTTCTGGGGGCCCAATGTTGTCATTGGTTTTTGGGCCCCTCTTCCGCGGGGCGCGCTTTTTTGACCGCGATTTTCCTCACGCTTAAAACAATGAAACAACATCGCGTTCAGAATCGTGGGCGGTTTCGTGGGGCCTCAAAAAGGGTCGCGGGGTCGCGGCCGAAAATCGCGGGCAACATCGCGCCCGAAATCGCGGGCTAAATCGCGCGCGAGATCGCGGGGGAAATCGCGGGCGCAGAATCACGGGCCCGCCCAGTGCGCCAGCGTGCCAAGCAGGCGCGCAACATCAGCGACGGCAAGGAAAAGAGAAGAGGGAGCGGCAGCATCAGAAGCAGGAGGGCCAGCAGCAGCAGCGGGAAGAGGAAAGAGCGGGAAGCAACAGCAGGAGAGGAGGAGAGAAGGAGTCGTCGAAATCGGCCCGCCAGTTCGTCGCGCGCCCCACAGCACGCTGGACGCGCATCTCGGGGGAAACTCGCCGGCCCAACGGGCCAGAGGCATGCGAAGATCTCGGGCAACTGCCTCGCAGCAGGTCTATTTCGCGCGCGCGGGGCGGCCCCTAGGGGCGCAAAGCACACCGGCCAGGTCGGGCCAGAGAAGGCCCGCCTCCTGGGCGCGGCTTTCAGGCGCCCCAAAGCGATCCAAAAAGGGCGAAAAAAGGCGCCCAAGGCGGTCCAAGAGGGCTCCGAGTCGTCGAGCGATCGGTCCGCGACACCCACGATGGCTTCCAGACGGCCCATGACGCGCACAAGACCCCCGAAGAGGCCACCGCGAGCTGAAACGATACCTGAAAACGCGGTTCTGAACTTAGAAGGAAAATGGTAGCAGAGAGACAAAGTGGAAACATACCGGGGGCGACACCGCTCAAATGACGCGTGGAGCCGAGATTGCGCGCAAGCCGCACGCCGAATGCCCAACGTCGGAACGGGTCGGCGACATAACAACTTCTGAACAAAAGGGAAACAACGTGGAACTATTATATTTTCGGACTCGGAATAACACAAAATCGTTGCGCCCATCCGCTGGGGGGCGCAGCTTCATGACACACGCATCTTCAAATATTCCAACACCTGCCTGGCCTGCACAATTCGGGAAGCAGGATCGCAATCACGTGCACCCACGCTGACGGGACACTGAGCGACGCAAACACTGAGCAGAAGAAAACGGATCCCAAAACCTCGATCCTCGACGGAGCAAGGAGCAGGAAAAGGTGGGAAGAGGAGAGGAGGACGCGTAAGGAGGAGGAAAAGAGGGAGGAGGACGAGGAGGAGGAGGAGGACAACGAGGAGGAGGACGAGGAGGACGAGGAGGAGGACGACGAAGAGGAGGACGAGGAAGAGGACGAGGAGGAGGACGAGGAGGAGGACACGCAATGAGGAGGAGGACGAGGAGGAGGAGGAGGGATATCTCGCCCTCCTCGAAGAGGATGAGGATGAGGAGGAGAGGGATGAGGCGAGGATGCAGGCTTCTGAAAATGTAACGGGTCCTGTCTAAACCTCTGGAAGCCACTGGAAACCTCCATGCAACCCTTCTCATCTCATGTTCCGCTTCGTCATCGTCCTCGTCCTCTTCCCCCTCCTCCTCCTCGTCCTCCGTCTCATCCTTCTCCTCCCCTGCTCCGACAGATGGGCAAACCACCTGGGGGTGCCCATCCCCCCCCCGTCGCTCCTCGTCGCCCCGGCTGGGCCCCTCGTCGCCACGTGAGAGAAGCGGCATGGGCAAAAGATATCTCGACTGCGCGCCAGCAGCTACAACTCTAGAGATCAATCCTGGTTGTCCAGGACAGGCCTGGGGACAGGGGCGGTCTTTTTCGCCGCCATTCTGCGTGCCTCGCAGACTTGGAGGTCAGGCCAGCAGAATCCAGCAGAATCCTCCCTCCTCCTCCTCCTCCTCCTCCTCCTCCTCCTCCTGCTCCTCCTCCTCCCCTACTCATCTGCGCTTCTGTGCTCAGAGATGCGTGCCTCCCTGCTCCCTACTCCCTCCCCCCCCCTCATCGACGTCCTCCTCCTCATCATCGACGTCCTCCTCCTCCTCCTCCTCCTCCTCCTCCTCCTCCTCCTCCTCTCCCTACTCCTTCCTCCTCCCTCGTCGTTCTTCTCCTCCTCGCTCTCCCTCCCTCCTCTGGGCCTTCAGAGGCCCCCGCGTCGCCGCGGCCGGACGCGGCTCGGAAAGTGGGTCTGGGGCCCGGGGGCCACTTCTGGGCGGAGTGCGGTCGGGGGGGTGCCAACCGTACGCCGACGCCGATCCTGCCCAGGCCAAGCTCCTGGGCCCAAAGTGTACGCCTTCCTGGCCAGGCCTGGAAGGCGCACGTACACAGAGTCTGGGAACAGGGTTGGCTTGACTGGGACGGGTGTGGTGTCGGCACAACGTTGTCGCCCCCCTGGCTCGAATTGGCGTCCCTCGGTCGCTCCGCCACCCTCCCTTGTTCCGACCACTGCTGCGCTGGGAGCCCTGCCAGTCTCGTCGTCGCGCAGTGTCTGCTTGAAGAAGGCGATGCCGACCGTGGCCTTGGACTCGGCCAGCAGCTTGTTGTAGAGCCGACCGGGCCACGGCGTTGCGGGCCCAAGGCGTCGTCGCGATAGGTCGTGCCGGAGGAAAGAATGGGAAGAAGAGCTAACGTGGGAGGTGGGAGGAGTAGAGGAAGCAATGCGCAGCAGGTTCTCGATTTGGAGGACGCGTAGGGGGAGGAGGGAGGCATAGCAGGAAGAGCAGGAGGATGATGAGAAGGAGGAGGACGAGGAGGAAGAGGAACAGGAGGAGGAGGAGGAGGAGGAGGGGGAGGAGGAGGAGCGCCAGTACCTCCTGCTGAGTCAACGAGTCTCTAGGCACTCAGCGCCTCGTGGGTCTCAGCCAGGGGTCGGGCCCGGCATGGCGGGTGCGGAAGAATCGAGAGCAGTGGTCCAGCATTTTGGCTACTGCCGCCTTGAGGGCATCCAGTTGCTGCGGCAGAACGAGAGGGCGCCCGTCTTGATGCGAGGCCATTTCCTTGGCAACGTGGCACATCTGTATATATATATGTATATATACGTGTATAAATATATATATATATATATAGGTATCTATATACATATGTATACACACGTATGTGTATATATATATATATACAGAAGCTGAGAGGTGCTGCTAACATTGCGTTTTCCCGGGTGAGGTCCAACGCGGGATATTGCACAAGGGGGCCCACGTCCTGGACGGAGGCTGGGACTCGGGGCTCGGGGCGGGGGCACACCAAAAACACAGCTCCGCAGAGTGTCTGCAACGTGCACTCGGTCCATGGGGGGCCATCTCCCCGAGATCGTCCTGAGGTGCGGCCAGCGAGCGCTCGGAGGAGCCCGACACAAGGATTTCCCGCGCAAGGACTCATCGCGCACACATGTTCCGGGGGGCAGGACAATCGAACCACGAGCGCAGGCGACGCCCAAGTAGGACCTCAAGCTGATCGGGAGATCGAGACTCGTACGAGTACGCACATCGAGTCCTTGCAGCTTGGGCCGACGACACTCCAGGGCGGCCAAGGAAAAGGAGGAGGAGAGCAGGAGGAGGAAGAGGAGGAGGAGGATGAGACGGAGGAATCCGGACGACCCAAAATGAGAAGGAGGAGCATACGCGCGCAGAAGTATGCAGGGGACAAGAAAAGGGACACACACACACACGCACACACACACACAGACACACACACACACACACACACACACGCACGAGGACCAACGGTCTCCGTCACATTGCCCGTCCCCCCAGGCACCTCCTCGAACTTATGCTGCTCCTCCTCCTCCTCCTCCTCCTCCTCCTCCTCCTCCTCCTCCTCCTCCTCCTCCTCTTACTCCTCGTTTTACACCTTCTCACACGGGGGGCCACGCAGGTGGGCCTCCAGACCACGCGCCAACCTGGCCGCTGACACCCTTCCCGAGCGAGGATCGTGCAGGGATCGGAGCCTAGAAATGGCAGAGCTGTCAAGCCCCCTGCACGGTCAAAACCGTGCAGGGGCCCCGCCCCGTCCAAGATGCGGCCGCGACATCGGCGCCGACTCTTGTGGGCAAACACCTCTTTGCGCAAAGGGCCCCCTCCTTCTTTTCCGTCCACCCCGTCCCTCGTTCCCCTCTCCTGCTCCCCCTGCCGACATCACCCAGCCCACGGGGAGGCCGCCTCGGCCGTGCTGCGCTGGCAGCATCGCGGTGGGACAGGCCGAGGAGTACGCATCCGCAGGAGAGTTGCGTGCGGGAGCCACACCTCGGCCCGTGTCGAATCATAGATCCCCCGGGTCGACGAACTATCGCCCCCGTGCTGTCGAGTCTGGCCTCCACCGCCTTCTGCGTTGGCCGTGTGGTCTCATCCTGCCACCGTCCTCGCGCCTCGCCCGCTGCGAGAAAGTGCGCCCTGCCCTGCGACATGCCGTGCCGCGGAGCCCTGGTCGAGCCGCGGGCCACGGGCGCACGGCCAGCCGCAGCAGCGTCCGAATCCGCATTCTGGCAGCGGGCAGACGCGAATGCCTGTCCGATGGCACAGCTTCGAGATGGACATCGCACGATCATGGCGGTGGCACTTCTGACCGTCCAGGCAGGCACAAACACCGGCAAACGCGCAGTGACGATCCGTGGGCCGACCCCATGAGCTACGGCGAGGGCATTCCTTTAAACTCTGCGAGCACCCACGGGCGGGCGCGTGCTCGCACATCAATTCTTGGCGCCGCCGCCCGACGCAGCTCAAACGGAGCCGCGCGGCAGGCCCCCTAAGGAACCCTTAGATAAGGAATCCAGGGCCTCGAAGCCAGTGGACCTCCAGTCGTGGATCGGCCACGGATATCACCGCCGCCCTCATTGGATGAGGAATCCTCCAGGGTCTGGCGCCCCCTGGGACTACTCCTTAAAACATACGCCCCCCCCGCGTCGACTTCTTCCTCCACGTCAGCGCAGCAGGCTTGTCCTCGGGGCCTCGCATCGTCTTCTCCAGCGTGCGGCCACCCTCGACGGGCAGCGCCGCGCTCGTGTCTTGCGCCACTTCCCCCACCCTCGCGGCCAAGGCTCACGAGCTGGCCCGCGGGCGCATGGCCGCTCTGCGCGCCGTGGCGCTCCAGAAACCATGGGCCCCTCACCCACATCCGCACTCGAGCCACAATCACAAACGGGCCTCACGCGAGGTGACACAACGACCTCGCACGGTGGCGCACGCGGGCCGCCGGCGCGGCCGCGCCACGTCCGAAACGAGGGCGCTCGCGCGCGACCTCACAGGGGCAGCAACCGCGCCAGGGCCGGCACTGCCGGCCCCGCTCTGCTGCGCCGCTGCCTTGCTCGCTCCGCTGGCGGTGAGC
Organism: Prorocentrum cordatum; assembly: GCA_963575745.1. Taxonomy (NCBI): domain Eukaryota; class Dinophyceae; order Prorocentrales; family Prorocentraceae; genus Prorocentrum; species Prorocentrum cordatum. The sequence continues at coordinate 1,632,728 of CAUYUJ010016059.1, read as the reverse complement.
GCCATCGCGCCTCCCTCGCCCGCCGTCCTCGGAGCGCGCCGCGCTGCGAGGCCGGCGCGGGGCCAGTGGGCTCCGACGGGCCGCGCGCCGTGGAGACGACGGCCCGGCGCGCGGCGGGCGGCCGGCAGCGGCATCGACGGCCAGCGGCCGCACCTCGCTGGCGCGCCGCGGGCAGCAGCAGGCGGCGCCAGGAGCGGCACGCGCCGGCCTCCCGCACCAGCCCGCGGCCCGAGAGAGCCGCGCTATTCGGGAGCGGCCAAGAGGGGGGTGTCCAAGAGGACGGGGGGTGCAAATCATGACCGGCGGCATGTGCACGGCACGGCCCAGCGGGGGTGCCAGGGACGTAATGAAACAAGAAGAGGCGCCGTGAAATCTGGGGGACATCATGGCCCCCGCCATGATATCCCCCCCCCCCTGGTCATCACCCCCCTCTTTTCCGCCCCCGAGAGTCGCGCTACAGCAGGTCCCTGGTGCTCTCCCGGAGCAGGTCCACGGTCCGCCCACCATGGCACCCAACAGTCAGCGTGCGATCTCGGGCGCGGCGGCGCCAGGGAGCACGGGACGAGCGGGGCGGCGGCCCGGCGGGGCGCGCGGCCTCGAGGCAGGGAGGCGGCGTCTGGGCGAGACTGAAGGCGGGCAGGCGAGATGCCTACACGTCCACACACGCGCGGCTGGCAGAGGATGCGACTGGGAGGGCGGCGAGCCCATCCGGGGCCGACGGCAGGAAGCACTGCTCACCCGCCGGAAGAGAAGGGTGGTAAAAATGAGGAGGGGTTAGGAGGAGGAGGAGGAGGAGGAGGATAATGGAGAAGGAGGAGGAGGAGGAAGAGGAGGAGGAGGAGGAGGAAGATGAAGAGGAGAAGGGGAAGATGGAGGAGGCGGAGGAGGAGGGGGAGGGGGAGGAGAGGTGAGCTTGGATGCATAGATACACATACATATAACCTATATATATATATATATATATAAGAGAGAAAGAGAGAGAGAGAGAGAGAGAAAAAAAAAAAGAAAGAAAGAGAGAGAAACAAAAGAGAAATAAAGGAACATCGGATGTGCCCACAACTGTCAGTGAAGAACTTCCCAACGAATCTAGCCGCACGTCAGGGTCCTACCGGGTGGTGGTGGTGGCATACATCCTGGGAGGTGGGGGGAGTAAACAGAAAGGAAGATTCCGAAAGAGGGGTAAACAGAAGAATCCGCCGACCCCGTCGGTGTGTGTGAGAGGCCCTTCGACGCGCGGCCAGCCCAACCCAAACTGAAATACGCCAGCCTCATTTGAATCGTTTTCGCAAGTAAGGGAGATCAAAGATACCGAGGGGATCGAACAACAATGCCGTAATCACGTCGAGGGAAACACCCTTCGCTTTGCCCTTTCCCGCCAGGGAGCTTGGTCCGGGGGGGAAGCAGAGGCCTTCTAGATGGGGTCCGAGTAGATGGGGTTGGAGGATCGCGCCGCATCGCCGATACATCGGCGATGCATCGGCGATGCGTCGACGATGCATCAGCGGAGTCGGCGATGCATCGGCGACGCCAGCGTGGATAAATCGGGCTCCACATCGAGCCGCATCGCCGATGCATCGGCGATGCGGCGCGATCTTCCGACCCCATCTGCTCGGACCCCTTATGGGAGGCCTAGATTGTCCCGTTCCCGCCGGGTGGGCTTGGCCCCAGGGGAACGGAACGGAACGGAAGTCTGCGTGCCAGCTCCGGTAACCGGAGCGGTCCCCTGGAGGGCAGACCGTGCGCTGAGCATGTCGGAAAATGAATGTGGGCAACGAGCACACGCAGGAAAATGCGAATAATAAATCCTCTGGTGTCCAGGTTTTTGGTCAGAGAAACCCTGCCAGCTAAGAAGAGCGAGAGGAGGAGGAGGCAGAGGAGGAGGAGGAGGAGGAGGAGGAGGAGGAGGAGGAGGAGGAGGGAGGAGGGAGGGAGGAGGAGGAGGAGGGGAGGGGGGCTGCCAGCAGCACGCCCAGGGGGGGGGGGAAAGGGGACCCAGGGTGTGGTCCTCAGGGGTTCCCCGCGGTGTGGTCCCCGGGGGGTCCCAGGAGAGGGGTCCCGGCCTCGGCCCCGGCCCCGGCCTGGGCCCCGGCTCAGGCCCCGGCCCTGGCCCCAGCCCGCCCCCGAGGAGACGGACCGCTCTCCTCCTCCTGCTTCTCCTTTTCTCCTCCTCTTCCTCCTTCCTCCTCCTCCTCCTCCTCCTCCTCCTGCTCCTCCTCTTTTGTCCTCCCTCCTCCTCCTCCTCCTCCTCTTTCTCCTCCTCTTTTCTCCTCCTCCTCCTCCTCCTCCTCCTCCTCCTCCTCCTCCTCCTCCTCTTGCTCCTCCATTTTCTCCTCCTTTTCTCCTCCTCCTCTCCTCCTCCTCCTCCTCCTCCTCCCCTCCTCCTCCTCCTCCTCCTCCTCCTCCCTTCCCCCCTCCCTCCCCCTCCTCCACGTCGTCGTCCTCCTCCTCCTCCTCCTCCTCCTCCTCCTTCTTCTTCTTCTTCTTCTTCTTCTTCTTCTTCTTCTTATTATTATTATTATTATTATTATTATTATTATTATTCTTATGATTATTATTCTTCTTCTTATTCTTTTTCTGATTATTCTTCTTATTCTTCTTATTATTATTTTTCTTATTATTCTTATTATTCTTCTCATTATTCTTATTCTTCTTATTATTATTCTTATTATCCTTATTCTTCTTATTCTTATTCTTCTTCTTATTATTATTCTTCTTCTTCTTATTATTATTATTCTTCGTCTTCTTCTTCTTCTTCTTCTTACTCCTCCTCCTCCTCCTCCTCCTCCTCCTCCTCCTCCTCCTCCTCCTCCTCCCCCTCCTCCTCCTCCTCCTCCTCCGCCTCCCCCTCCTCTTCTCCTCCTCCTCCTCCTCCTCCTCGTCCTCTTCCTCCCTTCACCACCCGCCCCATGTCCCGAGCCTTTGGCAGGGTCATCAGCTCGTCGTTGTCGTTGTCGTCTTGGTCATCGTCGTGGTCGTGGTCGTGGTCGTGGACGTGGTCGTGGTCGTCGTGATCGTCGTTGTCGTTGTTGTTTTTTATTCTGGGTCGGCGGCACCAGCCGTAGGGCTTTGACAATAACACGGAGTCAGGACGAGGAAAGATGACCCCCTGCTCCCCCACGAACCCGCCCGCAAGCAAACATCCAGCTTGGGGATATTCAAGAAGAAAGGCCCAAATCATCGCTCTGTTATGTGCAGTTATGTGTGTGCTGTGTGTATGTGCTGTGTGTATGTGTGTATGTGTGTGTATTATGCTTCCTGCCGATGCTCCGTCAAGTCAGGCGCCTGCGTTGGCACGAGATTCGACTCCTCGTCCCCTTCTCATCTTCTGGCCCGCCTATTCCTTATTATCCTCCACATCACCTCGTCCTCCGCATAAGACTACCCTGTACTTCCACACAGTTTCCTCCCCCGCATCGTCCTTAGGTGCGTCGTCCTCCTCCCACTCTACCTTGACGTCTTGGTCCTCCTCCTCCTCCTCGTCGTCGTGCTCCTCCTCCACCACCTCCATCTCTTCATGGGAGTGCCCTCATCCACCTTCTCCGTCTCCCACCTGCCTCTTCCCTAGCTACTCGCCCTCGTCGTCGCCCAACCTGTCCCCGTCCTCGTCCTACGCGTTGAACAGGAAGCCCGGGGAACGAGGAGAGGGGATGGGCGAAAGTCTCCGCGCGGAGCAAGAGCAGACGTGGCGTCGGCCGCACGTATAAATCGGTGCACCAGCGCCGACTTCCCGACGTTCGAGTCTCCTATGAGAACCACCTTCATCTTCCAGGCAGCCCGAAGAGGCGCCTGCCTGTGTTCCCTCGGGCCAAGATGACTGGGGGGGGGCGGGGGCGGTACATGAAATGTGCGAGAGAAGGGCAACTTGCAGGAGGAGAGCGAAGGAAGGAATGAGGAGGATGGAGCATGGATGAGGGAGGAAGATGATGCTGATGCTGATAAGGATGATACCAATGCGAATGATCATGGTAATGATGATGATGGTGATGATGGTGATACAGATGACGAGACTGATGATGAGTATGATGGTAATGATAATGAAGATGAAGATGAATAGGATGATGAAGAATCTGACGATGCTGGTGATGGTGGTGGTGATGATTGTGGTGATGCTCAGTATCATTATGAACATGAACATGCTTATGATGATGATTGTGATGCTGATGATGACCTGCTGTTTTTTGTGATGGTGACGATGAAGGAGAAGACGTTGATGATACTGATAAGGATAATGATAATGCTGATGATGATTATGATGAGTATGATGATGATGATGCTGATGCTGATGATGATGATGATGATGCTGATGATGATAATGATGTAGATGATGAGGAGGATGAGGATGAGGATGAGGATGCTGATGAGGAGGATGATGCTGAGTGCCTCTGGCAAGGGCAACAAGAGAGGATACGCTATACAAGCAAGCATTCGCGGAACGAGCACGCACGAGAAACATCGCGGCTCCTCGTCAACGCGGCACAACGTCGCCCTCGCACTGGCAGCAATACCGGAACCGGACTACCGAAACATCTGATGCAGACAGTCCCTCCCTTGTCACACCTCCCTCCCCACCCCCCCCACAACTCCACTCCCTCTCCACGCCGTCCCCTCCACAATATCCCTTGTTATCCCTTTCTCCCTGTGTGCCTCGCTCGCTCGACTCCCCCGCATGTGCATCCCTGCTCCCGCTCCCCTCTGCCCCCAGCTTCTTCCTCCTCCTCCTTCTCCTCCTCCTCCTCCTTCTTTTGTTTCCTGGAGTTTTTCTCCTCCTCCACCTCCTCCTCCTCCTCGCCTCCCGCAATAGCTCACTGTGGAAGCACTGGGGCCCGCGTGCTGCTTCCTCCTCCTCATCCTCCCCGCCTCCTCTGCCAACCGCTCATTTTTGAAGCCCTGGAGCCCACGAGCCCCAGAGAGCCGCACTGCAAATCCCTGTCTCGACGACGCCCGTGTCTCAAAGACATCCGACGACGTGATTTGTGCAATGCGCGGCCCCAGGAGGTCCCGACCCTCTCCCCACGGGTAGCGTTTCGCCCTGGATCCGTTTTTTTCATTATCCCGTCGACGAGTCACCACCACGGGGTGGAACACATCAGAGATCGTCGGAGATCTGGGACCCAGGCCCCCCCCCCTCCCTCGGGCTCGATCGCACAGCGCTCCTGCCCAACCGTTCCCGAGGGATCGATCGTCTCAGTGACACGCGCGCCGTTCTTCGAGCTTTGCGTGCTGCTCATTCGCTTTTCGTGTAACGACCTGCTCGCTGTTCACGCTGGCGTGGTCGTGCGGCGTGACGTCGATGCTGCGTTGACTGGGGACTGGGGGTCGATGCATTCCCCCCCACAGCTGCCCGCGGTGGCTCTCGGACCGCAACTCGGGCCTCCGGCGGCCGTTCGCGACGATCCAGGAGCCGCCAGAACGCTCGCAACGAGGCGCACCCGCCGAAACGCCCGCCGAGGCTGGGAAACCTTCAGGAGCTGGCGAGAAGCTCGAACCTCTCGAACCGAGCCGATCGCCCCTTGTCTAGAAGAAACGACCGAATAAACATGAAGTTTCGGAGTCCTGCGCGGATTTCTTGGATCGGCGCCGTCAGGGCAGGGGGGGATCCGGCGCAGATGCAAGAAATCCAGGAAATTCGCCGCCACGGGGACCCAGCGTGGACCGTCGAACGTTTTTATGGTTATGCCTCTTCTCCTTCTTCGGGAAAGGAGAAGCGGCATAAACATAAGCGCTCGTCGCCCCTGGTCGTCCTCCTCCCCACCCTCCCAGGAGTCCGCAATAGGGGGGGGGGTAGCTCAAAGGGGGTCCGCAGTAGGAGGGGGTCCCGCGATAGGCGAATAGCCCTAGGGGGGATAGCCCTGGGGGGGGTCCTACGGGGGATAGCCCCAGGGAGAGTAGCCCTAGGGGGGGATAACCCTAAGGGGGGGGGGGGATAGCCCTGGGGGGGTCCGCGGCAGGGGCGGTCCCGCGATAGGGGATAGCCATACAAGGGGTCCGCGATAGGGGAGTCCTCCTCACCCTCCTCGGAGATCCGCGCTGGTACAGTGGAAGGCCATGCCAGGAAACACCCTGCTTGCATCCAGGGTGCCAGGGGTTTCTTGGGTTTCGATGATTTTGCTATGGGAAGCGTTGCGTTCCCACACAACAGATCAGGGGACGCCCTGGGGTCTCAGGGCTGGGCTTCTCGTGGAAGGTTTCTTGTGGTCGAGCTCCTACTGTATCCCCCCCCCACCCCATCGTCGCCCCTGCTCGTTGCCCATGGACCCCCGGGGGTCTGGAGCCTGCCCCGGGCCGTCTTCTCCTGCGGGGTCGTTTTTGACCTCCCGTCGTACCACGTGCGCGCTTCGCGCGCTGAGGTTCTAATCACAGCTGCTCCACGTTCTGCGGCTCTCGCTTTCGCTCGTCTGATCGGCGACATTGCGAAGTCCGCTGCATGTGGGCGTTGCAGAGTCTCTAACCGCCTCGGCCTCCTCCCCCTCCTCCCTCCTCCTCGCCCTTGCCCTCGTCATTATCCTCCTCCTCCTCCTCCTCTTCCTCCTCCTCCTCCTCCTCATCATCCTCCTCCTTCTCCTCCTCCTCCTGCTTCGGCTCCTGCCTCGGCTCCTGCTCTCCCTCCTCGTTCCCTCCTCCTCGCCACGCCATTTTTACTCATCTTCGTCCTCCTCATATTCCTCTCATGTTTCCTCCTCCTTCTCGGCCTTTTCCGTGTCCTATGTCCTGCGCCTCCTCCTCCTCCTCCTCCTTCTCCTCCGTTTGCAGCTACTCCTCTTCCTCCATCCCCCTCCTCCTCCCCCTCCTCCTCCTCCTTCTCCTCCGCCCGGATGTTCCAAGATAGGTCTCGAGGAACAGATGGGCAGCTGTTCTCCACAGCCCAGGCAGGAATCGTGGCCCAAAGGGAGCTCCTCCTACGGCACCAAGGGGATGGTTCGAATCATTTCGGCACACCCCTCACACGGATCGCGCCCAATACTTAGCTCCACCGACAGCTCCAACAGGAGGGGTCGCATGGCGTCCCTCCGCAGATTTCGGCACACCCTTGACGCGGATCGTACCCCGCAGGCATCTCAATCTGTGGCGCCCATTGGCAATTTCGCATGGCGTCCCCACGCCCGTTTCGGCGCCGCTACGCGCGAGCCGCGCTCCACAAGGAGCTCTACCTACGCCGTCAGTGGGCGCGCTCGCGCGGCGGCCCCACAGGGCGCTTCAGCCTGCCTATACGAGCGCTAACTCCGCAGCGACCCTCTATCTGGTCTACCCCGCGTCGTGCAATATTTGAGGAGAGAGCCGCGCCCTGCGCTACACGCAGCTGCACAGAGATGGGCCCTTCGCCAGGCCAGATGATTTCTCTTTCCTCTTACATGCGCACATACAGGAACACAGACATACAATCGTGCATGCGTACATCATTGTGTACGTACATACATACGCACACATACACATAGACACAGCATCTGTGCCGATCAGGCGGCGCCCCAGGAACGGGCCTGGGTTGTGGAGCAGAGGCTTCTCGTAGATGTATTTCAAACTTGTGTAGGAAGTCCCTCAGAGGCCCGTTTGGGGCCTCGTGGGGGTCTCCTGGGTGCTTCGCGGGGGCCTCCTGGGGCCTCTTGGAGGCCTCTGGGTGGCCCCTTTGAGGTTTCTTGGGGCCTCTTGGGAGCCTCTCGGGGCCTACTGGGGGCCTCTTGGCGCCCAGGGTCGAAATTTGAACTTGTTTTTTCCCCTCTGGCCCCCCTCCTTGGGGAAGCTGTGAAAGCCCAAGAGGCGAATCAGATAAGCAATTGCATTTCCCAGAGGGGATGGATCGGTTTGCGCTTTCTGGTGCCCTCTTGGGGGGCCTCTTGGGGCGCCTTGGGGCTGTCGCGGTGTCATCTGGGGCCGTCTTGGAGCTCTCGTCTCTCGTGGGGCGCTTTTGGGGGCCTTGAGGGCCAGTCGCAGGCTGTGGTGTGCGGTCTTGGGAGATCCTCGGGCTTTCTGAAATCTCCAGGGGTCGCCCCGGGAAGCCCCTGGGGAGAAGGGGCACAAGGGAGGGGCCGGTCTGGAGCCTCGGGCCTGGGACCTCCCTTATCCGTGTGTGTATATATGTATATGTGCATATACGCATGTGTGTATATATATATATGAAACGACGAGAGGAGGTGAGGGAGTCTCGCCAGAGCCTGTCCCATCCTCAAAGGCCTCCCGCACGGGGTTCGAGTCGACGGGGTCGGAGGATCGAGCCGCATCGCCGATGCATCGCCGATGTATCGCCGATGCATCGTCGACACCGGCGATGCATCGGCGCCGTCGGCGTGGAGGAAATCGGGCTCCACATCGAGCCGCATCGCCAGTGCATCGGCAGCGGCGCGATCTCCCGACCCACTCTGCTCAAACCCTGCAGTCAACCCGTATCAGAAGGTTGCGCGGTGAGGATGCAGGGGCCTTGGAGGCCCACGTGAACGTTTTTCGAACGAGGCTGACCAGCGAAAGCCGCTAAGGATGGGCCGAATGGGGCAAGGATGCAAGGGTACCCCTGGGAAGGCTGCTCAAGCCAATTGTGAAGGTTGGGAGCCTATCTAAAAGAAAAAACAAAAAACATCAACTTTCGACGGTCCGTGCGGATCTCTTGCATCCGCGCCGGTCCTCCCGCCCTGGCGCGCGGAGCGCGCCCGCCGGAGGCGCCGCCGGGGGGGGGGGGCCAGCGCGGCTCCAAGACATCCGCGCGCAGCGCCACAAGTGTATGCGTGTGGCGCTTGTTCTCCTTTGGTTGCCCACTGTCCCCTCCTGACGTCGCCCCCGACCCTGACCTCATGTCGGGCGTGTCCCCCTATACAGAAGGATTTTCGACGAAAAATAAAAAATACCCCCGAAATGTCCAACAATGATCCAAAAATATGCCAAAAACAGTCCCCAGACTGTCTTTGGACAATTTTGTTTTGACATTTTTGGGGCATTTCCCATTTTTCGTCGAGAATCCCCCCTGCAGGGGGACAGGCCCGACATGACCCTGACCTCCCCCCCCCCCCCTGGCGGGAGACTCTCCATGGGGGGGGATCCCATGGGGGGCAGGAGGGGATCCCCCCCATGGGATCCCCTCCTGCCCCCCCATGGGATCCCCAGGGGATCCTACGGGATCCCCCCCCCTGGGATCCTATCCCCCCATGGGATCCCCCCCCATGAAGAGTCTGGGGCCCGAGAGCCGGCGCGCTCTCGTGCGGGCGGGGCAGCCGGCCGGCCTCGCGCGCCCGGCGCGCGGAGGCGGATCTCGCCGCTGCCCATCTTGCACGGCCCTGGGCCGCAGGGGGCGCTCTGGCGGCGAGGAGGAGCGAGCGGACGAAGCAGGAGGAGGAGGAGGAGGAGGAGGAGGAGGAGGAGGAGGGAAGAGGAGGAGGAGGAGGGAAGAGGAGGAGGAGGAGGAGGGAGGAGGAGGGAGGAGGGAGGAGGAGGAGGAGGAGGGAGGAGGAGGGAGGAGGGAGGAGGGAGGAGGATTTGGATTGCGCATCTGATTCGCCTGGTGACGGTCAGAGAAAGAGCGGCGCTGCGGCTAGCAGACTTAAATGGCTGCACGGGCACCAAGTGAACAAGCACAGTACAGTACCTCCATCCCACCTCCCATGAAATGCACAAACCCACCCAGTCCCATCGTATTAACTGCGCCAGCGACTGGATGCGAGGCAGCAGTGTGGCACTGGCAAGGCGCGGCCACTGTCGACTGGAGGCATTTGGCATGGACAGCTTCTGCGTCCGTACTAAAACTCGAATCTCGCACCGAAGGCAAGGTACATCTCAGCACGCAGTTCGGGCTTAACGCCGAGTGCAAGTCCCACCTCCAAAGTATCCTTAAACAACCCACCAACCTCCACTAGTCATTAAACGCCAGCTTGGCTGATTTTCAACCGTGGTCAGGAGAGAGCGTACGGAACAACAGAGGGGCGGTCCTGCCGCGGTGTTCCCAACTTTCCCTGTCCGCCAGGGCTCGATTCTCTCTGATCACAGCATTGGAGAGGGAGGGCAAGATGGGGAAAGAGGGCGGCTGCGTCTGACTCGCTGCAGTCTCATTCGATCCGTCCGACTTGGTCTCGTCTACCAACGGACCTAGTGGCACCACTGCCACCTGTCTGAGCTGAAGAGGACTGCACTCTCATCCCTCCCGACGACTCCAAACCTTATCTGCAAGGCAACAGCAAGAAAAGCTGGCGGCAGGCGAGGGCTGCGGCGTGCAGCCGCATGAGCACCTGGCTGGCGGCCGCGCGGACTGACGGACACTCGGGGGCTCGGTGCCACACGCAACGGGTGTGTGGTTAGCGACGGTCTACGCTCACCGAGCCCCCTGCCGCTGCCCCCCACGGGCCAAGGCTTGAAGTTTGACAAAACGGAGGGGAGAGGCGAGGAGTCGCTCGCTGCTACACTGCCGCGCCGCTCGCTCGCGCCGGGCGGCGGGGGCGGCGGGGCGGGCGTGCGGCGGCGGGGCGGCGGGGCGCGCGCGCGCGCCCTGCTCTCTGCTCTCCCCCACGTCCGCTGCAGCCCTCTAAACCTCATCCTCCACTCCTCCAGGGCGGCACGAGCCACAGCTGCGGCCTCGCCAGCAACTCCAGTCTGCCTGGCTCTCAGGACACTAGACCGAAGCTTGTCACATCTCACGCCAAAGCCGAGCGGTTGACCAACTGACCCATGGGCATACTCCTCTTCCAGGGGGCGCATCTGGTCCTGGGTCTTAGGAGCCTGGAGGCGTTTGCCAATGGCGGCGGCCATCTGGGAGCACGGGTGAAATAGATAGGGATCAACACGTACACACAGGCACGAGGGGAACTGCACGCTCGAACGAGCGGACCACACACGATATGGTCGGCAACAGGCCCAAAAAGGCAAGCCGTGCAATGGTAACTGCAAGCTCATTTAACGGGAGGGGAAGTAACCCACGGAAACCTCCAGCAAGGGGAAACTGGCAAAACCAACGTCAGCTTGCAAGAACCATAGCATCATCCACAGGCTGTCCAGGTAGCGCTGCTACGACAAGTACTGGCAACGGGGTGGTGGAGTAGGGGCAGTCGGGCATGGGACAGCGAGGTGCACTGACAAAATCAACAACCTCCCACCTCCACGTCCTCAACCTAAACCCATCCCAATCGGTATGCAGCGAGCTACGTTACACCTGAGGCATGTCCAAAATACCTGTTCCGAATCCAGGCTGGAATGTCCAGGGAGCGATGCGTTGTGCGAGCCGTTGACGGCGTCGCTCTCGAGCCTGTGCTCGGTTAGCCCCAATACGTGCACGCATCGCATCAGTCAACTCAACTGGCTGAGGGGGGAGCGGAGGGGGAAGAGAGGACGCGGTAGGCTCATGCAGTGGCTCGGAGTCCCCTGGCTGAGGGGGTATGGTGCCATCGAGGAACGCTAAAGCGTCTGCGTACTCCTGCTCTTCCGAGGCCTCGATGGGCCCTGGGGGGCGGGCCTCAGCCTCGGGATCAAAAACAACTCCAGGCATGGGCTGAGAGGACGACTGCGGCTCAGGTGGCAGGAACCGATGTCGCTCGGGATCCGCTCGAGTCCGACTAGCACGCGTCGGCGCAAAATCTGGGGCCCAGGACTCGTCCGCACCGACGTACGGGTCCCATGAAACATAAAAAGCTGCAAGCGACCCACGGAGCTCCTCCTCCTCCTCCTCCCTCATGTCCTCTGGCCAATCATGCTCTGCACACGTCACGCGCATATGATTGACTGCGTCCATTATGCTGTCTGCGAGGACTTGACATAGGGCCGGAGGGTAGGTTTTCTTTTTGGCCGTACGCCACTCGTCACGTCGCCTGTCGAACCCCATTAGTACCTCGTGAGCCCCACGTCCGTGAGAACAACGTCCACGCCCAGGTGTCTCGCACAAGCGTCCGTGCATTGTGCCCATGCGCAGTGCAAGTATCCTTGTAGGTGCACGTGCAACCTGACCGTGCTCGCACTGATCGAAGTCGGTCACCGACGCTGCTGGGGATGCCATAACAGCCCGTAGGGGCGGGCAATAGAATGAACTGACCGAGTCGGGTCGCCAGTGCGCAGGCATAGGATGTTCCATCTAGCATGAGGTACCGACGGTGAGATGCACGGCGAACAGTTCGATCATCGCCCCTAATAGTTCATTACCAACACGTAACTGCTCCATTTGTCGGGGAGTGACGGCCTGCAAACCCCAGAAATCGGCATGGGACCGTAGGGGGGGAGGGCCTGCATCAGGGGACCAACGGATAGCTGACCACGTCTCACAGGGTGGCCCGCCGCCTGACAAGACAACTCGCCTGGCTCGTACATGCTCCTTCCATACCTCCAGCGTTTCGCGTCGCATCATGTTACCTAGTACTGGGTCGATCGCTATATCGATAGATAAAACCGAAATGGTGAAGTCGGTATGATACTCGGTCCATTCGAGGCAGGCCTGGATATCACCAGGCCGTCGTCGGCCACAGTACAGGTTAAGCACGAAATATTCCGACCGTCGGATAGCAATGGGCAAATCCTGAGCAGCAATGTCGGTAAACTGCTCGGTCAAGAACATTCGCGTCGGGTAGCGCTCGTGGTAGACCGGTGGTGGTTGGCCTGGCTCAGAGGCATCTCCTTCGGCCACAGCGGGCCGTGGTGGTGGCAGGAGTGCGGCACAAGCCTCTGGAGTGAGATACGGGTCACTTTCCAAAAGGGCTCGGCGGGCATCTTCCTGAGACACCAACGCGGCAAGGTCGAACGCAATCTCGGTGATGGGGCCCGGCGTCCGAACTGTGGGTACGACAACGTGGCGACGAGGGATATGTACGTTGGTGGTATGTCCACGTGGTAGTATCGGTTGGGCAGGTAGCTGTAGGTGGTAGGCTGGATTGTCCATAGTCAGCACAGCAGCCAGCAAGCAGCGAGGCGAATCGATCGACAGATGATCCACTAGATATGGCCGTGCATTGTACCTGAGCAGACATGTTTGACATACCCCTGACGGGTTGGCATAGCCACGTGCAAGTGTAGTTAGCTGCCTATGTACGCGAGCCACGTGTGTGCGTAGCGCCCGATGCCGTGCAAAAGACTGCCCACACCAAGGGCAGTCCATACTCTGTGCTGGGGCAGGCGGCGGCTGCTGTATAATACATCCACGCTCATCGGTGTATACCCGAGGGGGCACTCCCGCAGGGCGTACTTCATCAAAGAACTGGGACTCCATGTGTGCTGCAAGTGTGTTGCGCGTCGTGTACTGTGTATATGCATGCACTCCGATGCGAATGATGCGCTTCCAGGCGGGTAGGCTGCGTCGTATGAGGTCCTCCCACGGTTGTAGGTCCTCCTTGGGCGGGGGTAAATCCTGACATTGTCTAGTGGCAAGGCGCAACCACTCAAGATCCTGCAACCATTGTCCAAGGGTCGTGCGCCGTCGTTTCATGTCGGTGGCGGCTGCGTGCCATTCAGCTGCCACAACCGAAAAGGCCAGCAGGGGTCCTGTATGAAAAAGTGAACCCAATAGCCGGAGTCGTGCTGCACGTAGTAGGATAGCAGGGGCCGGCCTGCGTAACCTAGCAAGCACCAGAGCGTCGGACACCTGAGACGCGTCCTCGCAATACCGAACACGGGCAGCTGCGCGATATACCTTCATAGTCTCACCGTGGGCCAGCTTAGCTTCGGCGTCTGACAGTACGGGCCACGCGCCAGCGTTGTATAGTCGTCCGGATAGTACTAGACTGTCTGCGAGCACGAGCCTATGGGCGAGGTCTAGTTCGTCCGTTGCAAAAACGCGGCGACGAAGTACCTGTAGTGATGAGACAGTGGTAGCCGCACGGTAGCGAATCTCGGGCGCCATAGCAGTGCCTGCATCGAATACGGAGCCCAGATGCACATAATTATGTACGATCGGCGCACGAAGCGGTCCAAGTACGTCCGATACGCCACAAATGTGTCCGTCATGCTCGTGCCATGCCGCATGCCGCGCACGCTTGGTACCGTGTCCACGCCACATAATGAGTGCTGCAGTTTGGAGGGTCCGAGGTTCAAAATGTGTCCACACCGTGCAAACGCGTCTGAGACAATGACCAGGCAACTGGACAGGGCCCCGTAAATCTGGTCAGCGGGCATGATGAGGATTACGGTGCCGTCGTCTGCATATGAGATATCGACCAAAGGGAGCTCTGCGGGGGGCCTGTCATCGGGGTCCTCGGCGTTGAGTGCTGTGAGGGATCTCTGGGTGGCCATCGGGAGCATGTAGGGATAACCAGCGGTCAGAAGCTTCTCACGCACCTCCTGCATACACTCAGCCATCTGCATCTCGAAGAGCACATCAGCGAGAGGTTGGCCGGGGAAAAAGGAGCGTTGAGGGAGCGAAACCTGTCCTGATCCTTCACACACGAACCAGGGTGCCTGATAGCACTGCTCGACCTGGGCGACGGTGTGAGGGTCGACGTCGGATCGGGTGAGAGCCGCAGCTCTCTGTCGGAGTCGGTCGGTTAGCTGCTGCATGGCGGAGGGCGGTAAGCCTGCTGCACGAACAATGGCGGCAACCGATATGTCGTCGAGGTCGGAATCGCGATGGGCACGCACCACGAGTTCACGAATGGCCCTGTAGAAGGCCTGTACGACGTCCAGAAAGAGAGCACCAAATGATTGCCGTCTGATCTTGGCCAGTGACTGTGCAACTCGCAACACCAAAGACGCATGTGTGGTCCCTCGGCCTGGCAACCCACCGAACTGTGTTTCCCCGGCCTCAGAGGCCAAAAATGGTAGTAGTCGGGACCGAAGGCATCTGCGAGACGCCTTGCCGAGTTGTGACGAGACCAAAATGGACCTGGAACTGGAGCACTTCGTCGGGTCGGCTTGCCCAGACTTGATAAGGTCCCGATAAAATCCACCTTTCCATTGAATCGGCTCTACCAGTGTAAGAGCAAACTTGAGTTGTAGAGGGTAGTAGTATTCGGCGATCAATGTCGGGTGGGCCTTCAAGAGGCCGCCTGCAATGCCATCGCATCCTGGGGCGGACCGTCGCGCCTGTCGGCACGAGAACTGGAATTCGGCGAGGGTGGGTATAGCTGACAAGCTGACGGGCTCGGCAGACATGCGCGCATAGGGGGTACGCCCAAAGTGTCCTGCGAACGTAGGCACGTCTGTGACGGGCAACGTAGCTGCATGCTCGAGTCCTGCGAAGTGCTGCTGCCAACGCTGTGCAACCTGTCGTTCCGAGTCGATCGATTGACCTGCAAGATCTTGTAAAGCAGGAGGGACTCGCTCGAATCGACGTCTCTTAGACCCTGCACCGATCCGACGCAGCGCGGCATATGCCTCGGCAAACTGACGTCGGTCCCAAGCTGTACGCACCCCTTTGGCGATGTTGGCACAGTGCCAAGCCGAGTCGAGTCCCGTGGATGTCTGTATGACGTACGCGGCCCCCCGAAGAAAGACCAGATTGAGTGCCCAAAAAACTCCAGACCACGCCAGGTAGAACCGCAACATCATGTCCAGGTCATACCGTAGGTCCCTGGGGGCCTCAGCCAGCTCGTGCAACGTGGGGAGACGCCCAGCGTAGCGCAAACCGACGACATGGTCGGTCGTAAACGGGGGTAGGCTGATTTTCCCGCTGGGCGACTGTAGTGGGACCATGAAAGCCTTCGTCGCATCCAGTACGCTGTCGGTCGCCTGCGCAATCCGACGGCAGCACTGTAGTAGAGGTAGGTGGGAGGGCCCGTCGCGATATGAGAACCTCCTGCAGTGTATCCTGTGACAGAACCATTCTCCCGCAGAGGCCCCGTCCGAGGCCCAGGCCACAAAGGCAGTAGCAAGCAGCAGTCGCGACAAACTGGACCTTAGGTATCGTAGTGCACGACGGCCATGCATGCGCTGATTCATGAGGTCTAGAGAGCCCTGGGAGAGCCAGCTATGTTGTGGCGTGCGGCCGGACAATGACGCTTTAGGCGGGAAGGCTAACTCAGCCGCCGCAAGCAAGGCCGTATTCAAATGTGCTGCATGGTCGTCCGGATGCATGGAGAAGGGGGGTTGGGGTACCGTCTGTAGGGCCTGTGCAAAGGCCTGCTGACAGGCAGGGTCGTCATACTTCGATGTGTCGTGTCGAGATCGCGGCCATAGCAAGGCAGGTTCGTACCGATCGGCATGGCACATACGCATGTAAGCTGTGACCACGAAGTGATCGTCCCGACGTAGTGACAGATCGAGATCGACATCGACACCCTGATGCACCACGCTGTTGATCTGTCCGATGGGGATGGCAATGTAGTCGATGCGACGTCTAGGTGCTTGACCCTGGGCCCCAGGCGGTAACCATGTGCCGTGTGCCCCAGAGTACGACGGCAAAAACGTAGATACTGCACACTGCTCGGTATCCCGAAGAAACTTATGGAAGCACATTCCATTGAAGTTTTCAACCCCGGGCGCCACATCGCCCACTGAGTCTGACACTTGTGAGCCCACCGTGGCATTCGCATCAAGCAGGCAATACAACGGCGCTGGCTGAACCCGAGCAGAGAGCACTGCCGCAACCTGATCCCACCATCCTCGAATCTCGTCTGGTGGCCGACGGGAGCGAGGGGCATGTCCAACCAACACGTCAATGCAGAGACCAGGAGCACGAATGGCAACTAGCAGATGGCGTGACGAGGAACTGAGCACACGTACATGACGGCGCGCCAAAGTGTGTCTACCATCATACTCATGCTGCATGTTAATCCACAAGGCCACTCCAAACTTCCCTCGATCCTCGGCAGCGGCAGTGATGACAGCATAATCCCCTGCTGGTGTCCAACCATTCCTGCATAGCCGTGTCTCAAGAGTGCCGACAAGATGCAACTGGCGAGACGAGAACTGATGTGCAAGAGCGAGCATTCTGCCAGGCATGTTGAGTCCGGCCGCGTCTTGGTTGCGGCATCTGGTCCTGCTGTCGCCTTTTCCCTTTGCTGCCTTCCTGCGGGGCCGTAACGTAAGCACATTAGCCACGGCGAATCGTACCTGAGGCAGGGACAGCACGCCTGAGGGACGGGAATCACGAGGCACACTCGTGTCAATCGGGCTGCGACCAGCAGGCGGCGAGAAAGCAGTCTGAAGGTCCAGGCGGGGAGGGGCGAGACGCGGCATTTCACATGCACCAACATTCGGGTATACCCCTGAGCCGACGTTGGCGCTGGCAGTAATCCATAACCAAGGTACATGGGCGGCGGCAGCAAGCAATACTGACCACGGTTGAAAGTCTGCATCTACAGTCGGCAATAGGCCCATGGAGGCAAGCCGTGCAAGGGTATCTGCAAGCTCATTTAACGGGTGGGCGTTGTGTCCCAGGATGTGATTCCAAGTGAGCGTCGTATACTGCCGTAGCAACTTCAAGGCACCGTCGAAAAGCCACGTAAAGTCCCCACATGACGCATACTGGGTCCCACCTGCCGCCGTCGACACCACAAGCTGGTTGTCTGTGTGCACCACAATGGGATACTGGCAAAATCTATCGTCGGCTTGCAATAACCATAGCACCAGCCACAGGCCTGCTTGAAACTCAGCGGCACCCGAGGGGCTGGCAACGGTGTTGGATAGATCAGGATCAATCCCACACAGGTAACCTTCACAAACATATCGTCCCGAGGTAGTAACTGTAAATACACACCATGCCCAAGACGGTGGCCCTCCCAAGGATTGTTGGCGAGACCCTCCAGACCCATCGGTATGGATTTCGACCCAAGCTACCTGCTCATCCTCTGAGGGGGGGGGAGGCTCCGTGGGTATCAAAAAAAGAAATCGTACTACTGTGAAGGTATGGGTGAAATAGACAGTGATCGGCCGTCTGGCACTGCCCGAGAAAGGCGGGGGAGAGAGAAGCACTAGATTGCCAAGGCTGACGTAGTTGCCTGACAAGCTCACTGCAGTCGGGAATCGGGCATCGGGGCTGCCCAGGCTCGGACTCCATCCGAGCGTGGGGACGAGGCGACGTGGCTGGCCGTTGGCCAGCCGCGGGCAGGCTGTGAGATGATGGCAGCACTGGCGGCTCAGGCATCTCACTCCCCGAAGCCTGCCCGTCATGTCGCATCACCCCAGCTCCGACAGGTCCGATGAATCTGATCCCTTGGCCCCACCAGCACGCGTGTGCCGAGGGCTGTGGCTGCGACTGTGACGCTGGCGACGTTCTGCAGCGGCGGCGGCATCAGGTGCTCCAGCTTCGCGGGCGAGCTCGGCACGACCTGCTGGAGCCGGAGGGATCGCACCTCGTCCACGATGGCTCTCGACTCCCTCTTGCCTCGCGATGGCCTCGCGAAGCCCCTGTTGACCAGTCGGTCGGCGTGCGCGCTCGGCATCACGACGGGCCCTCCGCGCCTCGGCGTCACGAGTCTTCTTTGCATCCACCTTCTTCCATCCTTCTTCTTCTTCGTCGGCATCAGCTGCATCTGTCGCCGCCTCCACGACCTCTGCCTCGCGTGCCCTCGGGCGCACGCCTGCGGCCTGGCGCCCGCGCTGCGCGGGATGCACCCCGTCGGCGGCGGCGGCTGGCGGGCCCTGCCCAGGGCCAGCGGCGGCGGCTGCACCCGAGGGGGCGGCTGCGGTGGCCGCCGCGGGGGCGGCAGCAGGGGCTGCTGCAGGTGCCGCGGGCGGCGACGCCGCCGTAGGCGCAGCCGCAGGCGCTGCAGGCTCTCCAGCAGGTGTCGCATCCGGCCCAAGGCGCTGCGGTGGCCCAGCGAACGGGCGAACCTCTGGAGCGGCCGCATGCGATGCCGCAGTGCCCTGGGCCCGCATCGCCGCCAACTCCGTCTGGACCGTCGCGAGCAAGCCCGTGAGCCCCACGAGCGCCTGTCCCAGCTCCAGCTGCCCAGCCTGCAGCGCCGCGAGCGCGGCGATCGGCGGGGCCGTGTCGGGCGGGGTGCCTGGCATCGCTGGCGGTGTGCTAGGCACCCCGCCCATGGGTACGTCTCCGTCGGCTGCCTCATGAGCAGCAGCAGGAGGCGGGCGCATGGCCTCCAGCTGTTCCAGCAGCGTCCTGGCCCTCTCCACGGCGGCCGACCTCTGCTGGACCTTGGCGTCGGCGTCCTCCAGGGCGGCACGAGCTGCGGCGGCGGCATCCTGAGCTTTCTCCAGCTTCTGCTGCGCTCTCTGGACATATGACCGTTGCTTGTCACATCTCACGCCTGACGGCCGAGCGATAATGATCATACAGAGCTGCACGGCATACTCCTCTTCCTGCGGGCGCATCTGCTCGGCCGACATGCCTAAGTCCTTCGCAGCCTGGAGGCGTTTGCCTGTGGCGGCGGCCATCTGGCGCAGCGAGCGGCGGTGAGCTCCAAGCTCACGCTCCTCACTCGGCGGCTCGACCCAGGCGGGGTGAGCCTTGGCAGCCTCTGGCAGGGCGGGCAAAATGCCCAATGCCGGGCTGCGCAGCACGTCGTCGCCGCCGTCCGAGGAGTGGCCGCCCTCGTTGGCCTCGCCGTCGTCGTCCTCGTCCTCCGCGAAGCGCACGCGGGAGGCCGACCTGGTCTGGCTGGATCGCCTGCGGCGGCGCGAGCCGGAGGCACGGCGGTGGCGGTCGCGCGGCTGGCTGCGTCGATCGCCAGCCTCGCTGCCGCGGTCCGCTGCGCCGTGCTGCGGCCCGCAGGCGGGCAAGGGCATGCACGTGCGGCAGAGCAGGTCCGACGGGCCATTGAGGCCTCTGCACGTCGGGCACCACCATCCTGGTGGCGGCGGCGGCACAGCCCACGGTGGAGTGCTGCCACTCTGCCCGCTGTGGCCGCTGCCCGCGCCGCCCTTGCCGCCGCCCTTGCGGCCCTGGCCGCCGCCCTTGCTGCCATAACCTCCAGCACGGCCAGACATGATCCCGCTGCTGTGGTGCACGCGCAACCTCGCCGCTGCCGCGGCGACGCGCAGCAAGGTGCGCGACTGCGTGCGCCGCTCGCGAGCGCGCCTATGCCAGGCGGGCTCGCGCACGCGCAGCCGGCGCCGCGCCCTGCGCACTGCGGGCGCCCGCGCCGTCGTGCGCCCGCCCACCTTGGGGGCGGCGCACGCCACAGCACAGCAGCACGGCCGGCCCGCACGCCACCAGCGAGGGCGGCGCGGGCGAGCGCGTATGGCCGCCGAGTCCCGCGAGGCTTCGCAGGTATCCTGGATACCTGCACCCAAAAGCCTCGGGCCGGGACGGCGGCTAGGGAGGAGGGAGGAGGGAGGAGGAGGAGGAGGAGGAGGAGGAGGAGGAGGAGGAGGAGGAGGAGGAGGAGGAGGAGGAGGAGGAGGAGGAACCGACGGACCACCCAGACCCCCTCGAGCCGGGGGGGGGGGAACGAACAAAAGCACGACGCGCGGCGTCCGCCCCTTCTCAGCCTCTGGGGGGCACTCGCCGGGCCCCGCGACCGCCGAACCGCGACGCGGGATGGAAGCCCGTCCCGGGGGATGGGTCAAGATAGCTGGGGGGCGAAGGCGTGAAGAAATCACCACGTCGGGGGCCTGGGCACCCTGAGATCTGGGCGTTGCATGTTTCTTACACTGGGCGTTTCCGGCCAGTTGGGGGCCCAGGGACCAGCACAGGTCTAGCTGGCTCGGCAAATGTAGCAGACAGATGGGGTCTAGGGCCCTGGTCGCGATTTCCACGATGTTGCACTTTTTCGCAACGTCGGATCTCAGGGTCTGCCGACAGTGGGACGACAAGGCGGAGAGGCTGAGGGAGGTTGAGGGGGGGCGACAGCGGTAAGCGGCTGAGCGAGACGAAGCCATGGCCTGGACAACTAAATAACAACATCGGACCAAGACAAATCGGGGATCTCTGAGATCCGTCGGCTCTCTTGAAGATGTATCGGGCGCCGTGGCCATTCCATAGCTCTCCAGAACGCCCTGAGAGCGTTCCGGAAAGCTCTGCTGCAGTTTGTCCTGGTCCAGAGCCCGCCCGACTGAGGGATGACCAGCCCAGGGGGGAACGAAACATCGACCTGGAATCCGCGATGCGTCGCTGGTAGATCTGCGATAGGCCCCCCATAGCAAATCCGCACGTTCCTGGGCGGGCCCCTGCCTGCGAAGGAGGGGCGATTGGGGGCCGATGCGTTCCCCCTGAGCCTACCCCCCTGACGTTGCCCCTGAGAGGCGCATGGCCTCTGGAAAGCCACCCGCTGGAGGAGGGGCTCGCGTCATCGCCGACCGTGCCAGATCCAACCGATGGCGACCATGACGGGGCGCTGAAAGCTATTCAACCCTATCGATTAGCTACCTCTTCTTGGGTTTTTGGGGAAATTCGAGGGTTACCTTCGAATTTCCCAAGAATCTCAATACGTTCTGAAACAAGACTAAATGAAGCAAGACTAATTGGCGACCTCGACGGGTCGGGTGCGATCCGCAGCGCCGATGTGGTCGACGTCCGGGGCGCCTCCGTCGGGGGAGGGGGCCCGCTCAGCACGAGGGGAACGGAGATGCTTCACCGTTTTCGGGCCCTCCGCTGGCCC
>CAUYUJ010016059.1:1561348-1606348 GCA_963575745.1 Prorocentrum cordatum | reverse complement strand
TGGTTCTGGTTCCAACATCACCTTCTCAAAGCAGACACGGGGCTCCCGCTTAATACTTCCTGAAAGCGACGACGCCCCAAAGTGGGGGGCTTCTGCGGCCCCAAGAATCAAAGAATCGGTACCGAATGTGTAATCAATTTCGATGGTTTTTTTCGGGGGGGATGTTTCAAATATTGGGGCCTATCTGGAAGGACCGAAAACGCCCGCGCTGCAGCTGGAGCATGGTTTGGAACAACCAGAGGCGCAGAAATGGGGCCAGCGCTTCAGCGGGAGCAGCATTTGTTAAAACAACCCTAGCGAAAACCCATTCTCGGGAATCCTGTGTAAAAAAACGTACGCGGAAAGGTGGTCGGTTATCTTCCGAACGTCAGCAGGGGAGAGAGGACACTATATTCATATTGTGTAATTTTAGAGGAGGAGGCGGAAGAGGAGAAGGAGCAGGAGGAGGAGGAGGAAAAGGAGGGGGCCGACGTGGGCGCAGGCCAGGACAGGGGGCGCCGGCACCCCCTCCCCACGCACTTCTCTTGGGCGACCCCGAGGGGTGTGGTTTGCAGCAGGTGTGGTCTGCAACGCGCACCCTGGGGGGCGGGCGAGGACAAACGTTGAGTACATGCCGAGCGACGAGGAGCCGCGAGGCAAAGAGAGCGGGCCTCGGAGTGGCGGAAAGACCACCTCCACCACCTGGCACGGCCTCAGGACGACCAGAGCAAGAGGGGTGCCCTCGACCAGGGGCACCGCCCCACCGCACTTGCAGAAGAGCTCCGCGCCCCGAAGGAGGGGGGGGGGCGAGGACCTCGACGCAGTCCTCCGCCGCTCCCCGAGGAGGTCCAACGCGGGGCCCCCCTCAAACTCCAACGGCGCAGTCTGGAAAAATCCAGACGGATTCGCCTCGCCGTTTTCGGCCTCGCGAGGGCCTCTCTGGGTCCTGAGGCCATACACAGAAAACGACTCAGGACGAAACGCTGGTCCCCGGGAGTGGGCCGAGACTTCTGGGGACCCCGCATCGAAAAAACCAAGACATCGGATCTCTGGGTCCCCACGCACGCATCATGGGCGACGTCATGGAGGGGGACTGGCTCATGGGGGGAAGCATGGCCTCACGTTGCCCCTGGACTTAGGTCGGACATGTCCTCCTAAAGGCGGATTTTGGAAGAAAAATGGAAAATAGCCACCAACATGTATTCAAACATTGTCGGTCAAAACAGTCAAACAATTGTCCCCCATTATTTTTTGACTATTCTTGAATAGCCCTCCTGCAGGGGGACGTGCCCGACTTAACCCTGGACTCCCCACCTCCCCCTGTGCCTGCTCCTCCTCCTGCTCATCCGACACCTCCTCTTCCCACGTACGCGGTTTCCTTCTTCCGATTGCGCACTCCACGACGGGTTTTTGTTGTTGGAGGTCCAGGTCGGCTACGACATGCGTCTGCGGATAAGGAAAGCACCAGAGCAATGGGAAGGCATGGGCGGGATGATTAGGATGTCAGGTGCGGCGCGAGCGCACCTATAGCTGCTCACCTCCCCCTCTGCACACTCACTGGTGCCGCGCCCCCGACCTGCCCTTACGACGAAGCCAGGGCGAGGATAACATCGGGTAAGGATAAAACATCGAGAATCTCTGAGATCCAGCGGCTCTGGAGGATGCCTCGGGCGCCGCGGCCTCCTCAGAGCGTTCTGGAACACTCTCGGGTCGGGCGAAAGGGGGGGATAACAAAGGGGGGGGTTGAGAATCAGCTCACGTAGCTGATTTTCCAGGCGCCTCCCGGCGCCGGAGGCGGCTACGTATCGAGGAATGGGCCCCTCGGTGCGGCCGAAACCTGCTGCACGCAGCAAATTTCGTAACCCCCCCTTTTTCCCCCCCCCCCCCCCCCCTTTCGTCCGGCCCGACATTCTGGCACGGATCTGTCCCCGCCCTTCCTGGCCCCGCCCGAGCCCTGCCCCCCACGGCCAGGGCCCCCTTGCGGCAGGCCCACGAACCGCCACGAAGGCGCTGGCGCCTGCTCCCGAACCGCCACGAAGGCGCCGGGGCCTTCCCCCGGAGCCAATTCTGTACACCCTGCGAAATGCTTAAGAAATCATGGGTTAAGAAACTCAGAGTCTCAGACCTTGAATAAAAACCCAACATTTCTATCAAAATCTTAGGATTTACATTGAAACGTTAAGAATAATCGAGACTCTGGCCGAAAACTTAAGTTTTCTTAAGCATCGCCTAAGGTGTATCCCGAGTCGTCTTTCGACGATGCCGAGGCCCGGAGAGGGCCCCCGAGAAGCCGAAACCGGCCTCTAAAGAGTTAGGTCGGGCATATCCTCGTAATTACAGGCGGATGTTGGAAGAGCAAAGAAATAGCCAAACATGTGTCAAGCATCATAAAAGCACGAAACAGAGTCCCCAGAGTATGTTTGAGCTACTCTTGGATATTCCTCCTGTAGAGGGACATCCCCGATTTACTTCTAAAGCGAGCAGTGCCCGTTCCGAACTCAAGACCCGCCTGCTTCACTACGAACTCGGCCTCGGGCCGCTGCTCTCCGGCGGGGCAACATACGCTGGGGCGAAGAGAGGCGCACCTTTCGCACACCTTTCGGGGCGACGGACGACTCGGGTTGGCCTTAGGCGGCCGCAAGGAACATGGCGGGAACCAATCTAAAATGTGACGCGAGCTCCCGCTGCAAACATCCCACGAAAAGAGGATCATCAAAACTGAGGATGGGTCCGTCAAAAAGCGTTGGCAAGCCCGAGCTCCGGCTAAACCCGAGTCCTACGTTCCCCCGAACCTTCGGGGCCCCCTGGGGTACCTACTAGGCCTCCTTCCCTGCAGCACTCCAGCTAGGTGGCGGCCGGGTGGTCTGAACTGGTTGGGGCACCGGAAAAAATCTGTTAGGAGGGGGAGTGATCAGCCAAATCCGCTCAAGATCGGTCGCCGGCCCCCTCCTGGGGTCCATAGTTTTGCACCCCGGATCCCTTCTTGGCGGTCCCGGGGATCGAAAACGGCCACTGGAGCCAGGAAAAGGCAACAAAAAGGGATCGCACCCTCGAAACTCGCCCCCCTTCCTGCTCGCCAGAACCGGTGCTGGACAACCAACCTCCAGCAGGGGGACTTGTCTGTCCCCTCTCGGCCCTACCCGCGTCGAATCAGTGTCGAATCCATGTCGGTCGCGCCAAGTCCGCGCCGAGTCCGCATCGAGCCCGCGCCTGGGCACAGGAAGAGACACCAACTTTGGGAGCAGTGGAGGCGCCCCGAAGATACAGCAAGATTACGGAACGCCCGATTGGGAAAACCAAAAGGTACCAATACCGCTACTCCCCAGACCTCTCACGGGGTGCGTTCTAACCAGCATTTCGAGGCGAATCCAGCGCTGGCGACGAGGGCCTCCCAGGAGGGCAAAAAAGGGGAAAACAGGCGAAGGGTAGCGGTATGGGTACCTTTTCCTCCCCGACGGCGTCCTGCCAACGCGACGCGGGCCCTGCCTCCCCTCAGGGCGGCGGGCCGCCGCCTATCGGCCTCCCGCTCCGCAGCTCGGCGAGCTTGCCGCACACCCACGCGGACGGCCTCGCATTGGGAGGGGCTGCCGCCGCCACGTATGAAAGAACAGGGAGACGAAGCCAGGACGAGGACGAATCGGGGGAGGACCCGGACCCCCTCGAGTCATGAAACAATCATGACTGGTGTGGACCCGTGGATTGACATCCACGGAGCTGCGCGAGTCGAGGTTTGCCGACGCGCGCTTCTGTCTCTGGCGCGCAAATATGCCAGCAAGCTGCGGTGTGCGATCGACAACCAACGTGGAATCTATGGTTTTCGCCTCTTCAAGCCTTCTTGGGGGTCCTCCTGGGGCTCTTTTGGGGCGCGTGAGGCCCTCTGGACGTCTTCACAGCATCTAGGGCCGTCTTGGGGTCCTCGTGGGCAAGCTCGGGGCCCTCTTGGGCGGCGCCGGAGGCGCCGCCTGGGCGGGCCCAGCGCGGATCCGAGAAATCCGCGCGGAGCGCCGGAAGTTCATGTCTATGCCGTTTCTGAAGGGGCCCCAGGACACACAAATAAAAAGATTTTCAATATTTTTCCATATCTTCTGGGTTTTTGTCTTCCCCCCCACTTCGCATATTTTCCTATATTTTCTGGGGAATCGACGATTCACTGTGTCTGTGTGTTTCTTTCCCCTCCTGAGTTTCTTCTTCTTCGATGCACACGGCTGGATCCGCGCGCAAAAAGCACGCCGAGGCCTCCTGCCGGGAAGCGCGCGTGGAGGGCCGCGTGCCCACCCTCTCTTCCTGGGCGGCGACGACGACTTGTGTCTGTGCCTTCTTTCCCCTCCCGAATGTCAGGAGGGGAAAAAAAAACACAGACACAATTAATCGTCGGTTCCCCAGAAAAGTTTGGAAAATATGGGAATTGGGCGGGAAGACAAAAACCCAGAAAATATAAGAATGTATGGACGCCCGAAATGGGTACGGAATGGATGAAGGGGCCCCAGGACACAAATACATACACACAAAAAAAATACTCCCCATATTTTCATATATGTTCCGGGTTTTTGTCTTCCCCCCCACTTCCCATATTTTCCCATCTTTTCTGGGGACTCGACGATGAATTGTGTCTGTGCCCTTTTTCCCCTCCCGAATGGAGGTGTTCGCGATCGAAGTGGTGGAGGCCCACGCCGTGCCCTCGGCGTCGACGATGAATCGTGTCTGTGCGTTCTTTCCCCTCCTGAATGAAGGTGTTCGCGATCGAAGTGGTGGAGGCCCACGCCGTGCCCTCGGCGTCGACGATGAATTGTGCCTGTGCGTTCTTTCCCCTCCTGAGTGAAGGTGTTCGCGATCGAAGTGGTGGAGGCCCATGCCGTGCCCTCGGCCGGTGCTTGTGGCGGTCGTTCGGGGATGGACAGACCCCCCTTTAGTAAAACGTGGTTTAGGGAAAACGACCTGAGGCCCAAACCTGGCGGGCGCAAGCCTGGAAAATGACGGCCACGGCGCCCTCTCGAGAACCGAAAACGGACAACTCACTAATCGAGGTGTCACTGTTGGGGGTTCTGTCCACCCCCGAGTCGTGAGGCAGCAGGTGTGCAGCTCGCGCGCCGGGCGCGCCATGCCCCACGCGGAACCTCCAGTTGGGGGCAGGATTTGTCCTGGGGGGGAGGAGGAGGAGGAGGAGGAGGAGGAGGAGGAGGAGGAGGAGGAGGAGGAGGAGAAGGAGGAGGAGGAGGAGGAGGAGGGGAGGAGGAGGAGGAGGAGGAGGAGGAGGGGAGGAGGGGGAGGAGGGGGGAGGAGGAGAGGAGGAGGAGGAGGAGGAGGAGGAGGAATAGGAGAAGGGAGGAGGAAGAGGAGGAGGAGGAGGAGGAAGACGCAACAGAGGAGGAGGAAACCGATCATGGTGATGTTGATGATGGTGATGTTGATGTTGATGCTGATTTATCCTGGGGAGGAGGAGGAGGAGCCAGGCAAGCGATAGCCTGAGTGCAGATCGGTCTCGCCCCCCTGGGGATCGCTGATGATCACCCCATCTGTATCCAACGTCCTGGCAGACAGACAGGTGGACGATCAAACCGAAGGGTAGCCGAAATCCGACCCTTCTGCTCAAGCGCCGAAGTGCTGTCAGGAGAGTCGATCCTCCCAGGCTCGCGAGTTGCACGCGCCGGAAGGGTTCCCCTGCCACATCCTCCTGCATCCTCTCGCCCCTCCCCCACCATTCCTCTCCGTTTCCTCTCCCCTCCCCTTCTCTTCGCCCTCCCCACTGGATGCAACGAACATCGTGGTTGCAACTGCGATGTGATGGCCTGATCACGAAGGACCGGGTAAGGAGAATGGAATGGAATGGAATGGAATGGAATGGTGTGGAACCGGACGGGGGAGGAAGGGGAGAGGAGGGGAGGCGGAAAGTGTCCAATGCAGCTTAGAATCTAAGGGATACTCAAATGCAAGCGCTGTGTAGAAGCATGTGCGCATGCCAGTCTATGCCTGATTATACAACAAGAGGCGGGGGAGAACTGAGAAGAAAACGACCACGGGAGAGCCTCTGCGACACGGCTAAATGCTCGTTGAGCTCGACGAAATCCTGCGCGACGCCGCTCCGGGACACGAGCGTCTTCTCTCCCCGCCCGCCTGATGGCCCTCCTTCCTTTTCACGCGGTGGCAGCGACGCTGAATCTACCTGCCCCCATGCCAGCTCTTTGGCGCAATCGCCCTGGCTCCTCGCATGCACTCTCCATTAGCTTACTTGTTACGGTGAACAAGACAATCATCCTCCATCCCATATTCCTCCTCCTCCTTTCCTTATACAGTTCATCCCCCTCTTCCTCCTCCTCCTCCTCCTCCTCCTCCTCCTCCTCCTCCTCCTCCTCCCTATCCCCTCCACGAAAGCTTCTAAGCAGCACCGATGCGATGAGCAAGTGCAAAGGACCAGCTGACTATGGGGTCAGGAAGTGATCCCTGGGCTCGCCTCGCTCGCTCACGTGCTCCTCATCGTCCCCATCATGCGGCTTCCCCTCGTCCTGCTCCTCCACCGCCTTCTCCTCCACCTCCTCCTGCCTGCGGCACGCCACAGACGAGCAAACTCGAGGCAAGCTCCTGCATCCACTACAGACCTTTTACGAAAGCTTCGCGAAAATCCGCATCATCTTTGATCTTCGTCATCAGCATCGTCATCAACATCACCAGGTCCAGGATGCGGGAGTGTCACGTGTGAGAGAGTCGATATAGGTACCCCCCCGTTGGGCGCACGGGGCCCCGTACAATGTTATGCTGCACGCCATTGGCTTGGGTGGGCCAGCGGCAGGAGGCGGGGGGCCATGTTCCTGTCCCTTAATAGGAATCGAATCGCCAAACGGTGTAGAAACAGGAAGATACCACCGGGATATACAAATCCAGACACGTGTGACACTTTGGAATGTTGCGGCGAACCGGAACAAATCCGGCTCGCACGGGAAAATTCCGAACGGATGCGTCAAACACATCTTTCTTGCACACCGATGGCCCGCTCCTGTGGACCAAAACATCTTCATGCCCAGCCGGTGGAGAGGCAAAATAATGCCACCGGAATATGAGGATTCATACATGGGGGGACGCTGTGGCCTTTTCCGGCGCACCAGAAAAGTCAAACCCGCGCCAGAAAATCATCACCAGGCGCGTGCAATCCACTGTCTTTGAACGGCCCGCTTGGGTGTACCAGAAGATAGGGCGGGATAGTCACATTCGTCTACACTTCCCTGTGTGCGACGTTGGATGCCCTGCGGGCGATGGGTCGATTAGGAGGTTGGGACATGGGAAACACAACACCGATTCCTCTTCGGGGTTGGGTTTGCGATCGCGGCCCAGACGCTGCCATATCGCAAGACACGTCGCCGTCGTCGCAGCAGGGTCCGGTTGATATGTTCGCGAAAACTGTCGTAGACGGCATGTAGAAACAGGCAACATATGAAACTTTTGGAGGTCCGCGCGGATTTCTTGGATCGGCGCTGGAGGCGCCGCCAGGTGGGTGGGGGCAGCGCCGATCCTAGAAATCCGCGCGAAGCTTCGAGAGATTGTGTTTATACCGCCTGTTGTTCTTCGACCCATGTACTACACACGGGCCAAGAGTCTCTGCCAAAAGCAAGATCCCCCAGCGCCTGATCATGATCCTGGCTATCCTCTCCCTCCTCACGATTCCTGTCGGACACTGCGCGGACTGCACCACCACTCGGGACGCTGGCTTCTCACGGCGGCACCACCGATCCTCTCGCCTGCCCTCGCTTGTCCAATGCACAAGAAGGAGGAGGAGGAGGAGCAGGAGGAGGAGGGAGGAGGAGGAGGAGGAAAAGGAGAAGGAGGAGGAGGAAAAGGAGGAGGAGGAGGAGGGGGAGGAGGAGGAAGAGGAGGAGGGGGAGGAGGAGGAGAAGGAGGAGGATCACTGACCAAACTGCCAGGTCTGCTTGGGTTGCACCCCAACTCGCAGCCTGTCAGTAGGGGTGCTAGCGAGGGCTCGCCCTGGCTAGTAGCCCCCACAAGGACGAATTGGCTGCCAAGTTGGTTAGGGGTAGCGCGCGGGGAGGGCTGCCAGTGCACGCCATCGCATGCCAATGCATGCCAACGAATGCCAATGCATGCCAATGCATGCCAATGCATGCCAATGCATGCCAATGCTTGCCAACGCATGCCAATGCATGCCAACGTATACCAACGTATGCCCATGCATGCCAATGCATACCACTGCATGCTTGGCAACGCATGCCAACGCATGCCAACGCATGCAAACGAATGCCAACGCATGCCACTGCATGCCAGCACATGCCAACGCCCGCAAACGAATGCCAACGCATGCCAATGCATGTTAATGCATGCCAACGCATGCCAATGCATGCCAGTGCATGCCAGTGCATGCCAGTGCATGCCAACGCATGCCAACGCATGCCAATGCATGCCAATACATGCCAATGCATGCCAATGCATGCCAACGCATGCCAATGCATGCCAACGTATGCCAAGCATGCCCACTAAAGCCAACGCATGCCAACGCATGCCAATGAATGCCGACGCATGCCAATGCATGCCAACGCATGCCAACGCATGCCAACGCATGCCAACGCATGTCACTGCATGCCAATTCATGCCGATGCATGCCAACGCATGTCAAGGTGAGGGTACCGCGTGCGCAGAAAGAGTTGCCTACCCGGGTTATGGGTAGCACACGGGGAGGGCTGCCCTGTTAGGGGTAGCAGTTGGAGCGAGAAGATGAGGGATCAAGACATGAAGGGCCAATGACCCAGGATGAGGGGGTCAACGCATTAGGGGCCAGCCAAGGCCCCAGCATGAGGGGTCAGGGCATGAGGAGAAGGAGGAGGAGAAGAAGGAGGAGGAGGAGGGGGAGGAGGTGGAGGAGGAGGAGGAGGAGGGGGAGGAGAGGAGGAAGAGGAGGAGGGAGGAGAAAGGGGAGGAGGCGGAGGTGACGAGGGGATAACGGTCTCGGGGAGGAGGCGGAGGAGGGGGAAGGAGGAGGAGGAGGAAAAAGGAAAATGAGGAGGAGGAGGAGCAGGAGGAGCAGGAGGAGGGGGAAGGAGGAGGGGGAGGGGGAGGGGGAGGAGGAGGAGGAGGAGGATGAGAGGAGGAGGAGGAGGAGAGGAGGAGGAGGAGGAGGAGGAGGGAGGAGCAGGAGCAGGAGGCGGAGGAGGAGGAGGAGGAGGAGGAAGAGGAGGCGGAGGCACCAGCGGCAGGTCCGTGCCGTGGCGGCCCGTGGCGACCTGGCTTCCCTGGCACGGCGACGAGATCGCTCCGCCCCAGAACGGCCGTGCACGCCGCCCGCGACCCTGTGGGTGCTGTCGCGGCCTGCCTGCTGTCCGACGCCCCAATCTGGGACACAGAAGGACATGCTAGCTACCAGTGCTATGCGTTTTTGTTGGAGGCGCCCGTGTGAACCGAACGTATAATACAAAGATCTTGCAGCAGAGCTTGTCCCGAGCGGTATGGCCAGAGGCCGCCCGCCACGCTCCTTGTACTTCAGGATATCTCGGCGCGCGCGTCGACCCCGCGGGGGCGACGAGCACATAGAATTTGGCTTTTGGGGTGGCGCCGATAACATAAGGGGGGAGGGCGGACAGACCCCCTTCCGTGGCAGCTCATGGGAGCCTCCCATGTATCTTGCCGGCTCTTGCAAGTCGGCGCTGACTGACGCTGATCAACGCTAAAGCTACGCTTCGATTACCAGACGCTAGCGCACGCTAATGCGCTCTGACGACGGAATTCTAAGGACATGTTGGAGCTCCGTCGTCTAGGCGCATTCGCTTGCTCTGGCGTCTGGCAATCGATCGAAACATCTCCAGTGTGGCGCTCATTTGGCGTCGATGAGCGCCCGCTAGCGTCAACTCGTCAGAGTCAACAAGATAGCATTAGGTCGGGCATGTCCTCCTACAGGCGGATCTTGGGCGAACAACGAAAATAGTCCACTAGAAAAATCGTCCCGAGACCATGTTTTGACTATTTGGGGATGTTACTCCTGTGGAGGGACGTGCCCGACTCAAGAGATAGCGCGGCATGCTCCCGTGCTTTGCTGCCGAAGCCCCCCCTGTGCATGCTCATGTGACGCACAGGGACATACTAATACTATATGTACGTTCTCCTTGGAGGCGCGCGTCCGATCCGAACATATACAGTATACCCATCTTGTAGTAGATCGTTTCGCGAGCGGTGCGGCCAGAAGGCGCCCGCCACGACGCATATACTGCAAGATTTCTCGGCGCGCGCGTCGCCCCTTGGGGGGGGCGACCCACATGTAGTAGGAGTATGTTGGGGCGACGCCGATGCTCAGGGCGCTACACGGGGCCCACCCCCAGGGAACCTCGGCCCCTCCCCCGGAAAACCACGGGCCTCGGCCCAGGCCGGTTGTCGCACAACTCCGGGAGGCACGAGACCGGCCCCCGGGGCCGCAGAAGAGTCCAAGAGCGGGCCTCGTCGTCGCTGTCGCCGAAGGAGGAGGAGGAGAAGGAGAGGAAGACGAAGAAGAATAAGGAACATCAGAGTAATAAGAATAATGCTAGTAATAAAAAAGAAGAAAAATATAATAATTCAGAGGAAGAAGAGGAGGAAGATCATCAAGCCCAAAAGACGGAGCCACACGCTCAACACGGCGCGGGCGAGCACGCCCCAGCACAGCTGCCATCACAACGGGCTCGCGTGCACAGAGGGGTATCAGCCACCAGCTGGGATCGACCCCTGGCCCCCTATTCGTTTGGCGGCGCGCACAAGGGGGTGGAGGGAGGGGGGGGGCTTCTTAGAAGGAGGCTGCTTCTTAGAAGGCGCTGGCCTTACATCCATAGACAAGGCCCGCGTCTTCTAAGAAGCAGGGGTGCTTCTAAGAAGCCCTCCCCCCTCCCCCCACCCCCCTTCTGCGCGTGGCTGACTATTCTTGGCTATCGCCCAACAACGCCGGCATTGCCTTGGGTAGGGTCGGGGGCGTCCACGAGGGGGGCGTCCAAGAGAGGGGGAGGCGCAGACCATGGCCGGCGGCACGTGCGCGGCCCATCTGGGGGGAGAAGGGAGGACGAATTTGAAATAAGAAAGGGCACCAGGAAATCCGAGGAGATATCATGGCCCACGCCATGATATGCACTTTTGACTCGCAGGTCGAGAGCGCGCCTCTTCCGGTCGAAGCTGAGCGTCGCCATGATATACACCCACCCCCCCGTCATCACACACACCCCGGGGCGCCCCCGATAGGGAGGCACCACCCCCGAAGGGGAGACTGCAGGCCCGCGGCCTACCGCCCGGCGCTCCCCCGCCCCCGCCCCCCGCCCGCCCAGGGCAGGGGGGGACAGGGATGCGTCGGGGTGCGGCACGGGGCTCGGCCAAAAGTTGTTTTCGCTTTCGTATTGGTTTCGCTTTCCCTCGTCTTGTTTTCGCTCGGCCCTCGCTGCAAAACGGGGTCAAAGCGAAAACGGCCCACGAAATCGCCAAAGCACCGTTTAGGCCGAGCCCTTGGACGCGGCACAGGCCTTCGCCACCCCCCAGCCCAGCCCCACCAGCGACACAGAGCGTTGCACAGCGCTTGGACCCCCACAATCGATGATCCTCAGAACGTGCGTTAGCGCCAACGTGTGCTTGTCCACCGCAGCCCTTCAATACGACGCAGGCGGTGTAATGATGGCCGGCACAGGCCGGGCGGGGTAAACACACATTGGGCCTCGCACACACACACACACGTCATCGACACAAATTCAACGAGTGGTGCGCCTGAGGTGCAGTGATCTTTCTGTGTGCGAAACTCGGTTCCCAACGGTGTGGGAGTCTGACTCACCCCCTTCCTTCGCCAGGCACGTGCCTGGCTTGGCAGGGCGAGGCGGGTCATGCCAACTACACAACATGTGTCCCGTCCACTACTATACAACACACACACACACACACTGGAACACAAGCCTGAAGCTGCGCGTCCCACCATTAGCTTAACAGAGCACCCTGACGGATGGCTACTGCCCAGCCCACGAGCGGCCACGCGAGGCAGCCGGGCCAACGGAGGCCTGCGTCAGCCGCCAGCGAGCGCGGCATAGTGAATTCGTCTCGCGCCTGCAGCGCCCAAACCCTGGCGGACCATGGGAAGCCAGAGGAGGGCCTGGCAGGGCCGTGCAGCTGCAAAACCCAGGCGCTCGGGCGCACCAGCGGAGGCCAGAGGGAGGCTCGGCGGCAGCGCCTCGGACCACTGAGCGCCTGCTGGCCCGAGGCCGAGGAGAGAAGAGGTGCAAGCGCGAACACAGGGCATCCAAACTGGGAAGAGCATCTGGCACGATGCAGGGTGGCGTATACCCAGGGACTCCAGGAGAGCTGCCATTGCGTTTGCGTTGGCCTGGCTGGAACCGAGTGCGGCGCTCCGGCCGCGCACAGCCGTAGCGGAGACTTCCGCTACTCCGCGCGGCCGGTCTTGAGCCGCGCGGGCAGCCCAGTCCAGAAATGGAAACATTTCGGCGGCGAGCGAAGGGGGGGAAGCGGGAGAGAGGAGGACTCCTCGGAAGGCTCGGAGGTCCCCCCCGGCCCGATGCCAGAGTCTTCCACGAGCCCTCCCCGAAGACGCAGCGGGCGTCTCGGAAGGCTGGAGGGCCTCTGAGAAGCCCCGCCGCCCTTCTCGGGAGCGGCCAAGAGGGGGGTGTCCAAGAGGGGGGGGGGGTGGCAAATCATGACCGGCGGCATGTGCGCGGCCCAGCGGGGGGCCAGGGGACGTAATGAGATAAAAACAGGCGCCATAAAATCTGGGGAGATATCATGGCCCCCGCCATGATATGCCCCCCCCCCCTAGTCATCACCCCCCTATTTGCAACCCCCGACCTTCCCCCCCTCGCTCGCCGTCGAAGACGCGCCGGGGGAGCCGCGCACCGAGGGCGGGCTGCCCAGGACGGTGGCCCGGTCGCGGCGCGAGCCTGCGCTGTCGGCCGCTGGCCGACGTGCGCGCACCTCCTCCGCGCCCCTCAGCAGCAGCCGCCCTCAGAGCTGTCCTCGTCGTCCTCGTCGTCGTCGCTGCTCTCGGCGTCCTTGATGGGCTCCTTCTCCTGGCGTTGCTGGAGGTGCCCCCCCTGGCTCAAAAGGTGCCCCCGGGATTTCCAAGGAGGCCCCCACGGCCTCCAGAGCACCCCTAACGAGGCCCTGAGGGCCAGCCCCAAGGGGCTCCGACGTCGAGCGAAAAGCTCGAGGCACCTCGGGCCAGGGGCACCTTTGGAGCGCGTGTCTTTACTTTCGGCGATGACGGGCGTCATGGGGGGGGGGGAGGAGGGGGGGGGGGGATGACGTAACGCCTCCCCCCGCCGTGCGCACGGCGGCATTGCCCGGAGCGCATGGGGGGGGGAGGGAAATCGGGGGCCGTGACGCCCGTCATGCCCCGAGCAGCAAAGAAGCACGCTCTTGGCAACGCCCGACGTCTCCTTCACGGCCTCCCTGCTGGCCGCCGGCGCGCCGCCGTGGCCTCCCGCGCCGCCGGAGACCACGTTGTACGCGGCGAACGAGATGATGTTGATGATGGCCGAGACGACCATGATGAAGCCGTACGGCGCCTGCGGCAGGTGGTCGATGCCGACCAGCAGGGCGAGCGGAACGGTGGCGGCCTTGTTGAAGTTGCCCGCGAACGCGACGTGGGTGGCCGACAGGTACTGCACGATGCTGAACTGCAATATGTTGTACACCAGCGAGGCCACGGCGGAGCTGGCGCCGAAAATGAACGTGGACTTGCTGTGCTCCCAGACCTGACCCACGACCCAGGCGTCGTTCGTGTAGCCGACCCCATCCCAGTGCTTCACGGGGTGCTGCAGCAAGAACACAAAAGGGAGGAGGATGATCGCGGCAGGGATGGAATTGTAGACCACGGTGTTGAACCCGTCAAGCTTATGAGCGTTTTCTTGTTCGGCGTTTCGACATTGGGCGGAAGGGGGGGAGGGGGGGGGGTCTGGCTCCTGACCTCTGCTTAGTGCGGCTGTTTGCAACCGTGCGACCTCTGGGGTAGGGGGACTCCACCTGCTGGAAGCAGGCTCCCAAAACAGCCAAGATCTACTCCAGGGGGAGGGGAGGGGGAGAGTGGGAGGGCCAGCGCTGATCGGCAACAAAAAAACATAAAAAACGATCGCCTTCACGGAGGTCTTCAGGATCCCGGCGAGCGCCAGGTTGACGCTCCCCGAGAAGAGGGAGACCACGCAATACACGACGCCGACCACGGTCTTCGCGGACTCGCCAGCTCCCGCCTTCTTGTGGGACTCGCCCTCGGCCTCGGCAGCAACCTTGGCCCAGACGCACACGCACATCATCGCGGCGCCCAGCATCATCAGCCCGATCTCGATGGCCTTGCAAGGCTTGCCCTCGCCTGTCGTGTACTTCGTGAGGAGCCACTGCGCGAGGAAGGTCGAGAGGGGGAGGCACGAGCGGATGATGAGGTTCAGCGTCAAGGGGATGAGCGCCATGGACATGTTGTTCAGGGCGATGTTCATCGTGAAGCTGCCAGCGAAGCACAGCACCGCGATGACCTCATTCTTTGAGGTCAGCTTCTTGATCTCGATCTCTTTGTCTCCCAGTTTGTTGAAACCGAGCGCCTTCGCGGGGAGGAAGAGCAACCAGAAGATGATGAACCCGCCGAATTGCTGTATCCCGGTAACGAAGAATGAGGCCTGGAAACCCATCCAAGTGCATGAATCACCCGCATCTGCACAGTACTCCGCTGGCGCTGGGTTGAGGACGGTAGCGGAAGAAAAAACGGCCTTCATGTACATGTTCATGCCAGTTTGGGCGCCGAAGAAGATAATCAGAAGGCCCGGCGTCATTAGCTGAGGACACTTCTTCAGCATGCAGAGGATAGCACCACCCACAATGCAAATGGCGGATATGCCGAGCTCCTTCACCAGCTTGAGATCATCCCCGCCGCCAGAGACCTGCTGGTGGCTTGTGATGTGAGCAGCCTCGAAAGAGATCAAGTGGCTGAGAGCAGACGCGGTAATCGCCATGGCCGTCGCTGCTTAGTTGCCACTACTCCAGGGGCAAAGACAGCAAGATAGCTTGGTCAACCCACACCTTCGAGATCACCGAAGATTTCTAAAGCCAAAATGGCTATGGAGGGGGATGGGCGCTGAGACCTTTTCTCTCCCTGTGCGCGCTGAAGGCCTGATCATAGTTGCAAACAGCTGCAGTCAAAATCAGCGATACGAATTGGACTTCTGGATGCAAGGACCCTTGGAACCTGCGCAAGCCAGTGCTGCGCCGTCCGCAAAAATATACCCCTGAGCCAGGGAAGCCGGAGACGTGCCACGGGTGGCCAGGATCGACGGATGCAGAAGGTGCCCTTGCGAAAAGGGCCCATCCCCAACACCAGTTTTGACCGTATGCGCAACCTTCGGCCCAACATCTCAGAATCGGTCCAGCAGTGAGCGCTCTATATCTTCTCGCTGAGCGGTGCGCCTTCCACTGGCCCATCACCGTGCTGCACCCACTGCAATCAAGCAGCCTCCTAGATTTTCGGAGCCTGCTTGATTGCAGTAGATATACACCCCTAAACCCCAGGGAGGACGAAGGGATGGAGGCAGCAGGCTGGGGGGGGGGTCTTGGAGGTTTCCGAGGGTCCTTGGAGGTTTTAGGGATTCCCTGGGACGACTCTTGAAGCGCAACTGAGCCACATGCAACAAGATGTGCCACATCACTCTCGTCTTCCCCCCTCCCTTGCACGCTGCTTTCCGACAGTTCACCGTGCAGTCAACCCACATAGTAAGGATACGCGGTAAGGATTCAAGGGCCTTTGAAGGCCATGTTGACGTTTTTCGAGTGGAGCTGGTCAGCGGAAGTTGTCAGGGATGGGCCGAAGGGGCAAGGATGCAAGGGTAACATTGGAATGTCGCCCGTCCTTGCTATGCGGGTTGACTGTATCTGGTCTCAGGAGTCATGGTATGGATTCTGGTGTGTAATGATCGCGGCCGCGGAATGTCGTCTGCCACGCGAAGATACGACTAATGCAGGCGGGATTGGCAGAATCTGGCCCGGCGGCGTATTGCGCAAGAAATATGAAATCAAAAGTCGGATCAGAATGCGAGCCTGCCGAAGCAAGACGAAGTCAGAGTCCGAACCCCAGCCTGGAGGTATGTCCCAGTCAAGGGTCGACAAAAATTCCAAATCTGCACGAAGTTCATGCAACCTCCTCCTCCTCCTCCTCCTGAGTGAGTATGGAGCGTGAGTGGGGATCCTTCATGATCTCGGGATCTGAGTGCAAGCGAGTATGAGCATAACATAAGCTCGCGAATGGAGTGGGGGCGGTATGTGTGGCCTCTCGTGCTGAGAGGAGAGGGTCGGACAGGAGGAAAGGAAAGGAGGATGAGGCAAACTCTGCGACGAACATGCCTTTTCAGGAGCATGCAATGCAAGAGTTTCGATAATGCGGGCGCATGTCTAAGAATGCAAGGTCGAAGCCAAGAAAACAGCAGTTTCACTAGAAGCGCGCCAATCCAAGTTTGTCGGATGCAAGGCGCAACCGAACAACCATTCTTAATGTGTAGGTTTCGCGCGCCCAACGCTGGCGCAACATAGCAGTCCAAATTCCAGTCAGGGTGCCAATCGAAACACGACAGAATTGAGTCCGAGTGTGAATCGAAAACCGAAGCAAACACACATCCGATTGGGAGAAGAAGACAACCAAACAACACAACTTTGGAGCAAAGAAAGGCATGCCTCGAACATCCAAGACTAGACTAGAGGTCAAGGCACAGCCAGGAGTGCTTCCCTGGTGAAGCTTGCATTTGCAGGCTTATCGCCCTCTCACGACAGAACTGAAGCGAGATCGAGATGCAGCATACTTTCTTTACAGACCTAGAGCGCTGCGCGTGTATTGTGGGCACGAGGTTCTGAAATGCAGCGCTGGGCCGCTATGACGGATAGGCCGTGCAACCAAGATGGACCATCGAGTCTTGCACACCCCGTGCTGCCACGTCCGAGCATCACCGGAGCCGCCGCAACATGCAGAATGTGACTGCGCAGAGCTCGGGAGGCCGCCCGGCAGCACCAGAAGTGGCCCCCCGCTCCTCCGTCGCCACTGGTGGCAATGCCGATGGATTTCAGCCACAGTCACTGGGCCCGTCCACAGCCGCCCGACGTGTCAAGCAACAATGATGGAAGCAGCCAGGGGCGAAGGAGCAGGGCAACCGGCAGCCCTGTCCCCCTCATCTTTCTGCTCATTCCTGTCTTCCTGTCCAATCCTAATCCCGTAATCCCGATCCTGGAACCCATCTTCTCCTCCTCCTCCTCCTCCTCCTCCTCCTCCTCCTCCTCCTCCTCCTCCTCCCCCTCCTGCTCTCAACGCTGTCTCGTCTTCCGGAAAAGGCCGACTGCCTCCAAACGCGCCCTGATGGCCAGCGCAGCAGCATCTAGTCTGCCCTCGAGGCCCGCCTCCTGCGACTGCAGTCGGGGCGTTGACCTGAGGAACCCTAAATTAGGAACGAGGCCCCTTTTCTCCATAAATTGAACTCCGACTTCCCAATCGAAAACAGAAGGAAAGCCTGAGGCAGGCTGCGAAACACAGAAGGAACGCGGAGCCCCTTCCCAACCGAAGGCCGACTACAGTGGGGGCGTTGACCTAAGAAACCCTAAATAAGGAACGGGGCCCCTTTCTCCCATACGTTGAACTTCGATTTCCCATGGAAAACCTCCCAAAATCTGAAGGCAAACTGCAGAACAATCAAGGAACGCCGAGCCCCTCCCCAACGAAAAGGGTTCCTTCTTCAGGGTCCCGACTGTACTGGAGCGCGCGCCGCCGCGAGTGTGCACCGCCGCTTCCGCCCTGCATGCATCCCGCGGGGAGGCGCCGTGTGCGAGATCTTTTTTCTTCCGCACACCGTGGCCGCCAGAGCTCTGGACCTCCTCCTCCTCCTCCTCCTCCTCCTCCTCCTCCTCCTCCTTCCCGGATGCCGGCATCTCATATCCTGGGCCGTCCCTCGACGGCCCTGGGGCTGCGAGCTCCTAGAAGAACAGGGAGCGGCATAAAAAAGCATGAACTTCCGAAGCTCCGCGCAGATGGCTGGGATCGGCGCCGAGCATCCCTCCCTGGCGCGCGGAGCGCGCCAAGGGCGGCGCCGGATGCGCCGCATGGGGGGGACAAAGCGCTGATCCAAGAGATCCGCGCGGACCTCGGACAGCTCATGTTTACGCAGTTCCTGCGAGGCGGGGGGTTGCACATCCTCCTCCTCCTCCTCCTCCTCCTCCTCCTCCTCCTCCTCCTCCTCCTCCTCCTCCTCCTCCTCCATGCCCACCGCCAGGGGCACCAGCGGCATGGGGCCTCCGCGGGTGGTAGATAGGGATATGTTGGGCCCCGGGGCTACGAATACATCCATGTATCCACCGCCTGCCGAGGTGCCCGAAGAACGACCCCCAGGCGGTGGATCCGTATGCATAACCCCCCGCCCTGGAGTGCTTCATACCTTGCACGTCGTGCACGCGGCCCTGTGCCGTCACTGCCGCGGCGGCGAGCCCTGATCGGGTGTTCGTGAACGGGGAGCAGTACACGCCGGTCGGAAGAAGTTGGTAGAAATATGAAATAGGAAGGCGTTGCAAGTAGATTGGACTTCCGCCCGCCCCCTGAAGAGGAGGAAAGAAGGAAATCGCTCGACTCTTGAAGTAGGAAGGCGCCTAAAGTAGATTAGGATCTGGGCATCCAAAAATACCTACTTTCAACGACCGGCGTGTAAACGTGGGCCCTTCGCTAGACCACCGCATGTGAACCCCACCGCCGCGGGTCAAACTTCTTGGAACACAGGCTGGGGCTCAGCTGGCCATCGCTCGGACGTCCATTCCTTGTGATTTTTTCGGTTTCGTGCGTGGTTTTCTCGCCAAATGATCAAGGATGCCCCTCGATGACCTCGCCGAAAAACAAATGCACACGTCCGAGCGATGCCAGGTCAGAGTGGGCAAGCGGGGGTGTCCGGTGCCCCAGCGTCGCTGGGTTCCGCAGGCGTGGGATTCGCATCTGGTCGTAGGTTCGTGCGCCCTCGGAGCCCGCGGGGGCAGCTTGCACGTCGGTCGGAAGAAGCAGGTCAAAGCATCAAGTAGGAAAGCGGACCGAGCAAATTACGGTCGACCAGTATAACAAGGATGCACGAAAAGGGTGCAAGGGCCTTGGAAGGCCGTTTCGAAGCTTTTCGAGCGGGGCGCGGCCAACGAGAGTGGCCAAGGATGGGCCGAGGAGGCAAGGATGCAAGGGTACCCTGGGGAAGGTTGCCCATCACTACTATGCGGGTTGACTGTAGGCTCAGGCCCTCCCAGAGAATAACAAGACCCTTTCAGAATAATTGCATCGATTCTCGAAGCAGGAAGGCGCTTGAGGCAGATTGGAATCAGGGAATCCAGAAATACCTACCTTAGAGGCCTCCTAGATCGGGGTCCGAGTAGATAGGGTCGGAGGATCGCGCCGCATCGCCAATGCATCGCCGATGTATCGGCGATGCATTGGCGATGCATCGGCGACGTGGGCGATGCATCGGCGACGCCGGCGTGGGGAAACACGGGCTCCACACGAGCCGCATCGCCGATGCATCGGCGATGCGACGCGACCCTCCGACCCCATTTACTCGGACCTCATCTGGGAGGCCTAGACACCTTCAACGACGGGCATACAGGGGCCCCCTGGGGCTCCTTTAGGGCCACCCTCCCTGTGACCTTCGGTCCCCCCACGCTTCCCTGAGGCCCGGCCCTGCGAAGACACTGCGACGCCATGGCAAGTCACGCTCGGGGCTCTGGTCCCAATCTTTCCGCGCTGCTTTTCGAGCCAGGTCGTCGGCTACACGCAGGAGTGATGTGACCCTGCGCAAAGAGTAATGACCCTTGGTGCGTGGCTGTTTGGGGGGCCCTGGGGAGGGGGCGATCAACACCAGCGCGCCAGACGCCGCTGCCGCCTCGCCTTCCGTCGATCGGGGGACCCCAGTGGTCCCGCACCCAAGGTCGCTCTGGCGAAGGGTCACTCATACGTGTAGTCGAAAATCGGTGTGTCAGCAAGGGCGCCTAGCTTCGCGCGTCGCGCTGCGCGAGGCGCGAATAGCGTCGCACTCTCGGGCGGCCCCCCAGGGGAAAAGAGGAAGATGAGGGGGAATCGGCGCTGAACCGCGAAGCGCGAATGACTTCGCGCCCTCGAGGCCGCCCTTGCTGAAGATGTGGCCCACCCTCTCGCTCGAGACACCCCCCAACCCTAAAGGCCTCCCAAATGGGGTCGGAGTAGATGAGGTCGGAGGATCGCGCTGTATCGCAGATGCATCGGCGACGTCGGCGTGGAGAAAACCGGACTCCACATCGAGCCATATGATCATCCGACCCCATCTGCTCCGACCCCATCTGGAGGCCGAGACATCCCCAGCTCGGGGAGGCCTCGTGAACCTCCTCGCTGGAGGTTCCCCCCTGGTGGTGGTGGCGCCTGGGGGTGCGCTCTGACCAGAATCTCGAGGCGAGTCCAGCAGTGGCCACGAGGGGCTCCCAGGA
The DNA here is from genome assembly GCA_963575745.1 of Prorocentrum cordatum. NCBI lineage: Eukaryota > Dinophyceae > Prorocentrales > Prorocentraceae > Prorocentrum > Prorocentrum cordatum. The sequence continues at coordinate 1,585,930 of CAUYUJ010016059.1, read as the reverse complement.
GGCCCAAAACGGGAAAACACGAGGGAAGGGTAGCAGTGTAGGTACCCTTCCTGCGGGCCCCAATCATATATACACCATCGCCACCACCACCTCCATTCCCCCTTCCTGCTCCGCCCTCCTCTTCCCCTCCTCGTCCCTGGTGGGAAAGGAGGACGGGGAGGCGGTGGTAGTGCATACTCTTGGAACCCCGTACTTCCCCCTCGGAACGTCACTTTCCCGCCCCCCCGTCGCCGCCCGCCCGCCCGACCTGCACCAGTTCCAGGAACTCCGGCCACCCCAAGCGGGGCTCGTAGCTCGCGGCCCGTGGGCCGAGCACCTCCAGTAGGGCCGCCCGGCAGGAGCAGCGTTCGTCCGAGCCGGAGCAGAAGAGGTCGGCCAGGTCCTGCACGTCGAGGTACCTCGGCGGCGCGCACGAGGCTTGGGCCAGGCATGCCCTCCTACAGCCGGGTCTCAACAAATACTCAGAACAAGTGACAAAACCAGGGCAAATCGTCCCCAGACTATTTTTTGTATTCTCGAATCGTCCTCCTGTGGAGGGACGTGCCAGACTTAACACGAGGTCGCAGACATGCTCGCGTCGTGCCCAACAGCTCACGACGGAGGCACATATCGTTATCCACGCCCTCGCGGTCTGGCTTCCGCGGCGCGATCCCGCGGATACGCGGTCGCACGGATAGGCCCCGCGCAAGGCGCCCGCGAGAAAACGCCCGTATCCGCGGAGTCGAGGCTCAGGGTCCCGGCCCGCGAGGAGGCGGATGCGGACATACTTCTGCTTTTCTGCTTTCCGTCCACGAACTTCGGCAGCGTGCACAAAGGGCCCAGACACGCTCGCGTCGTGAACAACAAGAATAACACCAGCAGCAGCATCAGCAACAGCAACAACAACAGCAACAACCCCAATAACGACAGCAGCAACAACAGCAGCAGCAGAAACAGCAACAACACCATACTCAACATCAAGAACAACACCAACAACAACTACAAACAGTTTAAGTTCGCTCGTATCCGATCGCGTGCCAGTCAACACGTATATATCCCAAACCCTCGATACCCACCCTCTTCGTCTTCGATCGTACCCCCCTGATCTTTCTTGCCTGCAGCGTGTATTTCGCGCAGCCCCTACAGCAGGGGAGAAAAGGACGGATGGAAGGTAGGGACAAGGGGGAGGGAGCACAATGGAGCACGAGAGAGAGTAGCAGGAGGGGGGCTAGGAGCAGAACGTTCGTGGCAAAACCAGACGGACAGATCGGGCGGGTAGACCCTCACGGGCCGGGCGGAAGGCGGGCCCAGGCGGCCAGGTCGAGGAGGCGGGTTGCTGAGTGTCGAGGGCGCGGCGTCTGAATAAATTGCAAGCAAGTCCAACGCTAGAGCGCGACTCCTGCATACATTGTGAGGAAGTCCCGCGCGAGATCGCGATGTTTGAATACATGGTGAGGAACTATCTGGCGGGAGCCCTTGTAGTTGTTGTTGCTGTTGCTGTTGTTGTTGGTGTTGATGATATTCCTGTTGTTGTTGTAAATCGGGGCGCAAGGGCCCAATTTGATGACACCTCACTTATCTTTGTAAGAAATGAGGTACGAGCCCCAGGACAAGCACCTTGATTAAAACATACAAAGGCTGCCAGGGAGGATCAACAAATTGTTCTTTAGAAACGAAGGCCCAAAACAATAACATCCTCACCGCCAGCAACAACAGCAACAACACCAACACCAACAACAACACCACCAACAACAGCAATCATGCTAAGACTGTTCGCTCTCATCTGCTCGCGGGCTATGCAACACGTATATCCCAAACCCTCGATACCCACCCTCTTCGTCTGCGATCGTACTCCCCTGGGGGTATATATCTTTCTTGCCTGCAGCGTGTATTTCGTGCAGCCCATAGAGCAAGGGAGAAAAGGACTGATGGAAGGCAGGGACAAGGGAGAGCACGATTGAGCACGAGAGAGAGTAGCAGGAAGGGGGCTAAGAACAGAAAACACGTGGCAAAACCAGACGGACAGATCGGGCGGGTAGACCCTCACGGGCGGGTCGGGAATGCGGGCCCAGGCGGCCAGGTCGAGCAGGCGGGTTGCTGAAGCGTGCGTCCTGCATGTATCGCGAGGAAGTCTCGAGCGATAGCGCGATTCCCAAATAAATCGTGAAGACATCCGCAGCGAGAGCGTGATTCCTGAGTTTCGAGGGCGCGGCGTCAGAATACATTGCGAGGGAATCCCACGCGAGAGCGCGATTCTTGCATACACTGTGAGGACGTCACGCGCGAGAACGCGATTTGAGAATACATTGGGGAATTATGAAGCGGGAGCCGCTTTTGTTGTAAACTGGGGGCCAGGGGGCCAATTGGTGACCCCTCTCCTGCCCCTCGTTTTAATTTCCATTAAAAAAAACAACATGCGAGTCCCTGGAGAAGCACGTTACATGAAACACGCAATGGTTATAGGAGGGGGGATAAACAAGAAGATTATTTATAAGTGAGAGTTCAAAAACAACAGCAACAACAGCAACAACAACATCAACACCACCAACAACAACACAAACGAACACAGCACACACCAACAACAGCAACAATCAACACAACAACAACAATCAGGTTAATCCTGTTCGCTCTTACTGGCACGCGTGTCTTGAATGCCGTATATCCCAACCCTCGATACTCGCCCACTTCGTCTTCGATTGCACCCCCTTTCGGGGGGAATACTTTCCTTGTCGGACACTGACTGAAATGCGCAGCAGTCTCGAGCGAGAGCGCCGTTCCTGAGTTCGGGGGTCTCTCTGGTCAAGGGCTCTCGGAATACTTATGGAGAAATATCGAACGGGAACCCTTGTCGCCGTGTCTGGGCCTCCACCAACTTGCGTGAATCACGGGAACGTCTCGAGCGAGAGCGCCGTTCCTGAGTTCGGGGGCCTTCTTGGCCAAGGGCTCTCGGAGTAAATTGTGAGGACGTATCGAGCAGGAGCCCTTCTCGTCGTGGCTGGGCCTCCGCCAACTTAATTGAATTGCGAGGAAGTCTTGAGCGAGAGCGCCGTTCCTGAGTTCGGGTGCCTCTCTGGCAGGGGTGTCTCGGTGTATATTGTGAGGAAGTATCGAGCGGGAGCCGTTGTTGTCGCAGCTGGGCCTCCAAGGGTCCACATGTAGGCTCAAGCAAACGCTCGAGCGGGAGCCTCGCGTTCGGAGAACATGTAGGCGGCGTCGAGGCGAGAGCGCGCGGAACCGTTTCTGGAGATCAATAGTACGTATTCTTTAGACATGACGATTCAACAACACAACAGCAACACCAACAACAACAACAACAGCAACACCAACAGCAACAACAACGCAAACAGCAGCAGCACCAACATCAACAGCAACAACAAACACAACAACCACAGCAACAGCAACAACAATAACAGCAACATTACCAGCAACGGAACAAAACAACAACAACGACAATACTTTCAATACTGTTCGTTTCTATACTCTCGCGTGCCATCCAATATGTCAGTAAATCCCAAACCTCTTCGTCTTCGATCGTATCCCCTTGGGGGCAGATCATTTTATATCTTCCTTATCTGCCACGTGCATATGGCGCAGCCCCTAAAACAGGGAAGGAGAGGACGGATGGAAGGGGGAGGGAGCAGGATGGAGCACGAGAGAGAGTAGCAGGAGGGGGGCTAGGAGCAGAGAGCACGTGGCAGAACCAAGCGGGCAGATCGGGCGGGCAGGCGCTAGCGGCGCAAGCGGGCGGGTCGGGAAGGCGGGCCCAGGCGGCCAGGTCGAGCAGGCGGGTTGCTGAAGCGTGCGTCCTGCAAGAATGGCGAGGGAGTCTCGAGCGATTTCCAAATTAATCGTGAGAAAGGCCAAGGCGAGAGCGTGATTCCTGAGTGTCGGGGACGCGGCGTCTGAATAAATGGCACGAAAGTCCCACGCGAGAGTGTAATTCATGCATGAACTGTGAGAGCGACCCGCAAATTGTGGGGAACTGTCAAGCGGAAACCTTTGTTGTTGTTGTTGCTGTTGTTGTAGCCGGGGGGCCAACGACACAGTTTGGTGGCACCAAGCTTTCCCTGATTGAAAAGCAGGGTGCGAGCCACGGCAGGAGCTCTTTCGCTGAAGAGCACGATTATCACTGGAGGGGGGACCAAATGCAATTTTTCTCCAGGAAGAAGAATTCAACAACAGACCATCAGATACCCGAATCATAGCATCGCGAACAAAAATTGGCGGGACCTCGGTGCACGGAAGTACCGTGCGGTAAATTCGTGCGGCGCCGGCGCGCGCAAAGGATTGGGACATCGCGTCGAACGTTCGACCTCGAATCGATCGCGGCCCCGATCGTTCAAAATCGAACTCTGTCGGGCCCTGTTGCGTTACTGTGTCCCGCGGTGCCTCCGCGCCGTTCTATCATGCGGAATTCAACCTTAAACGTCTTCGTCGGCGTCGCCGGCGCGCCATCGCCGCATGAACCTGCCGAACCGTATAGTCCCAATAGAAGCCTTTCACAAGAAACCCAACCCCGAGATCCCAGGACGTCCATTGGTTTTCGGTGTAGGAACGCCACGCTTCCCATCGCAAAACCATCGAAACCCAGGAAACCCAGGGCATCCTGGAGGCAAGCAGGGTGCTTCTTGGCATGGGTCTCCACTGTAATACACCCATGATCCTAGTGGGCGCTCCGCCAGCACCCGCCGCGAGCCTCAATGAGGTCTTCGCGCTCGCTGCTAGCTTCGCGTTGTGCAGTCTCGCGCAGGTAGTAGCTTGAGCCTTTTGCACTCGGATGCTCCTCCCTCCGTAGCGTTCGAGTTTTTCCCAGCCTCGGCTGGGATCTGGAGGTGGCGGCGTGGACCCCCCCCCAAAAAAAAACTACACCCATGATCGTTGCGCTAAGGCCAGCAGGCGGTGATTCCGCCACTGGCCACGGCGCGCGGCGCGGCAGAGCGACGACGCAAGCTCTGGCGCGCCTGCCCGACACTGGGGCACCAGTAGCGGGCGGGCTCCCCCACGATTCACTATGGAGGCCTCCTAGGTGGGATCGGAGCAGACAGGGTCGGCGACGCACGGGCGATGCATCGTCGACGTCGGCGATGCATCGGCGACATCGACGTGAAGAGAATCAGGCTGCACATCGAGCCGCATCGGCGATGCATCGGCGATGTGGCGCGATCCTCCGACCCCATCTACTCTCTCTCCACCCATGAGGTCTAGAGGAAAGGGGTGTGGCATAAAAGGGGTTTGGAGCCAATCGTGGAACTGGCGATGTTATCTACGATCGATACTATCGCCAGATTCGGCATCGGCACCACACCCCTTCACACCACACAAGCTTACTACCTCCGGAGCGATCTCATGCACTACAGTAGGGGCTCGACCACAAGAAACCTTCCACAAGAAACCTTCCACAAGAAACCCAATTCTGAGACCCGAAGACGTCCATTGATCTTTGGTGTGGGAACGTCACGCTTTCCATCGCAAAACCATCGAGATCCAAAAAGCCCAGGGCACCTTGGAGGCGACCAGGGTGTTTCTTGGCATGGGCCTCCACTGTAACTCGCGTCGTGAACGAAATGCACGACGCACGGTTTGACCGGTCTGGACCTCTCGGGGCCCCCGCTGGGCCCCCCACGATCTCATGTGCTAACTCCCGTCGCGAACAAAAAACACGACAGACGGTTTTTGACCCGTTTCAGCCTCTCGGGGGGCCCTCGCTGGGCCCCAAGGGCCACCAACAGACGACTCGGGATAGAAATCCGGCCCTGGAGGAAGGCTGGCGACGTGCAAGGAAGCGGCCTTCTAAGAAGGCGGCGCGCTTCTGAGAAGGCAGGGGCCTTTTCAGAAGGGCCTGGAGGCTTCCAGGCAGTCTTCTTAGAAGCCGGGAAGGCTTTTAAGGAGGCCCCAGTCCCCGTTGAGCAGCCCCCCCGCCTTCTCAGAAGTCCGCCCTCTCGCGCTGCCCCATCTGTGCGGGCCGCCAAATAAAAGAAGGGTCGGGGGCTGCAGAGGCCCCGCGGGGGGCACAATCAGGACATCAGATGTGTGCGTGTAAGTGTGCGTATGTGTGCGTGCGTGCGCGTGCGCGTGCGCGTGCGCGTGCGCGTGCGCGTGCGTGCGCGTGTGCGTGCGCGTGTGCGTGAGCGTGTGCGTGTACGTGTGCGTGTCCGTGTCCGTGTGCGTGCGCGTGCGCGTGCGCGTGAGCGTGTACGTGTGCGTGTGCGTGTGCGCGTGCGTGTGCGTGTGCGTGTGCGTGTGCGCGTACGTGTGCGTGCGCGTGCGCGTCTGCGTGCGCGTGTCCGTTTGCGTGTCCGTGTCCGTGTGCATGTGGCGCCTTCGGCCGGGCGTCGCCTGCTGAGAGTACCTTGGGTCGGGCCTGCTCGCATTCGCTGCCCCTGCTTGCGGCCTGCCCGCCATCCTGCTCGCTGGCCGCCCCTCAGGGCGCTGGGCCCCGGGCTGGCCTTGCCGCCCACGCCCCCCCCCCTCTGCCGCCTCGCGGTCGTCCTGATCGCAGGCGCCACCTTCCCATCTGGGAGGGCGCGTTTCGTTCTGCCTGCGCTGCCCCCCGCCTCTGGCGCGCGCGAGTCAGCGCAGGTTCTTGGCTCGGGGCTGCTCTGGCGCATTGCCCTCCGGGCCCCGCGCTCCGCCGCCCTCAGCTCGGGCTCGCCGGGCGCCATGCACCTCTCGGTTTTGCCCCAGCCTGGCCACGCCGGCTCCCAGCTGCTCTGGGCTGCTCTTTGGAGCCTTCCGCCCTGGCTCTTCGCTTTGGGTCCTCCGTCTGCCAGTAGTGCACCAGTTCGGTGCGCCCCCCCACGGTTCTTGCCTCTGGCAAGACCTTTCGGCTCTCCAGCCGCGCCCCACCTGCCTTGGGGCCGGGCTGGCCCTGCCGCCCGCGCCCCACCCCGCCCCCCTCGCCTTGCCTGGTTTTCAAACCGACCCCTCGCATACTGGAGGTGGTCCCGCACTGGCCGCCGCCGCCCGGGTTGCCATCGTAGGTCACGTGTGACTTTGGCACCCTCGGCACCCTCGGCCCCGTGGCGCTTTTCGCGTACGCCTTCGTCACCAGCCTCCGTTGGGCACTGTCCCCCGCAGGGCGACCTGCCGCCGGCAGCCCGCCTTGCTGGCTCCCCTGCCCCCCACCGCCGCCTCGCTGCCGCTGGGCCCCGCCCCCCGGCGCAGCCCCCCGCCGCCGCCTGGCTCCGCTCTGTGCGGGCCCGGCTTCCTCATTCCTCCTGCCGTCCCCAGGGGCCTCCTCCATCCCTCCTTTTGCATGGTGGCCGAAATCGCCTTCAAGCGTCTTCCAACGCCTCACCACCAGCGAAGTCACTCTGCCTAGCCGCAGACACGAAATGTGCGTGCGTGTGTGTGTGTGCATGTTGGTGCGCGCGTGCGTGCGTGCGTGCGTGCGTGCGTGTGCGTGTGCGTATGCGAATGCGTATGCGCGTGCGTTTGCGAGTGCGTGCGCGTGAGCGTGAGCGTGAGCGTGTGTGTGCGTGTGCGAATGCGTGTGCGCGTGCGTGTGCGCGTGCGTGTGCGTGTGCATATGCGTGTGCGTGTGCGTGCGCGTGCGCGTGAGCGTGAGCGTGTGCGTGTGCGTGTGCGTGTGCGTGTGCTTGTGCGTGTGCGTGTGCGCGTGCGTGTGCGTGCGCGTCCGCGCGTGCGCGCGCGTGTGTGCGTGTGTGCGTGTGTGCGTGTGTGTGAGTGTGTGTGTGTGTGCGTGTGTGCGTGTGTGTGCGTGTGTGTGTGCATGTGTGTGCGTTTGCGTGTGTGCGTGTGCGTGTGCGTGTTCGAGTTCGTGTGTGAGCGTGTGTGCCGGGTGCGTGTGTGTGTGTGTGTCTGTTGTGGTCCTGTGCGCTGTGTGTGTGTGTGTGTGTGTGCTGTGTAGTTTCGTTGGAGTGTGCGTTTTGTTGCGTGTTATGTGTATGTGTGTGTTGTGTGGGATGTGTGTGCGGGATTGTGATGTGTGTGTGCGTGTCGTGTGCGTGTTTACTGTGATGCGTGGGCCTTCGTGTTCGTGTGGCGTTGTGCGTGTTGTGTGCGTGCGTTGCGTGCGTTATGTGTGCGTGTGTGCGTGTGTGGCCGTGTCGTGCTTTGAGTGCGTGTGGTGCGTGTGCCGCATGCGGTTTGTGAGGCAGCCTGCGCCGCGTGAGTGGCGTCGTGCGTGTGTATGTGTGTGCGTTGTGAGCGCGTGCGTGTGCGTGCGCGCCCGCGCGTGCGCGGCGCGTCGTGTGCGTTGTGTGCGTGCGTGCCGGATGTATGTGTGTTTGAGTGTGTGTGTGTGCGTATGTGGGCGTGTGTGTGCGTATTTGTGCGCGCATGTGTGTGCGTTGTGTCGTGTTGCGTGTGGCAGTAGTGCGTGTTCGTGGTGGGGTTCGAGTTCGTGTTAGTGTGTCGTGTGTGCGTGTGTGTGGCGTATATGTGTGTCTGTGTGCGTTTGTAGGTTTGTTGTGAGCGTGTGTGTGGTGTGGAGTAGTGTGAGTTGTGGTGGTGCGTTGTGTGCTGTGTGCGTGTGCCGTGTGTAGTGTGTGGTGATGTAGTGTGCGGAGTGTTGGTGTGCATGTGTCGTTTGCGTGTGCGTGTGCATGCGTGTGCGCCTTCGTGTTCGTTGTGGTGTGCGTGTGTTGCGTGCATGTGCGTGCGTATGTGTGCGTGTGTGCGTGTGTGCGTTTGTGTGGCGTGTGTGCGTGTGTGCGTCGTTTGTCGCGTGCGCGTGTGCGTGTGAGTGTGCTTATTTTTTTTTATTCTTGTTGTGGGCGTGTGTGCGTAGTGTGCGTGTGTGCGTGTGTGTGCGTGTGTGCGTTGTGCGTGCGTGCCTGCGTGCGTGCGTGCGTGCGTGCGTGCGTGCGTGTGTGTGTGTGTGAATGTGGAGTGTGGAAATATGTGTGCGTGCGTGTTGGCGTTTGGGCGTGTGGGGGTGTGGGCGTGTGGGCGTGTGCGCGTGTGTGCATGTGTGCGTGTGGGCGCGTGGGCGTGTGGGCGCGTGGGCGTGTGGGCGTGTGTGCGCGCGTGTGTGTGTGCGCGTGGGCGTTTATGTGACGCGTGTGGCGGAGGGCCGCGTCCGGAGCGCGCACCACGCGCACTGCCGCGTGGTGGGGGCGGATGGGGGGGGGGGGCTGCTCGAGGGGCCAGCGTCTGGGGAGGGCGGGGGGGTTCTTAGAGGGCAGGGGGGCCCTCCTTCTCAGAGGAGTTCCCCAGGAAGACCCCCAGGGCCCTGAGGCGCCTCGCACGCCGTAAGTCCACTAAGGACCCCAGGGGCATCCCCTATCCCTGAAGCGTTAATTCCCTAGGACCCCATAGCCGCGGAGGGTCGTTAATATTGAGGGGGGCCCTTTCCTCCCTGAGCTCCCTGCTGGGAATATGTCGCCCCGTCCCCTCCTCGCCCCTCCCATCCTCGCCCTCCTTCTCGCTATCCCTCCTCGCCCTCCTCCTCGTGCTCCTCTCCTCGCCCTCCACCTCGCCCTCCCTCTCCTCGCGCTTCCCCTCCTCCCTCCTCCTTCTCCTCGCTCTCCCCTCCTCGCCCTCCAAGCACCCTCCTCTTCGTGCCCCCCCTCGCAACCACTCGCATCCTCTCCTTAAGTTTCCCCTCCTTCACCACATTACTTCAATCTATGAAATACTACTCCCCTCTTTCCCCTTGAGACGTTTTGGGAATATTTCGCCCCCCCCCCCCCGCGTCCGGTAATGTTTTTTTTTTTCGCCCGACTATGCCCTCGGCCCTTCACGGGTGTTGGGCTTTCGCTGGCGTTCGCATCCAAAAAAATGTGCTCTCGCTGAAGCGCCGGCCTATTTTCGAGCCGGCTCGTTCCGAATCGTGCCCCGGCAGAGCGCTGGCATCGTTTCCGCCGGCGCGGAAGCTCCATGAGTTACGCCCGAGCCGCCCGGTCCCCCCCGTCTCGCAGCACACCCGCCCCCCCGACCGCCCCCGGGCCAGGGCCCCCCCCCCCCCCCCCTCCCCCCCCCCCCCCCCAACGCGAACCCCCCCCCCCCCCCCCCCCCCCCCCCCCCCCCCCCCCCCCCCCCCCCCCCAACCAGTTTTCTGGCCGGCGCCGGAAAATCGAATTCCGAGGCGGCGCCGAAAAAATGGCATTCTAATACACATTCTTTGACGGGTGCGGGTTCTATAAAACACTATATATAGCTATTGCGCACTATAGGATCCTATCAACATGCACTAGTACATAAGATTTTTTTCTAAAAAAAAAAGGAAAATAGTGAAAACAATAATGTTAAATAGTGGAAATAATAGAAAGAATAGTGAAAACATACTGAAAAGAATGAAACAAATAATGAAAATGAAAAAATAGCTAATTCTAAGAAAAATCACAAACCAGCTTGCTTCACTTCCTTTCTCTCCTGACTTTCCGCAGCGGCAGACCGCTTTTACATTGCAAGTTGTTCAGTGCAGCGGTTTGGCCGCTTCAGAACTTTCGTTTTTAATCACGTCCATGTTGGCTGCGGGGCCGAGGGCGCCGCACGTGGCGCAGCGAGCATCCCAGGCAGCCATTTAACGAATTCTCGAATTCGGCTGGGCGAATTCAAAAAACTTGAAGCCAAAAACGGCTGCGACGAAATCGTTATCCTGTCCCCCTCCTCTTCCTACTCCTCCTCCTCCTCCTCCTCCTCCTCCTCCTCCTCCTCCTCCTCCTCCTCCTCCCATGCAAAGCGGTTGGGCCGCTGAGGAGCAGAATGGGGAGGCAGGAGGGAAGCGAACGCAAAGCGGTTGGCCCGCTGAGGAGGGAGGAGGAAACGGATGAGGGAGGTGACGGAGGGCGGGGGGGGGTAACAGTAGTCAGAAGAGGAAGCAGAGAATATATATACATATATATATATAGATATATAACAAAAACGGGGGGAGGAGAAAGAAAAAAACTGTAAAAAACGAAAAAAAAAGAGAAGACAACACCAGACAACAAAAAAACAACACACAAACAACAACAACACAACAAACAAAACATACAACAACACAAAAACAACAAAACACAACATGTTGTGTGTTGTTGTGTTTTTTTGTTGTGTTTGTGTTGTTTGTGTGTTGTCTGGTGTTGTCTGGCGCCCGCCCTACAAGACAACACAAAAACAACAACAAACACCATACAAACAAAATAAAACAACAAACAACAACAAACAACATGAAAACAACACCCAGACAACATCCAGCTAACATCCAGCCTGCTGCCAATGGGAAGGGGAGGAGGGGGATGGGGGAGGAGGAGGGGGGGGCGGAGGGGGAGGAGGAGGAGGTGGAGGAGGAGGAGCGCGAAGAGGATAGAGGAGGAGGGGGGGGGGTGGGAGGGGGGGGGGTGGGAGGAAGCGGAAAAGAGGGGAGTGGGAGGACGAGGGGGAGGAAGGAGGGGGGGGCAGGGGGGGAGGAGGAGGAGGGGAGGAGAGGGAAAGATGATAGAGGAGGAGAGGTAGGAGGAGGAAAAGGAGGAGGGGGAGGAGAAGAGGGGGAGGAGGAGGGTAAGTGGATAGAGGAGCAGGGGTAGGAGGAGGAGAAGGGGGAGGAAGAGGAGGAGGAGGAAGAGGAATGGGAGGAGCTTCGGAGCTTCGGATTTGGGGGTGCCGAGGCCCAGGAGTGCCAGCACCAAGGGGGTGCCGAGGCCCCAAGAGGGGCGCCGAGGAGGAAGGGGAGGAGGGGGCACAGGAGGAGGAGGAAGAGGAGGAGGAGGAGGGGGACGAGGAAGAGGAGGAGGAGGAGGAGGAGGAGGAGGTGAACACCTCCTCCTCCCTCCTCCTTCTCCTTCTTCTCCCTTGGAGCACAACGTTCTGGCGTCGGTCAGCCTTGTTTCAATGTCTGAATTTTGAGATGTAAAGAAAAAGTAAAAAAATAATGAAAAATAGTGAGCAAGTAATGGGAAAATAATGATAAATAGTGAAAATAGTGAAAATAGTAACGAATAGTGAAAATAGTTAACAAAAAAATATGTTTAGGGATTCCAAGTTCAGCTGATGATAGGACACTGTAAGCTCCTATAGATCCTATAGTGAAACACAGGGGGGGTTATCGGGGACTATCACTATCGGCATTCCTATGGAACCTATTGGGCCTCCTAACCAATCCTAACTCATCCAAACCTCTCCTACAATAGAACCACTTCCCTAACCTATAACTACTTATAACTTCGCACCCATCAAAGTTGTTCTTTTGAGAATGCTGAATTTCTGCTTCCGGCGCCCGGGAGGCCTCCCAGGCCGATTCCGACGCCCAGGCAGCGCCCGAGCCGGCGCCCAGGCCGGATCCGGCCTGGGCGCCGGAAAATCGAGGCGGCGCCGAAAAAAGGCCATTCCAATACAATTTTTTCTTTTGAAAATGCTGAGTTTCTGCTTCTGGCGCCCGGGAAGCCTTCCCCGGAGTTAGGCTTTCGCCTGCAATTTTTCCCACCATGCTGCTCTCGCTGAGGCGCCGGCCTCATTTTCGGGCTCGCTCGTTCCGAATCGTGCTCTCGCTGCAGCGCTGGCCTCATTTCCGTGCTTCCGCTCGTTCCGAATCGTGCTCCCGCTGCAGCGCTGGCCTCATTTCCGCGCTTCCGCTTGTTTCGACTCGTGCTCCCGCTGCAGCGCTGGCGTCATTTCCCGTGCCATGCCACGGCATGAATGCAATGCAAGGTTGATACTACGTTCGCGGTGCTCTTCTACGCCATGCCATGCCGTGCTCCACAATGCATCGCGTACCCTTTCGGGATCATCGCCCTGCTTGACATCCGACTGTGCGAGTAGAGAGGGGATCTGCGCCATGGTAAGGGATGGGAGGGAGGGGTAGGATGTCAGATATGACGCGAGCGCACCTAGCTTGTCGCTAGCCCCTCCTCGCCCTCCTCCTCGTGCTCCCCCTCCTCGCCCGATTCTGAGGGCGCGCCGCGGAGGCTGGAGAGTGGATTCTCCCTCCTGCTACCACGGCGTCGAGCGAGCCGGCCCTGAGGCCCCCGTGGGACACCATTTTCTTCACGCCGACGTCGCCGATGCATCGCCGACGCGCTGCCAATGCATCGCGGACGCATCGCCGATGAATCGGCGATGCGGCGCAGTCCTCCGACCCCATCTACTCGGACCCCATCTGAGAGGCCCATCTGGGAGGCCCAGAGGAGCGGAGCCGGACGTGGACGGGGAAACGTTAGGAGGCAACTACTGGGAAGTCTTGAGTGTTGTCTCAACGGGGTTTTTCGGGGGAGGAGCTTGCTCGAGCCAGAGGGTGCTCAGGACGGCGCGTCCTCTCGTTCTCCCGGGGCTGTGGCTCGCGTCCGTCCTCTCGACGGGGTGGCCGCCATTCGAGCCGCGCCCGCCCCGCCATCAGGTGGTCGCCGACGAGGCGACGTCTATGCCCCCGCCGAAGACATGGGACAAGCGGTTCCACCGCCACAGCGAGGGCCGTGGGCGGGAGGTGCGATTGCTCCACCGCGTGCCGGGGAAGACGAGCTTGTGGACGTGCGTCCTGCCTGGAGGCCGGGTCACGACGATTCGCCTGAACGCTGGGAGGGCCACGATCACGCCCACCAAGCCCGCCAAGTCGGGCGTCTGGTGGGAACCTATGCCCGCGCTCACCGCCGCCCAGAAGCGCGCCGCCGAGGACACGAGCCGCGACATGATCGCCAACGCGGCTGCGATGCCCGACACCGCCGAGCTGGACAGGTACCGGAAGCAGCAGGGGGTGGCGGCGCGGCTCCAGCGGGTCGTGCAGACGATCGCCCTGCTGCCCGCGGGTATCGTCGCCTTGGGGCACTGGTCGGTGGGCTCCTGGTGGCGTTCGGCGGGCATTCTCATCACCATCTACTTCATATACTACGTGATGGAGCGCTCGGGCCTGATTGCCTGGTGTCGCGCGCTCATGCAGGCTGGCAGCACGACGGCCTGGGTGTTCAGTTCCATGATGGATATGTACCAACAGTTGCACGAGGCCGTGCAAGGGTGGATCGACGACTTCAACGAATACAGCGGCTACCAGATCACGATGTGGGAGTTCAAGATGGCCGTCATCTCGTTCATGACCATCGCGGCCCTCGTCTCGTACTTCTGGGAGGAGGTAAGGGACGCGCTGACGGAGGAGCTGGCCTCAGACGCGGAGTCGGAGCCGCCGTCGCCGACCACCAGCGGCCGCGTCACCTTCGAGGACTTCCAGGACGAGGACTCGGAGGCCCCGTGGAAGCAGGAGGTCGCCAGCGCGTTGAAGATGCTGGCAGAGGGTCAGTCGAGGCTCCAGGAGACCGTCGAAGCTGTAGAGGGACGTGCTCGTCAGGACCGTCTTCTCCGATCGGTGCAGGGCGTCGACGCCGAGAGCGGATCGGGGCCGAAGTCGGTGGAGGATCTCAGGCGGCGGATCGACTACTTCGAGCAGCTGGTGCGGGACGGCAAGGTGACGGTGCCGTCGGACTCCTCGCCTGCAGCCACGGGTGCTTCCTGGGAGGTCCTCACGCCGACGTCGTCGGGGCGGGAGCTCGCGCTTACGGACGCTCGGGGCCCCTCCACTCCGCCCAGGTCGACGTGGGCCTCCCCTGCGTCTGCGGCCAGCCCTGGTCGCCAGGCGCCCGCGGCCAACCCGCCGCCCGTGCCGCAGCCGCCAATCGGGGTGGCCGCGACCTCTCCGGGGCGCGTCGCCAACATGATCTCCCACCTCGAGCGCATGAATATCAACCCGCAGCAGGCCTGGATGGAGGCGCTGAAGGAGTATCGCGAGATCGAGCCGAGCCAGTGGCACATGCCCGACGGCTACCGCCAGCGAGTCGTGCCCGAGTACCTGACCAAGGTGTACAGCGCGCCGCGGACGGGCAAGGAGTACGCTCAGCAGTTCCTCCGCGACCGCCAGCTGGAGACGTGCGGCGCCGCCAAGGGCATGGTCGACGCGCTGGCCTGCATCGACAGGCTGCTGCTGGAGGACCGCACCCCCGACCTGGTGAACCTCGTCAGCCTGGAGTACCTGGCGAGGAAGGCCTACGCGATCGAGACGGGCTTCGAGCTGGTGCGCTGCGAGAGCGACTGGAAGAGGCCGTCGGGCAAGAAGGAGTGGACGTCGAAGGTGGACTGGGACATGATCCACCGCATCGACCCAGCCAGCGTGTCCGACGCGGCCCGCGGGGAGTACATGAGGGAGGTACGCGAGGAGCTGAAGACCGGGATGGCCAGAGACGCCGACTTCATGAAGCTGAAGCTGAAGGTCGGGGAGAGGTCGCCAGCGGTCGACCCGATCAACGGCTAGAGGGGGCGCCGCCCTGGGCGCTTTCTTCCAGGTCGCTCCACGCCTCAACGCAGATCGTGGGCGACCGAGTTTTTGCCGAGCCCGGCGTCGTGCCTCGTGGGTGGTCGTCGGAGCGAGTTTCCAACGTGGAGCGCATTGATCCTGAAGCACGCCCTTACCACCGTGATGACCGAGCAGACAGAGGTCGGCGACCCGCTCAGGGCCCTGAAGCTGATCGAGTATCCTGCGACCGACTCGGGGGCGCGGAATCGGAGCCGAGATCGGGCGCGCCTGCGGGAGATCGACCGGGCCAACCACTGCTTGGTGGCGCTCCGCTGCCTGGCCTCGGGGTTCGTCTCGAGCGAGGTCCTGGAGACGCGGCCTTCGGTCCCGAGGGGTTTGTCCCCCCATCGTCTCAACGAGAAGTCGCTGGCGGCCGGGCTGGCTCAGAGGATTCTGCGTGCTGTCCGACGGCGACTGCCTGCTGCAGACCGTCCGGTGGGGCGAGTCGCATTCGAGCGGCTCACGGGAGGCGCCGCCAGCGGAAGCGGCCCCTACCCTGTGGGGTCGACCCCCACCACCCCGCCAACACTTGCAAAGAGAGGAGACATCTGCCCCGCGGTCGTGGACGAGATATCGCTGCCGCCGGTGGGGACGACGGGCCTGAGGATCGAGGATGTCTCGCCGCGGGCCGCCGCCCTGCTGTCGGACTACCGGGGCACGATGCTGAGGGGCGAGATGGCGGAGGGGGCGTCGGGCATCAAGCCGTACACCGACCCCCTCCTGAGAGTCAAGAAGAACATGGTCAGGCTGGTCGCTCGCATGGCTGCGGGCGGCATGATGGACACGTCGGATGTTTGCAAGGGGGAGGTGGCGCTCTTCACGGTCGTCAAGAAGTGGGTCTTGGCGGAGGGCGCCCAGCCCAAGCGCAGCTCCCGACTGGTGTTCGACGAGCGCCTCGAGAACCTGAAGTGGCGGCGGCCGCCCTGGTGCTCCCTCGGAGCCGGAACGGCACTCGGCTTCGTCGACGCGAGCAAGGAGATCGCCGAGGGCTACCAGGTGCTGGCCGCGGTCGGCGACATCCCCGACTACTACTACAGGCTGCTGCTTCCGCTGGAGGTCGCGGAGCACTTCGTGGTGCCGGGCGTATCCCCGGCGGAGGTGGCGGAGGAGATGAGGGCGCGGGGGTTGCAGGTCCCATTCGACGAGACCAAGGCCTACATGGTCGTGCGGGCCCTGGTCATGGGCTTCTGCTGGGCGGTCTACTTGGCGCAGATCTGCCTGGAGGATTGCCTGCAGGGGGCCGGAGGATGGCTGCACGAGCGAAATCGGCTGGCGTACGGCCTGCCCGTCCCGAGGATCCGCCCGAGCGAGCCCGTCCACTGGCAGTACATCGACGACTACGGCCTACTGGCGCTCGACGCTCCGGAGGCGACGGCGGAGGCCTTCGGTGCCGACGGGCTCGTCGGCCTCGCCAAGGCCAGGGGCGACGTGACGTCGCAGCTGAAGGAGCGGGGCTTGCCTGTTCACAAGGAGGAGTTCGGGAAGCAGGTCAAGACGCTGGGCTGGCTTCTGTCCGGCACCGAGGACGGGGACATGTTCGTGGAGCCCGACCCCGAGAAGATGGACATGCTGGTAGAAGCCACGGTGGAGGCCTGCCGCCGAAGGACGATCAAGGTGCGGGACCTGATGACCTTGGTCTCGACCTGGACGTGGTTCGCGCTCGTCCAGCGGCCCACCCTCTCCATCTTCGACGCGGTCTACAAGGCCATACAGAAGTTCAAGGACGGCGAGGACGTGACGATGTGGCCCGGGCTGAAAGGCGAACTGATGACCATGGTCGCTATCAGGCCCCTGCTTTTCGCCCGACTGGGGCGGCCCTGGCTGGAGCAGGCGGGCATGACGGACGCGAGCTTCTTCGGGGCGGGCGTCCTGGTCACCCCCTCCGGGATCGACGAGCTGAGGAGGGAGGCCCGACTCGCAGCGCCGAAGGGCTGGTTCGCCGAGCAGGCGGATCTCCTAGGCGAAGACAGCAGCGACGACGAGGAGGACCCGGCGGACATCGACAACGGGCGCGACGCGTCCGACGAGCCCGAGGCAAGGAGGTCTATGAGGCCCATGGTCCCGGGCACCGAGGTGAACCGCACGGCCCACCTGTTCGCGGGGCACCGCCGACCCCTCGACTTCGAGGACCACCTGACCAGGATGGCGCAGGAGCGGGACCGATGGCTAGTCGTGGAGTCGATCGACAAGGTGCTCCACAGCGACCACGACCTGCTCGACCGCAAGAAGGTGCAGGCCCTGTGTCGCCGCGCGCTGGAGGGCCAGTTCCAGACAGCCCACGCTGGCCCGCCGTGCGGGACCTTTGCCCGCGCTCGGCACAATCGGGCATGCCAGGGCCCCCCTCCCCTGAGGAGTCGGACGCGCCCCAGGGGTTTGGCAGGGCTTTCGACGACTCACCGGGCACAGGTGATGGTGGGCTGGGAGCTGTTCGTCGCGACGATCGAGTTCCTGGGCTGCGTAGTCATCGGCGGGGGCCTCTACTCCCTGGAGCACCCCGAGGACCCTGGGCAGGAGCCGTACCCGAGCATCTGGATCCTTACGGTCACCATGGCTCTGGAGAACATGGCCTTCGCCCGCGGCTCCAACGGCTTCGAGGCTGCCAAGAGGGACTTCTGGGAGAAGATCAGGGAGGCCAGGGACCCCAACGTCAGCGACCGCGAGCTGCTGGGCGTGCCGGGCGAGGCTCAGCGGGCCTCGAGGGCGTCCTTCGACCAGTGTCGGGAGGGTCTGGCATCACGGAAGCCAACTACAGTGTCCAGCAGCATCCTGACGTTGGTCCGGGCGCTCGACGGCCGCAGGTGCGACCACGGCTGGCACCCGCCGCTGCAGGGGAAGCTTCCAGACGGCAGATTCCGGACCTCGCTCGCCCAGAACTACCCGAGCCAGCTGTCGGAGAAGCTGGCCTTTCACCATCTCGAGGCGCTCGACCTGGTCGTGCCCGGGTCACGGAAGCCGATGCAGTCCCTGAGCGACGAGGTGGCGGTCCGCCTGGCCGCCTTCGCTACGGCGGGGGACGACCTCGCCGCGCAGATTCGAGCGCCAGAGGTCGGGCCCAGCTGGGACCCGCTGGAGCGCTGGAGCGAGCTCCTGAGGGTCAGGTGGACGCGTTCGGAGCACCAGAATGTCCTCGAGCTGCGTGCTCTCATGCTCTACGTCCAGACCACCCTGAAGAAGAGATCGGCCTGGGACAGGCGCCTGCTCGTAATCACGGACTCGATGGTGGCGATCGGCGCGGTCTCAAAGGGCAGGAGCAGGTCCAAGTCTTTGAACACTCTCCTCCGCCGCCTCGCCGCCTACGCCCTCGGCTGCGGGTCAACGATCTACCCGAGGTGGGTGTCGAGCGGGCGGAACCACGCGGACGGGCCGAGCAGAGGCTACAGCAAGGGCCAGGCGCCGAAGGAGATCACAGAGCGCCTACGGCCACCTGTTCGTCATGGCGTGTTCGTGGACGGAGTGCGGGTGACGGCGCCTGTGATTGGGCAGACATGACAGGGCCTCGTGGACTACCGAGTGCTGCGACGAGGTCGGGACCCATGCTGGGGCTGATGATGGCGATCCTGCTGTTTCAGGTGGAGGGCGTCAGATCCACTGCCAGGCGGGCCTCGCCAGCTGCGGCGCTCCCGAAGATACAGCGCCGTGGCCTGCGCGCCTGGCAGACCTCGGGCACCGACTTCTTCGAGGGCCACAAGAGCGACCTGCTGAGCGGCGGCTGCCCCCCGAGGCTGCTGGTGCACGCGCAGATGGACGCGACGGCGCTCCAGTACATGAGGGCCTGCAGGAAGTTCTGCGACTGGGCAGAGGAGCAGGAGGTCGAGATCTACCCGAGCTGCCGCCTGGATAAGGCGATCAGTGTCTACCTGGACGTCTTGTGCTTCGACGACGAGATCGGCGTCGGTGAGGGCAAGAGCTTGACCTCGGGCATGCTGGCCATGTACCCAGGGCTTCGCCTTCCGGAGGCCTACCGCGCCCTGAAGGCCTGGGAGGGTCTCCGCCCCACGGTGCAAGGCTCGCCCATCGGCGTCCCGCTGCTGATGGAGATCGTGGACCGGATGTCTCACTACGGCGAGGACGGCCGCACAGCAGCGGACGCTGCTCTGCTCGCCTTCGACTGCTACCTCAGGGAGCAGGACTGGGAGCTGATGAGGGTTTCGGACGTCGTCTCGGCCGACGGCGTGACCGCGATCCGGCTGGGCGTCCAGGAGCGCGGCGAGCGGGTCAAGACGGGGCAAGAGCAGGGCGTTTTGATTGACTACCCCGGGACCCAGAGGATGCTTCTCGACCGCATCCAGGGCAAGAAAAAGGACGATCGCATTTTCCCCATCAGCCAGGTCAGGTTCCGAAACATGTGGTACCGAGCGTGTGCGGAACTCGGCGTTGCAGAGATCGTGGGCCGACCTCACAACATTCGACACACGGGGCCCTCCTTCGACGTTTGGATCGGTTATCGCACTTTGAAAGAAGTCCAAAAGAGAGGCCGTTGGAGAGTAGATTCAAGTGTTCAGAGATATTCCAAGACCCACGAGTACGCCACAGCCCTCGCGAGAACCCCTGAGAACCTGAAGGAGCTAGGTAGCCAGAAGTACCATGACCTCGGTGAGCGGCCCAAGAGGCCGCGGTCCTGAGCTGTAAGCTGTGAGTGCTTGGGTTTCTGTTCTAGTCCGGAGGCGGGCCTCGCTTTTCCCCTCTCCGCCCTCCCTTTCTCGCTCCGCCCGCCTCAAGTGTCCTGAAGGACCCCTTACAGGATTCCGGGTGTGGCCGTGCATGACTGTCCAGATTCGCGCTCCTGGAGCGCGAGTGCGAGGCCTGTCAATAACTACAGCCACTGCGAGGTTGCTCGCATTTCTCGTGAAATAGTATCTTGTGCGGCAGGAGTCCGAGGGAAAAACATGTGCGATAGAACTCTCACTTGTCTAATGTCACGGAGTCTGCGCTCCCCTCCGGCGTCCCTTTAAAGCTAGATCCCTTTAGAAAATGAGTGTTGTCTCAACGGGGTTTTTCGGGGGAGGAGCTTAGCAGGGACAGAGGGTTGCTCATAGTCTTCCCTCCCGTACCCACCCTGTGCTCCCCCCCTCCCGTGGCCGTGCATGACTGTCCAGATTCGCGCTCCTGGAGCGCGAGTGCGAGGCCTGTCAATAACTACAGCCACTGCGAGGTTGCTCGCATTTCTCGTGAAATAGTATCTTGTGCGGCAGGAGTCCGAGGGAAAAACATGTGCGATAGAACTCTCACTTGTCTATTGTCACGGAGTCTGCGCTCCCCTCCGGCGTCCCTTTAAAGCTAGATCCCTTTAGAAAAAGGAGCGTTTGCAGTGGATCCAGGACCGCCAGTGGGATGTCGCCTGGCTCTCCATGGAGGACCAGACGCGCACCTCGGTCACCGCGAAGGGCCGCGAAGACCACATCGCGGCCCGCGTTCGCCGTGTCACTGAGCTCGCGCGAGCTGGCGAAATGTCTCGGGCGGCAGCGGCAGCGTGGCCCCAGGGTGATATGGCGGATGCGGCGGTGGTGGTTCGGAAGTTTAGCACCACCCAGCAGCCTGCGGCGCATCACCCAGGCGAATGGGGCCCTCCCCCTGGCACTGGGGCCGCCCCGCATGGGCCAGGGGGGGCCCCCCCGCGGCGGGGGCCGACGTGGCGACGCCGCCAGCCACGCCCCCTCACGAGCTCCTCCGCGCGGCAGAGCTACACCACCGCGTGGCCAACCACCTCGAGCGCCAGTTTGGTGGCTTCCCCCGCCGTGGCGGCGCGGGGCCTGGAGGCGGCCGCTACGAGCACTGGGCTCCGCTCAAGCACGACGAAGACGGAGCGGGGGCGGTAGCCAATGCGCTGGCGCGCTTGGCCATCGGTGACCTTCCTCCCGAAGCTCTAGCCGCCCTGACCGCGGCGCGCCTCGCAGGCGTCCCCAAGGCCACCCATGGGGGCGTGCGAGTCCTGGGCTGTGGGAATGTCGCCCGCCGCATGGTTGGCCGCAGCGCGGCCAAGGTCCATCGCGCGGACATGCGGGCGGCGGTGGGGGACCAACAGTTCGGCCTGGCTAAGGGCGGCTGCGGTGCCCTCCATCGACGCCTCTGTACGATGGCCAATTCGGGCCCTGGCAAGTGGGTGGCGGCGGTGGACCTCGGGGATGCGTTCAGCAACATCCCCCGTGACCTCGTTAAGGAGGCCGCACGCTCCAAGGTGCCCGCCCTGGCGCCGCTAGCGGAGGCCTGGCTCCCTGCTCGCACGCGCCACGCGGCGGGTGGTGGGTCCCAACCTGCCCAGCTGGTCGATCAGATCCGCGGCCTCGACCAGGGCTGCCCTATGAGCCCTGGCTTCTACGCGGTCGTCGCTGCGGATGACCTCAGCGTCGGCCGCGCGGCCGTGCGCGCGGTGGGCGTCGAGGGGGGCTGCCTGGCGTTCTTGGACGACACGTACTTCGTGGGCACCGCGGCTGCTGTGTTCCGCGGCTTGGATGCCTGGCGAGCCCGCATCGAAGCCCATGGGATGAAGCTGAAGATGTCCAAGACCCAGATCTGGTCCCCGGACCCTCACGCTGTCCTGCCGCCGGAGTTCGCGGAGTACGCCCAGCACCGCGCCCCGAAGCTCAAGGCGGTGGGGTCTACTCTGGCCTACACAAACCACGACGTGGATGCTGACTGGCGGGGCGCCCCGCTCACCCCCGGAGGACCTCGACGCGGGCGGCCTCGCGCCGGCTGGCGGTGCCGGGGTCGCCCCGGGCGCCGCCATGCCACTCCCCTGCGGCGAGGCCTTCCTCCAGAAACAGGACCGCTACTTCCGGGAAGAACTCCTGGCGCTCCGCGCGCGCGGGCTGTCTGCCCTTGACGCCTTCCAGTTGGTGCGGATCTGGTCGAGGGGCGCCTGCGCCCACATCCAGCGCGCGCTTCCGTTCACGGCGGCGCGGGGCCGCCGGGTGGATGACGGAGCGGTCGCCTTCGTCAACGCCCTTCTGGGGGTCACGGCCGCCCCCCGAGAGCAGATCTTCATAGAGGTCAGCGACGGAGGTTTGGGCTGTGGCAGCGCTGAACAGCGCGGCCCCGCTGCCCCCCTGGCGTCTTGGGAAGCCGGGATCCGCGCGGCTGCCCAGGAGCTGCGCGAGACGACAGCGGTTGGCTTCTGGCTGCGGTGGCCGGGCCTTGGCCGCGCCCTCTCGGCGGCGGGCGCGGGGCAGGGGCGGTTGGCGGGAGGCCGTCGCCCCCAGGGTGGCCGCCGGCAGGGCCTTTTGGAAGGGCGGAAGGGCAAGGACCATAAGACGTGCACTCAGCATGTACGGGACCACGCCACCAAGACGTCCTTGGCCGCGCTGCCGGCGTCGGCGGCGGCGGCGGTGCACAGCGCCTCGGGCAGCTCAGCGGGCGCCTGGTTGGACAACTTCGAGGGGGTCTCGCCCCTCGCCGACCACGCGTTCTGCATTGCGGCCAAGAGGCGCATGCACTTGCCGCTGCTGCAGTCCGAGTGCACGTGCCAGAACTGGCCGGCGGCGCCCACTCGCGCGATGGCGCAGGCCGGCCCGGCGCGTGGCCGCGCGGTGGACGCCCGCTGCGTTCGCGCGCTCAACTGCCCCCGAGGAGGTGGCCCGGTGCGCCGCCGCAACGCCATTCGAGATGCCGTGGCGCTCTGCTTGCGCGGGGTCGGCCATCGCGCCCTGGTGGAGCAGGTCGTCCCAGAGTGGCGCACGGAAGAACAGGGCGCGGCCACACTGGACGTCGTCTACCATCGAGGCCTCCACGGCCGGGCGTGCCTCGACATTAGCTTGGTGGGCGCGGTGGCCGTGGCCCAGACGTGGCGGCCGCATCAGGCATCCCTGCAGCGCAGGGAAAAAGTGAAGCACCGTAGATGCCCATTTTCTGGCCTGGTGCCCTTTGTTCTCGATGTCAATGGCCGCTGGGGCGCAGAGGCGGAGACGTGGCTGCGCCGCGCCGTAGGGGAATTGCCCGAGGCCGAGCGGCCCGCAGCGCGCTCGTCCCTGCGCTCGGCTTCGGCCAACGCCCTGCAGGGCCAAATCGTTGAGCAGGTCGCCCTGGCGACGGAAGACGTGGTCGGGCTGGGCGCCGGGGTCGCCCCGAGTGTCCGGTCTTGACTAGATGTGGCTCCCTCCCACACGCGTGTGCTCCTTGCTCCTTCCCCCCCTCCTTGCCTGCCTGCTGCCCTGATCAGCTGTAAAGCCTTGGTCACGTCAGCTGTGTGTACTGTACTGCGTAGTTCCTTCATAGTGTGCACGATGCGCCCTTGCCATGTCATGTCAGCTTTACATGCCGTCTTGTGCAGGTTTCGTGCGCGCTGTGCTCCCGCCGCGCCACCTTCGTTGGGCTCATAGTCTTGAGCGGTTCTCTCAACCCATCCGCGATGTGCCTTCGTTCCGCCAGCAGCATTAGCTCAAGGCCGCATGCAAAAGAGGCGTCAAGAGGCGTTCAAGATCGGGGGCGCCCCGCGGGTCCTGGGACCGTCGGCGGCCCGCCGTCCGCTTTGTCGCCCGCCCGCGACGTGTTTTCCTCGCCCCCTTTCCCCCTCTCCTGCCCTTCCAGGGTCCCGAACGGGGGTCAGGCCGCTTTCAGCTTTCTCAAGGATCGGTCTCCGCTCACCTGGAGCCGCTGGTCTCAACCTTTAGTTCCCCTGTTTCATGTGTGCTCCGCCTTTGAAGTCGGCCGCCCCATATTTGTTCGGTGTGCAGCCTCTCTCCCTCCCCTTCCTCCCTCGACAGCTGTTTGGCTCTTGAAGTTTCGCTTCGCGCGATCTCTCGAGCTGCGCCTCCCGCGCCATCCTTCCGACCAAGTGATGGCGCCCAAGTTCTCGAAGCCCGCGCCGATGCCGTGGCCTGCGGTGACGCATGCCGACTCGCCCAGTCACGATGCGGCGCCCTTTCGCGAGGCGCCGGCGGCGAAGGCTAAGGCGAAGTCCGAGGCTCGCGCGAAGGCCAGCGGTCTGACCGCGGCCGACGCGCCCACTCCCAAAGCGGGGCCTGCGCCGCGCCCTGGCCAGCAGGCGAGCGCGTCGGAGAGCAGCGACATCTCGGACGAGGAGTTCGACGTGATGTCGGAGGCGGCGACCTTTCGGACGGCGCCGACACTGCCGACGGAGTCGGCGACGCCTGCTGAGGGTGCCGACGGAGGCAGCGGTACGGGGGCCGCCCCCAGTGCCGCTGCCTCTGACGGTGCCTCTGACGGTGCCCCCACGGCGACGGCCAAGGCGCCCGCTGAGCCCTTGGCGATGCCCCCGTCGGCGGTGGTGCCAGTGACGAAGGCGGCCCTGGCGGCGGCGGCCACCTACTCCAACTTCACCTTGGAGCAGCGCCGCGTGTTGGACGCGAGCGCCCTCGCGCTCCACAACCTCCAGCTGCGGGAGCAGTCTGTGAGCGGCCACGGCGGGCGAGGCGCGCGCAGCGACGCCGACGGCT
>CAUYUJ010016059.1:1456348-1551348 GCA_963575745.1 Prorocentrum cordatum | reverse complement strand
AAGATTGGACACGAGGTTTTGCCTTGCTTTCGGGCTCCCAGGGCCCGATGTATGTACCCCATCTAGGAGGCCTCTACGAAGGGGGGCCCGTTCTGAGCCTGGCGGGTGGCACGCGGCTGAGTGCATTTGGCAGCCGGCGGCCTGATCTTGGAGACGCAGTGCTGTGGACTTCGGTTGGTGCTTCGCGTGTTCCCTTCGCTCCCCTTTCCCACCCCCTCCAGACGTTGCGCTGGAACGAAACGATGGAGGGGGGCCGGTTCTGGGTGAGTTTGTGGGCGGGGGGGGCAGAGTCGAGGACCGAAGCTCGGGCGGGGAGGGGTCCTGGGGCCCTCCCGGGCCTCGTGGGCCCAGCGCCCGCGACCGCGGCTGGGTCCGCCTCGAAGCTTCTGGCAGGACGCGCCCCGGGGCTCGGGAGCGGTAGAATATTACGACACCATGGCGAGGATAGAATCGGGCGAGGATAAATCGAGCATCTCTGAAATCCGGCGGTTCTGGAGGATGTCTCGGGCGCCGCGCCCCTGGGGCTGTGCCCCAGCACCAGCTTTTCATCCTGCGTTGCCTTGTCTACACCAAGACGAAGCCAAGACGAGGATAAATTCGGGTAAGGATTAATCGAGAATATATGAGATCCGGCGGCTTTGCAGGATGTATCGGGCGACGCGGCCTTCTCATAGTGTTCCGGAAAGTTCTGAGAGCGCTCTGGAAAGCTCTGGAACGGATTTATCCTCGTCTCAGCCCCGTCCGATAAAAGGGGTCTCGGCGGCACGCATGTCGTTTCTCAAATCGTGTTGTTACGGCAGGTTCGCATCGTGTCGACCGGCGGCGAGCCCCCGCCGCTGGCGTTCAAGGTTGGACGCCGCCAGCGACCCAGAATCCGTCGATGTTGAACGATTGGACGTGTGGAGCCCCAGTCTTGAGGGACAGAGCCTCCGCAGGTCGGGGCACCCCGGAGCTCGCGGCGTCGCGAGAAGGTATGGTATGTTCGCGTCATGTCGACCAGCGGCGACCCCGCCGCTGGCGTTCAACGTTCGCGCGCTGATCACAGTGTGTCTTGGAGATCAGGCCTTCAGCGCCTCTTGTCGCCACGGCCTGAGCGGGCTCGGAAAAGCAGAACCTGGATGGTGCCTGAGAGGGCTTTCGACAGGACCCGCTGGCCTGGGTGTGTTTCTTGTCCGCCGGGAGGGCCCAGACCTCAAAGTGACGACGGCAACGAGTACGACGACGACGACGACGACGACGGCGACGAGTACGATGACGAGGACGGCCGCGACGACGACGAGGACGGCGGCGCTGACGACGACGACGACGACGACGACGACGACGACGATGGCGACGACGACGACGACGACGACGACGACGACGACGACGGACGACGACGACGACGACGACGACGACGACGACGACGACGACGACGACGACGACGACGACGACGGCGGCGGCGGCGGCGGCGACGACGACGACAAACGACGCCCATGGGCCCCCCGGGTCTCCCAGAGCGCGACCCGCGACGACCCGGTGCGACGGGGCCGTGGGCTTTTGGGGCGCAGCGGGCGAGGAGGCCACGGCGACGAGGCCGACGATCGCGAGGACGGCGACGGCGCTGACGACAGCGGCCGACTCTCGCGGAGTCGTGTGGGCTGGAGGAGGAGCACGAGGAGGAGGAGGAGGAAGAGGAGGAGGAGGCGGAGGAGGACTGATAGGAGACCGGGGGGGAGGCAAGAGGAGTTATGGGCTCATAGTCGTGAATCGTGCGGTCATTGGTCTCTGGCTCTTGTTGAGGAGGTAGAGATGAAGGGGGAGGAGGAGGATAAGGTGGCTCACGGCGTTCGCGGACCTTGGGAAGCCGTAGTCACTATGTCCGCCCGGCCCTCGTCATAAACATTGAATTGTATTCTGTCATGTTAGTATTTATCATGTGCCACTTGCTCGCAAGGATTTTCGGTCCGAGGGAATACCAGCTGCTTCCAGGAGGTAGGACGAAGGTTGACTACCATCATCTGGAATGGGATGTCGGAGTGTTGGGCAGGGGCGGCCATGGGGGGCGGAGTCGGGCCCTTGCGGGACGTCCTGCATACCTGCTTCCCAGCAGATCATCAGATCCTGTGCGAAGGGAGGACGATCGGGTGGGCATTGTACAAGTGTCAAGTCAGGTCGAGTCCACCGTACATCGATCAGCGCATTGTCCATCTACGGCACACTAGGCTTCTTACGCGCTGAATCCACTCAGCCGGTGAGGCAGGGACCTCGAACCAGCTTCCTGCCGCGTCGTCGAACACAATTGTTCCACCCGAGGGATCCTGGAGGAAAAGGCCGATTGCGTCTGTCTCAGGGGTATTCAGAGAGGCAGATGGCACCAGCAAATCCATGACGGATGGCTCTGTGGGGTAAGGCGTGTTTTTTTTCCTACATGTAATGAGGACCTGTTTTTGCATTCTGCGACTTGTTTTCCGCCTTGACTCAAGGTGGAACGCAAGTCCGCTCAGGGTCATTGAGCTGGTATGATCCAGGGCGAATTCGCATCGGACCTCTCAGTCGCCGTGGGGAGTCTATTCTAAGCGAGACTCCGGGGTGTTCCTTGTTCTGAGGTCTGGGAGCATCAGGTCTTCCCTTGCAGATTTCTGACTTCCTTGTGTATGCAATGGTTTCGTGTCCCACTCTCCAGTGGCCCCAAATCGTGCACTGCGTTTGTTCTGTTTTAAAGTGTGCTGGTCCCGCCATGGTTCTTGTTGAAGACTCCCCGTCGCCACAGGACTGGCCCTGCCGCGTCTGCGGAAGGAACTCTGACGACTCGGCAATGATCCTCTGCGACGGCAAGGGTGGCTCGCCCCGAGCTCAGAGAACGGGTCGTGGTAAGCAAAGCAAGAAATATCATTGTCCCTCGCGATGGGCATGACCGGTCACCAGGGGCTGCGCCCTCCGAGGCCAGTTCTTCAGGCTGGGCATCTTGAGACCACCTTGGGGCCTTCAGGGCTGGCTCGGCGGCATCTTGGCTCCTCTGGGCCAGCCTTCGGGCCATCCTGGGGCTTCTGTTCGAGGTTCTGGGGGCCAGGATCGCGGACAGCCTTGGGGGCCACGTGGGCTGGTTGGGAGCCGCTCGGGAAACGCAGCCAGCGGTGACCACGCGGCACCGGCGCAAGCTTGTGTCCTTCGAGGTGTTTGCCCACTCGGGGGCGTCTCCGGGGCCACTGTGGGCCGTCTAGCCTTGCTGGGGCCCTTCGGCCTCGGGGCTCGGGGCCCTCAATGGAGGCCCACGTGCGCCCAGGCGACCATCTGGTGGCATCCACGTCAGTATCGGCTAGACGTGAGAGTAACCTTTCGCCAGAGTGACGTCGGGTGCGGGCACGCTGGGTTCCCCAGTTGGCCGAATGCGGTGCGACAGCAGCGGCCTGCGCGCTCAAGTTTGGCCTCACCGCGGCCCCCGGAAGTCGCGCACCAAAGGTCACTCTTGCCGCAGGTCACTCTTACGTGTAGCCGGCAGAATCCTGGGGCATCCTGGGGTGGCCGCCAATCGGCTTGAGCGCCCCCCCCATCCCGGGTGGCTTCGGTTCGTTTTGGCGCCGTCAGGCCCCCTTTTGCTAGAAGACGGAGCAGGACGTTAGAGGCAGGATGCGAGCTACAGGAGGAGAGGGAAAAGGCCAGAGGCACGAGCAGGACATCAGTCTCAGCTAGGAAAGGCACAGCCTGTTGCCCCAGAAGGTGTCAGACGAAAGGGAACGAATGAATGTGGTGAGGTTATTCTGAGGTTCAGCGGCACCAGCCTCGTCGGTTTCACGGGTGATGGAGGACGCCATCGGCTGTGACTCACATTGAAGCATGTCCCGAGTGCGTTGCTTATACAATGCGAGACACATTCAAGTTCACTCGTTAGTCCGTTTTCAACATGTTCTGATTTGCAGCCCCCTCGTTCCTGGGGCCTACAACGTGGACCAAAATCTGCCTAACACTGGGTCCGATGCACATCATGGCTTAACAGACACAATGGCTCGGAAGTTCCGCTTCTCCAGGCGACAGGCTTACATCACAGGAGCATTAAGAGGCCGTCGTTTGGTTGAATAGCTGTTGGGTCTCACGGCATCCTCATTGAATTCACGCTCCGCGTATCCCTACGAGCCCGTTCAGAACCGTTGACTACCGTTGCCTATGAAAGCTGATGGGAAAAGGGAAGCAAACACACACACACACATAGTGAAACAAAGCGGGCAGCTGGTATAAAACCCAGAGGCCCGCGTGGTGCCGAGGTGAGAAGGAGGAGGAGGGGGAGGGGGAGGGGGAGGAAGAGGAGGAGGAGGAGCAGGAGGAGGAGGAGGAGGAAGAGGAGGAGAAGAAGGCTCTCGTGGGACGCTCTTGGGGCGGTCTTGGTGCAGCCTAGGGGCCCTCTTGGGGCCCTCTTTGGGAGCCTTGGAGGATCTCTTGGGGCCATCATGTAGGGCGTCGATCAAAAGATGGGGGTTCCCGGTTTGCCTTCCCCCCTGGGGTCCCCGATTTGCCAGCCCTCTTGGGGCGCTCTTGGGCCGCTCTTGAGCGCCATTCAGGGCGCTCTTAGGCGCTGTTGGGGGCCTCTTCGGGCCCTATCAGGAGCCCTGGAGGGCATTTTGGGCCATCTTGTAGGGCGTCGACCAAGGGAGGAGGTGCCCCCGATTCGTCTCCACCTCCTGGCGTCCTCGATTTGCCTCTTGGGGCCCTCTTGGTGCTCTCTCGGGGCGCCCTTCGTGCCGTCCGGGGGGGTCATCTTGGGCCCCTCTTGGGGCTCTCTTGGGCAATCGCTGGGCCATCCCAAGGCCTCGGAAACACATCGCAAGCGAAAAGGCGAGAAGGCAAACATCATTGATTGGTCTCAGGTGTTCAAAGGTATGTTGGCCTCTGGTAGGGGGGGCCTTCGGGGGCTCCGAGAGCACTTGGAGGTATGTCAGAAGCTATATTGAGTCATTTTCGGCCATTTTGACCCGCCTTCGAGGCCATTTGGGAGCATTGGAGGCCTTCTTGGAGCCATCTTGGGCCATCTTCGGCGCTCTAACTCTTTTAGCGAACGACCAACAAAAACATCAGGGAGGGGAGGGGGAGGGTACCCCTCCCCGAAGGGGAGAGGGCTTGGGAAGAGGAAGTATTGAATTCGTTAGACTACCTTCGCCCCAAGGGCTGGTGTGACCTCCTGCGGGCGGGCTTGCCAGGTGGCACATGCAACGCAACCTACCACTACTATTGCATCGGCGAAGTCAGAGTACCTCGAGGCGACCGGTCGCGTCCGCCGCCCTGGTTTTGCGAAACAAGCGGGGGGCATCCGAGCCTGATGTTGGGTGGCAGCCCGCGCAGTCTCGATCAGTGATCGTAACAGATGGACAGCAGCAGCGTGAGCTGCCTCCCACGGTTCCGCGAGGCAGAGACAGTCGCTGTGAGGTGCCACGAGGTTTGTGAGGCTCAGAAGCACGGGGAATGCGTCTGGAATTCTTCGCGGGGTGGTCTGGGGAGGCTGCGTTGCGGCGGCCAGGTCAGACAACCGCATGCAAATGCTGCGTTGGACGACGAGGTGAGATGAGGGGAATGCCTCTCATTATTCATTTCATCGCTTCGCTGGCCCATTGCGCATCACTGTGGCTGCGTGGTTGTGTGCGCGTTCCCAGGGGGTACGGTAGGGCAGGCAGGACGGTCTTCGAGGAGATCTTTAGCGATGTGGCTCGCACCCTGTCGAAGAGAGCCGATAGACTGCCCCAGCCGGCGCCAAGATGGCTCAAGAGAGTTCCAGCAGAGTTTCGAGACGTACTTGGATTGTGGGTCAAAGTCCTCATGGATGCTTCTTGGGGTCTCTTTGGAGGGATCTCGGGAGCCTCTGGGGAGCAGTTTTGAGGCCTCTCGGAAGCCTCTTGGGGGCTTCTTGGGGGCCTCTTGGGGCTTCGTGGGGCCTGTTGGGAGTAGTGGGAGCCTCTTTTGATGCCTCTTGGGAGCCATCTTGGGCCACTTGGGCGCCCTCTTGGAGGCTTTTTGGGTCGTCTTGGAGAGATCTTGGGGTCTCCTGGGTCGTCCAGGGAAGTCGGCAGCCCAAACAAAGAGAGTACCGCCGAAATCGTTTGAAAACTCTAGCAACATCCCCCTCGAAGTCCTCTTGGAATCCTCCTGGAGCCTGCTGGGCGCTTCTTGGGCCGTCTTGGGACCAACGTGGGCCATCTTGGAACGCTCTTGGCCTGAGGCCGAGGGCCGTGCCTCCCGTTTGGCGCCTCACTTGGGCGCTCGGGAGGACCCCGAGGCCTCGCCTAGGAGTGAAGCATCACTGAGGATGTAGAGCCATTCAGGCTACTAGGGCAGTTATGAAGGCTTCGCGTATCCCGCCAGCCCATGCAAAGGCAATCGCCAGACGGGGGCGAGGACAACGAGGGCGAGGATGAGGAGGACAAGCAAAGACGAGGACGTTGACGAGGGTGACGAGCCGAATCTGACGCCGATGAGGACGAGGATTCTTGGAGACATGTGTGGGTTCTCTTGGTGCCCTCTTGGGGGCAACGAGTAGGAGGAGGAGGAGGAGGAGGAGGTGGAGGAGGATGAGGAGGAGGAAGAAGAGGAGGAGGAGGAGGAGAAGGAGAGAAGGCGGATACGGACGAGGCGGACGACGAGGGCAGGAACGAGGAGGAGGACAATGAGGAAGGTAAGGAGGATGACGACGACGAGGAGGTGGAGAAGGAGGAGGAGCAGGAGGACGAAGATGCAGACGAAAACAAGGACGATGATGACGAGGAACACGGAAACGACGAGGAGGATGAGGAGTAGGATGTGAAGGAGGAGGAGTCGGGGGAGGACGGAGGGAGGTGGGCGGAGAAGGATGATGACAACCCTTGGAGCTGTCTCGGAGTGTTCTTGGAATCGTCTCGGGTTTTGGGTCTTCTTGAGGTTCTACATGGGCCCCCTTGGCACGTTTTTGGAAGGTCTAGGGGTTATCATGGGGCTCTTTTGATTTGTCTTGGGGCCCTCTTGAGCCCCTCTGGGGGCCCTCTTGGGGACTTCTTGGGAACACTGGAGAGCGCCTTGGGGCCATCCTGATGGGCGCCAATCAAAACAGGGGCCGGGTCCCCCTCCCCAAGAACCTGCAAAAACAGATGTTGGAGCAGTCTTGAGGGCCTCGTGGGTCCCTCGTGGGTCTCTCTAGGACCATCGTGGGGCCACCTTGAAGCCTTAACAGCACATCGCACGCGAAAAGGCGAGAATGCAAACCATAATGATTTGCGTCAGGTACCTGATTGGTTTGGACATCGTGGGGGGTTGCTGGAGGCTCCGAGAGCACCCAAAAGCATCTTGTGGCTCACTTGGCGCCTCTTAGAATCATGACGGAGGCAGGCCTGCTTGAACCATCTGGAGCTATCTTGAGGCCATCTTGGACCAACGGAGACCCTCTTGGAGCTATCTTGGGCGAAACATGACCCCCTGCAAATCGCGGCTGGGGGGGCACAAGCAACCTCAGGAAGGGGAGGGGGAGGCTACCCCTTCCCATAGGGAAGAGCGTTTGGGATGAGAGAACCATATCGTTAGACCGCCTGCGCCCAGAGGGCCGGCCGGATTCAGAATCGTCAGACTGCGTTTTTGCTGTCTGATACGTAGGACGCTGCGGTGGGTTCGCTTCTTTCCGTATCTTGTTGGCACATGTCTGTGGATATTGTTGACGTCGTCGGCCCACGGTTTGGGGAAAAGGCCGTCGGCGGCCCTGAGCTCCGGGGCACCCCCGTGAGAGAGGCAGCGGGAGCTGTGTTGTCGCTCTGACCCCGTTCGCCGCGCGTCTCCCGCCCCCCGTCTTCGAGACAAGCCCCGAGAGGGCCAACCAAAGCGTGCATCGCTCTGGTCCCCTGACCATGTGCCCCCATCGTAGACTTCGAGCAGGTTGGCGATGACCCTGGACCGCCTTGCACCCGTCTTGCGCCCCTGGACCGCCTTGCACCCGTCTTGCACCCGTCTTGCACAACCTTCTGCACGCTCTGCGGGCGGCGACATCGCACCAGCAGAAGTACTGGGGCTGGCCTTCGGTACGTCCCGCCACCGTGCCTGGGTCGTGGGTGCAGGGCGCGGCGGCAACGTGGGCGGGAGGACGGGCTCCCCCGTGGCTGCATCCTCCGACGCAGTCGAGGCACGTCTTCGCACAAATTTGGAGGGTCTTGGAACAAGCAGACGCTCAGTACCGACGGCGATCGTGCACGACGGGTGGAGTTGCACGACGTGTGGAGTCTCTGGCCATGGGAAGCAGACGCCCTGCAGAGTCTGTCATGGCTCGCCACGGCTCCTCCGAGCTCCGCCGCTGGCTGCGGCCCTCTTCGGGCGATGGAGAAATCGGCGGCGAGCCAGGGGGGGTAGTGAGAAGGAGTACGTAGGCCTTCTCATAAGGCGGCGGGGCTTCTCAGAAGCCACTCGGCCTTCTGAGAATTGTCTGCGTGTTCGGGGAAGGCTTAGCAAACCTTTCAGAAGGCCAGGGGGCTTCCAAGCCTTCTGATAAGGCCCGCCCCCTCTTATTTCCCCCTGGCGCGCCGCCGACTGTAGGCGATGAAGAAGGTCTCCGAACTCATAAGTCTAGAAGGCGGCTCCCGAAAAAGGTTGGCGGGCTTAGCACAGCTGGTGATCAAACGTGGCATCGTCCAGTTCTTTGCTGCTGCTGGTTGTCATGTATCTCCGTGCCATCACACCTTCGTCATGGGCCCCATCTCTTGCACTCTTCGTCTGTCTGTCGGATATGTGACGCTCCCATGCCCCGCTCCCCCCCCCAGGCAAGTGGTTCTGCCCGCCCTGCGTGGCGGCCGCGGCGCTGGACAGCTGCGACGCCGCTCCAGCGCCGCAGGGCTCGCCCTCGCCGCCGCGGGCCGCAGCGCCTGCCGGTGTGGAGCTGCAGGCCGTGCTGCCACCAGTCGTGCCACCAACGGCCGCTGCACTGCAGATCGCGTCGCCGCTGGCCACCTCGCCGCCGGTCGTGCCGCCACCGGCTCTACTGTTGGCGGCCGCTCCACCACCTCTGCCCGCGGCAGCCGTGGCAAAGCCAGAGGTAGCCCCGGCGGCCCCGGCGCCGGATCGCTTGGCCTCGCCGACCTCTTCGCGCGAGGGGCGCGCGTGCGTGGCGGCCGCCAGGGACCGGGCTGGCAGCTTGCGCGGCAGAGCCCGCGGGGCCTCGGCGCAGAAGGAGGCGCAGCCCCCCGCGCCGAGGCCGCGGGCCCGCACCGCGGCCCAGAAGGCCCTGGCGGTCGGCAGCGCCAGCCCCGTGTGCCCTCTGCGCCGCTCCAGGCCGGCGCCACTGCCGCCGCCGCCGCCGCCGTCGTCGCCATGGATGGTCGTCGTCGTCGTCGTGGTCGCCGCAGCCTCCGTCGCCGTGGTCGTCGTCGCCGATGCCGATCCCGCCGTGGCTTCAGGCGCTGTCGTCACTTGGTGGTCGCTGCCGCCGTGGGCCATCTTTGTGGTGCTAGTCGTCATTGCTGTCGTGGCCGTCGTCTCGGTCTGCGCCCGCGTCGTGCTTGGCGTCGCCGTGGTCTTCGTCGACATTGTGGTCGTCATCATCGTCTTGGTCTTCGTCGTCCTCATGCTCGGCGTCACCGCGCGGACCACCTGTAAGAGACTTAAAGTATAAGCAGGTTTGTGGCATGCTCAGGCTCATGTCCAGCATAAGTTCGCATGATCCGCGCGCGCTCGCGCTAGCGGAGCTACGGCATGAGCCCCCGCAAGCTGCCTCCTGTGTCCCAGACGGGATCGAGGATGAAGCTGGCCCGGCGATCAGGGGACTGGCCCTGCGAAGCAAGTACAACGTCCAGGACTGGAAGTAGCAACGAGTTCCCAGCCTGGCGATTAGGGGGCTTGCCCTGCGAAGCAAGTACAACATCCAGGGCTGGGAGCAGCCACGGATTCACGCGGCAGCTGCTCTGCGGCCCTGCTGCCACAGGGCAGGCAGCCGTCCGCTGTACCGCAGCGGCGAGGGGACAGGAAGGCAAGCGTCGAGCTGCAAACATGTTGTATAGAGCTCCATGGCACGAGATCATATTCACACTCGCAATATGAGTATTCAGTATAGCTAGAGCTCGAGGTTTAGTAGCTACAGTATGGCCCTGAAGATTGCAGCGCTATGGCGGACTCGGCGAGGAGCAGAAGGAAATAAGAAAACGGCGTCTGGATGCCTCTAGGGGTCAGAGGGCTCCGGAAGCCCTGACAATGCTTTTTAGATGTTCGCAAACCAAGGGTCTACGAGTCTGAACGAGCAGGAGGAGGAGGAGGAGGACGAGGAGGAGGAGGAGGAGGAGGCAAAATAGGAAGAGGCAGCGGAGGAGGAGGAGGAGGAGGAGGAGGAGGAGGAGGAGGAGGAGGAGGAGGAATAGGAAGGAGGAGGCAGAGGAAGAGGGGTGGAGGGGAGGAGGAGCTCCCAGGAGGAGAAGGAGGACTTCCCAGGAGGAGGCTGCTCCGGAAAAGGCGCGCGCGCACGGGCAGGCCACTCGCCCTGGTCGGGGTCTGGCGCGGCCCAGCGAGCAGGGCGCACGCGGGCGTCAGGCTGCAGTTCGTCGACGACGACCCTGTCGACCCGGTCTGGCCAGGTGCGCGCGGGCGAGGAAGGCGGGGGAGGACGAGTGGTGAATGCTCCTCTCCTCCTCCTGCCTCCCTCATCCACCCTTCCTCCTCTTTCTACTTTGCCGCCCCCTCCACGCCTCTCCTCTCCTGCTCGTGCTCCTCCTCCTCCTCCTCATGAGGGTCGCCATCGTCCAGCTCGAACACCCCGACACGACAGAGAGGCCTCGGAGTTCCCGATTGAAAACACACTCGCAGGTTGAGGAGAAGGAGGAAGAGGAGGAGGAGGAAGAGGAATAGGAGGAGGAGGAGGAAGAGGAGGAGGAGGAGGAGGAGGGGGAGGAAGGGAAGGACGCATCTGATACCTGACATGTGGTTCTGACCCCAAGCCCAAACCCATCTGGGTTAGGGGCGCTGGGGCACAGCGGATATAAGCCCGTGGTTTCTTGCAGCGTGCCGCTTTCAAGAGTGCCCTATATGAGCGCTAACGGACGAATGGTAATACGACGCGCGTGACCCGAATAACGCAGTGCACAGGTTTAGTCTTTTGCTAATATTGATATTTGGTTGCCGCCAGGGCTGGGAGGTAACAGTGCGGTTGATGAACAAGAACAGGACAGAGGTGCACGCAAAGCACTAAAGACGGATTGGAGTTTCTACGGGCGCAAGGGGGAAAGGCATAATCACAACTCTTGTTGCCTTTGCACATTCGTACGATGACTGGGTCAATGCATTACATGTTGTGTTACGAATCCAAAGCACAACACTGATGCAGTAAAGGTTACGGAGAGCAGTTCGGATGATCACACGAGAACTGACTCGGAAGCTGCGCACTCGATAGTGCATGTATCGCATGATGCGTCGCACGGGAAGGTGGTAGGCCGAAGGTGGTAGACCGAGTATCCAAGGAGGGCCTCACGGCGGCGGAAAGCCGACAATACCTGCGTGTCGAATGAATCGCATGATGCGTCGCACGGGAAGGTGGTAGGCCGAAGGTGGTAGACCGAGTATCCAAAGAGGGCCTCACGGCGGCGGAAAGCCGACAATAGCTACGTGTCGAGATGGTTGCCGCGAGAAAGATGCTGCAAGAGCGCTGGGCAGTTGGAGTGGCATCGACGGTTTCAAGCACATCGGCAACACATACAACACATGCGATGCATTGCTGGAGTAGGTTTCTCTCGAGGAGACCGGTCCCGCAGCATATTACCCCTTTGCACAGAGAGTGGTAGAAGGCAGCACGATGAATTTCGGCATCTTGGTTCGCGCCTACAAGCACCGAGGATTTCCAAAAGGTCATGGGAGCAGCCGGAAGAACAATCCGATTGCCACACATGTGTTTCGGTTGACGTGTTAGTGTTCGCCCAAGTCGAAGAGGCAGACAGACTAAACCTGCATTGGCATGTCCGTCTTTTCAATGGTTGTGGAGCGGGGTGCCCGCTCTCAAGGTGAAGACACACATCCGGGCGCCTCTCGTCATAATTGACGAGGCAAATTCATTGTCATGCTGCACAGCAAATCGTGGAGGTGAGAAGAGGGGAACTCGATGATATAAAGTGCAGACCTACTGACCCACTTCCGAGACAAATCTGCAGAAGGAAACAATGCTTTTCTACGCGGAGGAAAAATAGCATAATCTCATCTGGCACACGGCATGAGTCTGATCCAACGCGTATTTGGCGCGGCGGCGGTAGCGAGCCGAGGGAGCATAGCTCGGCTCGTACTCGGCGCGTCGTGCAAGGCGGCTCGTCGCTTGTCCCTTGACCCTTCGTGGCGGGCGGGCATGCTGGGTCCGATGAATTGGTGCCCCTCTCTCATCCCCCCCCTCCCCCCCCCCCCTCCCCCCCCCCCCCCCCACACCACACACACACACTCACACACACAACACATTCACACCCACACACACACAAACACACACACACACAGACACACATTCACACAGACACACATTCACACATTCACGCATTCACACATTCACACATTCACACATTCACACATTCACACATTCACACATTCACACACACATTCACACACACATTCACACACACACACATTCACACACACACACATTCACACACACACAGCATCGCGCTGTTGTCTCAGGCAGCCTCGCGCTGCGACCCCCTCCTCGCGAGGGCCCGTTCGCCGGCCTCTCCCAGCGACCAGCGGTGCCCCGCCCCTGCACCAAGGCTCCAAGAGAGCGCGGAGAGCTCCCTGCAGGGCCCCCCTCGCTCGCTCGTGGAAGTGGGGGTCGGGTGGAGGTGGGTGGAATGGGCCAGAAAGACGCCCGAGGCACCCCAAGGAAGAGCGTTGCCTCGTCGTGCTTCCATACCTCCGCAGGGGCAGTTGTGTTCGATGGCAAGCCGTATCGCGGCTTGCTGTTCTGAGCCCGTCCGCATCGCGCTTAACCTTAAGCTTGACCTCCGCGCCTCCTCCTCCTCCTCCTCCTCCTCCTCCTCCTCCTCCTCCTCCTCCCCCTCCCCTGGAGGCGGGGCGCAGTCCCTGCGCACTGTAGATGGATGCTGGTGCATTCCGCCAACACTCTGCGCTGGCACCTCAGGGACGGCCGTTGCACGCAGCAGGCGACAGCTCTCCTTTGCCGGTCCCCCCCGCCCCCTCCTCCTCCTGCTCGTCTGCTTCCTCCTCCTCCTCCTTTTTTCTTTGGTTCAACTCCCTCTCCCGCTGGAGTGCTGACCGCAGAATTGGTATAGAAAAGCGATTGAGAACTGCTTGGGGGGGACAGGGCGGGGGCGTCACGCAGCAGCGCCCTGGGCGATGCTCAATCAATAATGCTCCGGGCCCGCTCGTGGGTGACGTCGTCATCATCGAGATCTCGATTCGCGAGGTGCACGTCTGGAGCACGCAAATACTGGGCGTTGGGTGGTTTGCCAGGCTCATCTGCCGAGAAGTTCAGCCGTGTCGTTTTGCCCGCCCTTGGCGCTGCAAGCGCCACTGGGGATGGATGCGCCCGGCCACCCCCACCCCCTGTTACAGCGCCGGGAGGCCGAGCGTGCGAATGTCCATGAGGGCGATGAGCATCTACCGCGTGTCAGCACAAGGCAACGCCAAGTTCAAATTTCGACTAGCATGGCAACAATGCGCCATTCGTATGCACTTCCGCGGGTGTCTTGGTGGCTTCTTTGGGCCGTTTGCGGGCTTCTTTGGGGTATCTTGGAGGTTTCTTGGGGACCCGTGGAAGCTGCCTTGGGGCCCCTTTGGGGCCGCTTGGGGCCTCTTGGGGGCCTCTTGGGCAATTTTGGGGCGCTCTTGCGCCGTCTGGCCCCTTCGGAGGCCGTCTTGGGGGCCTCTCGTGGCCGCCTTGCGGCTCGCTTGGGGTCCTCTTGGAACGTCTTGGGATCCTCGTGGGCCTTCTTGGGGCCTCTGTAGGCCATTTTGGAGCCCGCTTCGGCGTTTTGGGGCCCTCCTGGGGGCCTCTGGGGCCGTTTCGGGGCCTTCTTGGATGGTGCTTGGGCTGTCATTGGCCCCAGAGAATCGAATAGACGAGAACGCTAACATAACGCAAAACCCGTCGGCAAATCAATGTGTGCGGCCTCTGGAGATGCTCTTATGGGCCTCCTTGTGGCTCTCCAGGGCAGTCTTGGGAGCCTGTTGGGCCCTCTTTGGGCCATCTTCGGGGCGGCTTAGGGCCACCTTGGGCCGTTTTGAAGCCATCGCGAGCCGTCTTGAGGCCCTCTTGGGCCCCCACGAGGCCAACGAAGCCGAGTCAATAGATGTCCGATGGTTTTTGTAGAAAATTCGTTGAGGCCCAGAAAGGGGGCCAGCATCTTTGGTATGGTGGATGTGGCGTAGCCTGGGGGGGGAAGGGGGGGGCGACATACAAATGCACAACAGCACCACTTGTAGAAAGTGTGCACTCATTGGATACATGGGATACGCGTGCATTAAGGCGTTCGCCGAAAAATGCTGCCGCTCAGCGCGTCACCTCCGGACGTGGGCTCTGAAGACATACGCCACATCCGCCGACCCGTTGTTATTTTTCTGGGGTCTGTCTCCGGGGGCTTTCGAAGCCATTGAGGACCTCAACTGTGCTCCCAAATGTCCTGAGGTGAGGTGGTCAGGCTATTTTCGCTTGATGCATCCTCGCGACTCTGATCTCGGAGATGGCCTGGCCCAGGGTGAACAGGCCACTTCCGCCTGAGACATCCCCGCAATTCTGAGTTTGGAGATGCCCTGCGCTCCTGTGGGTAGGCTCTCTCGGATACGACGCATCTGAAGAAGGAGCAAATTGAATTTCATCGAATCGGCGAAGCAAGCGCGCGTGGTGTGCGCAGATCCCAAAAACATCGGGCTCACCGCTCGCAATTGGCAAGCGTATCAGTGCACCGGGACGTGCCAAACCAAATCCTCGAAGATTGTGTTTTCCATGAGGGGGACCACGTCGCGCGCTGAACGAACCTGAAATCGAACGCGCAATGGCGCTGCACGTACCCAATCCCGTACAAGTGGGAGCAAGAGGGGGAGAGACGGAGGAGGGAGGACGACGACGATGAGAAGGAGGACGATGGAAAAGAAGAGGAGGAGGCGGAGGAGGGTAAAGGAGAGATAGCGGCGACGTGCAAGCCCGGCCGGCTCGTGGGCGACGTCGATATTATTGAAATTATGTGATCGTCCTCTCCAGAGTGTTGCCCAGCGTCAGAAAACTACTGTTTCCGACGCCCCGCCCTTGTCTTTTTTTGAGCGTCATTGTACGCAATCGCCTTGCATTCGCGCCAGGTTCGGGGGTCAAGGTTTCTTGAGAGAGAACAACCCACCCCAACACCCAAGGATGATTCTACACTGTTTCCAGAATGCTTGTGGACTCAGTCGACAGGCCCACACGACGACGATTACGAATCGCGACGGTACCAGATTTTCGAGTCGTAACATAAACTTCGTTTCGCTTTTCTAAAACAGTTTTTGTGTGTTTTGTAAGCGCGTTCTTGGAGTTAATGTAATGCGCCGTTGCAGGTGCGCGATGGCGCGATGTGAGCAATGCCCCAGGTAATTTCGCGCGCGGCAGTCTGTGATTGAAAAGTTGCGGGTGTTGCATTATTAACCACGTTTGGTCTTATTGAAATATTTGTTTCCCGGCCCTCGGCGGCTGCATTTTCTCAGGTTGCCTGGGTCCTCGTTTGGGGCGCATGCAGCTCACGACGGTCGTCGAACCGCAGGCTCCAGAGCGAGGCTTCGAACACAGAGATGTGATGTGGTGGGTGAAGGGGTGGCCTTTGGGCCGCCTTCCGTTTCGCTCGAGCAGTGCTCGCTCGAGCGAGCGTCGCTTGAGCGAGCGTCGCCAGGCTTCTGGCCGCTCTTCGCCCTTTTCGGGCCTGCCGTTCACTGCTCGTCACCACGGCACGGATTCCCGTGGTGAGTCGTGTCGGACCTGTTTTTCCAGCTGGCATAGTTGAAGGAAGGGGTCCTGAATGAAACGCGTCTTAGAGGTTTCTTACCCGGTACTGGCCTTCATAGGGCCTCCCCTTGGGCTTGTGCCGGGACTTCACAGAACGACTCCAGAGGAAAAGCTGGTCCTGTGGGATCGGCGTCGAGTAATCGGGGGGCGATAAGCGGAGGGGTGAGGAAAGGTGTACCTTTCGTGCCCTAGAGGGGGCGTAGAGAGGCCCCACAGAGGCACCCTAGGACCCAGAAGGGGCACGAAAGGTGCACGTTTCTTCCCCAGTCGATTTTCGCCGTAGGACCCGTTTCCCTCAGGGCCCTTTTTTCCCCCTTCTTTCGCTGCATGGGCATTCCAGTTTCCGGGCGGGGCTGGGACAAAAATAACTCCATTCCAGGGCGTTCCCGAACGCTCTCTCAGAGCGTTCGGGAGCGCTCTGAGAATACCGCGACTCCCGGTACATCCTGCAGAGCCGCCAGATCTCAGAGATTCCCGATTCATCTTCGTCCTGGCTACGTCTTCGGGTTTCCTTTCTGGCGGTTCTGGGAGTCCCTGCTGCCTGGGCTTCCAGAGGCCTCAAAAGGCCTCTTCCGCGGAGACTTCCGCGGAGGCCTCAGGGATGAGCTTCGGGGGCGCCCCGAGGAGTCTGGATCGGTAGCGACCATGGCGGACTTCTGCTGTGTGCGCGTCGGCCCCATGGGGCCGACGCACCCACCGCCGGAGCCGTGCAGCATGGGCTCCGCGGTGGGCGCTTTCCGGCCACGCCGCGCCGGCAACAGTGTGCGGTCGCCTGCCTCTCGGCCGACGTGCCTTCAATAGGGGGGCCACATGCGAACCCTCCCCCATACCCCCCATGATTTCTGAGGGGGAGGGTGGGGTTCACTTCGATCGGGAGCTCCCGAACGGAGTGAACCCCACCCTCCTCCTCAGAAATCGTGGGGGGTAGGGGGAGGGGTCGCATGTGGCCCCCCTATTCAAGACCTGGCACGACGGAAACGGATCCAGGAGAGGAATCGAGACCCGAACAGCTCCTCATCCTGAGCCGATCCTTGGCGGGCTTGGGGCCTGGGAAGGGCCTTCGGAGCCCGAGGGTGCGCGAAAGCCTCCAGACCCGCTTTTTCCAGGGCCCATCCAGATCAAATCGATCCGAGTTGATATCGACTATGCCCAGCTCGATCCGATTCGATTCCGGCATTTCGCCGATCGGATGCGGCCCGATTTTGCATGGTTTTGTTGTGCATCCGGGTGAGACTGATCCGATCCGTTTCCGATGTTGTGCTGGTGCGTACGGCTTGATTCGTTGCATATTCCGATCCGATCCGATATTCCGATTCGATGCTGGTTGATGCTGTTGTACCCGAGGTTGTGATCCATCCGCCTCCACCGCACGGGAACCCGATCTTCCTGGACCTCTGGAGGCAAAGTACATTGATATTTCTCGGCACACCTTAGGGCCCAAGTATGCCCATGCCAACCGCCCCCTGGGGTCTCACGGCATCAGTTCCTTATGCGGGGAGTCGAGGCGGTGGGTCTATACAATTTCCCGCCTTGCACTTCATGCCGAGGGATGTTACTTTGCACTTTCGGGGGAGTTGCGCGATGGGACACACAATGCTCCCTGAAGATGCAACGTACCTCGCAACACCGCGTCGCTTGGTCGGCCAGTGAATCAATCAACTCGCCGCAGGAATTCAGTGCATAGATGCTTCAGCATCCCACAGCTCGAGACGCTGGGGGCCTATACACCGAGCCTCTTGGCCGACCAGGCGGCGTGGTGTAAGGTGAAGTCCGCCAATGTGCCGAAGTCGAGGCAACGAGCCAGGATGGAACGAATCATTTCTTGGGGGATCTCGGTGCACACCGAGGCCTCTCCCCCAGAGTGACCTTATTCCCCCCGCCAGCAGGAGGCCCCCGGGC
This sequence comes from Prorocentrum cordatum, assembly GCA_963575745.1. NCBI lineage: Eukaryota > Dinophyceae > Prorocentrales > Prorocentraceae > Prorocentrum > Prorocentrum cordatum. Next base: position 1,533,539 of record CAUYUJ010016059.1, on the reverse strand, counting down.
CCGACGTCGGCCCCCCGAGCCGAAACCGATGCCAAGGACCCGGGTTGGAAACATGGTCAGATTACAGAGATCAGGGGCCTCCTGGCCGCAGATAGCCAGCAGTCGCTCGATGAGCGAGCCCGGCAATGAAGAAACGCAGGGCCACAAACAGTACCTCTGACACTGCGGGTCAGACGACCAGCATGCTCGTACCACAATGGCCCAACATGTAAAGATATCGTGACGAGCATCTATCTGCTTGCAGTACACACCACCGTGGCGAGCTGGCTGCTCCATCCGAGTCACTTGATGACTCAGATGGAGAATGCGGAGAAGGAGGTGGCAATGCTGGTGATGCACAAGATTAAGCCACAAGCTGTGAACAGAGCCCATGACACCCAGTATTGAGCACGCCCGAAACCATCAAAAGAACCAGACACCACAGTATCAAAGAAAATGCAATGGGGTTCGCACTGAGGCCCGCAGCAGGACCTCTACTCCCCCCCCCGGCACGAGGCCCCACGGCCCGACAACGGGCCTCCCAGGCCGACATCGAGGCAACGGGCCAGGATTGAACAGACCCTCTCGTCACCGATCTGGGTGCACACCAAGGCCCTTCCAAGAGCAGAACCTGTAAAGCCCCCACCACTTCCTGGCGGGAGCTTCCTGGGCCCTACAGCGGGCCCCCTGGACCGAAATCGAGGCAAAGCGCCGGGATCGAAAACACACATCGTCGGAGATTTGGGTGCACACCGAGGCCCCTCCCACAGCACACCCTCTGAAGCTCTTCCCCTCCCAGTCAGGAGGCCCTGGGGCCCGCCAACGGGCCCCCCAGGCCGAAATCATGCAGGCGGTGACCTGGGCGTCCACCATCGAGAAAAAGTATTGGGTGAATGGTTTGCTTGACGGGTCCCCCATCGAGAAAAAGGCACCCGGATTGCATAGCTCATGTAGCAGGAGATCTAGGTCCACTCCTAACACCTTCGGACGTTGAGATGTGGATTACTTTGGGCTCCAGATGGGGCTCTTGTTTTCCAGGCCGCTCCGTAGGTCCAGGTCGGGGGACCTGTTCGTGGCCGCGGCTCGCCCGGCGGGCAAGAAAGGCACTTCCTTCCGCATGGTGGCACGATGACTGCACACACACACACACACACACACACACACACACACACACACACACACACACACACACACACACACACACACACACACACACACACACACACACACACACACACACACACACACACACACACACACACACACACACACACACACACACACACACACACACACACACACACACACACACACACACACACACACACACACACACACACACACACACACACACACACACGCACCTCAGCCCCTCCCCTAGCATGACACACACACACACACTCACACACTCACATACACACATACACACATACACACATACACACATACACACACATACACACATACACACATACACACATACACACACACTCTCTCACACACACGCGCACCTCAGCCCCTCCCCCAGCATGACCCCTGAGCCCTTATCCAGCGCTCCTTCTGGCGAGGCTCCCACAGCATCGCTCCTCAAGCCACTCCTCCCCCTGGAGCCCTCTTGGGGCTCTTGTGGGAAGTCTTGGGGTCCCCGTGGAGCCCTTGGGGGGCGCCTTGGGGCCCTCTTGGGGCCATCTTGGAGCTCTCCTGGGGCCCTCTCGGGAGCCCTGGAGAGCCTCTTGGGGCCATCTCCCAGGCCATCGATTAAGGGAGGGTAGGTCCCCTAGGCTCCTCCTCCTCCCGGCATGAGGCCCCAGCTCCGCGGCCGCGACGGGCAGCTCGGCGGCCGCGCCTGCGGCGGCCGACAGCGCGGCCGCCCTCGGCGAGCCCGAGGCGGCTGCGGCGCGCCTCTCCGCGGGCCGGGTTGCGGAGAGGACGACGAGGGTCGGCGCTCTCGTGCCAGTCACGGGGGTCCGCGTTGACTGGGGTCAGCCAATGCTTTCTGGCTGACTCGGGTTTGGGAGCCACGTGGCGCCGAGTCCCCTTTTCAGCCCTCCGCGGACCCAGGCCCTCCCTGGGAGCTACTGAGCAGCCAGTCGGGCTTCGCGGCATGACCCTGGCCGACCTGGGCTGTTGGACGACCAGGGACGACATGCGGCAAGGACGAGGACAGCGAGGACGAGGACGGCCAGGACGAGGACGACGAGGACGACGGCCAGGACGACGGCGAGGACGACGAGGACGACGACACCGACACCGCTGCCATTCCTTCGCTTCGGCCGCGTTGGGCCTCCCGTCGGGTCCTCACTCGCGCCTCGAGATTCTAGTCAGACCGCACCCTGGTGAGTGGTCCGGGGAAGGAGCAGCGGCATCAGTCTCTCTCGGGAGCCCTCAAACGGTGCGGTGACCACACCGCGTGGTTCGGCGCCGAGCCCACGGGGGAAGGCAGAGGGGGCTGGCCTCCGCAGAAGGCTCAGAACGCCTCCTGCCTTCTGAGAAGCCTTCCTAGCCCTCTCCGAAGGCGCAGACGGTTTCCTGGAAGGCCTTGAGGGCCTGTGAGTCTGAGGAGCCCCGCCGCCTTCTGAGAAGGCCTGCCCCCTCTCACTGCCCCCACGGGCGCGCCGCCGAGAGGGGAGTCATCGGGGTGGCCGCGCGGTCTTGGGACCTGGGTCGTGCTCCGAGGATGCCTCGGGGGGCCTGGGCCTACGAGGTCCCGGAGCCGCGCGGCTGCGGCGGTGGCGGACTGAGCGGTGAGGTCTCTCGGGTTTCCAGGTCAGCACACGATCCGGCACCGCACTGTGCTGGGACCCCCGAAACAAACGATGTCAACGAGAGGGTTTGCCCAATTCCTGGCCTCCTCGTGCCCAGGAAGTCAGGCCCCTGGGGCCATCAGAGAGTGGTTCGCGGGATGCCGACCGGCCAAAGTCCGATGAGGAGGTTTCGGGGCTCAAGCGACGGTAGCCAATGCAAACGGGAGTCAGTAAGAGCACCGGGTCTTGCAGGATCCTACAGAGCCAGGGGTGCATTGACCCGGGCTAGGGTGCAGGACCTGCAGGATCTTGCATGGTCTGGATTGACCCGGGTCAGGAAAGCCCCGAAGGTTGGTGGGGGACGGGTGGAACCAACGACGGGACAACCATTGAGACAATTGTTTCCACCCATCGAGCAATCCCGATCGGTCTGAGCTATCCCCCGATGCATGGACATGTATGTAGCTATTATGCAATCACATATGTGTCATTTTGTACATGATCATGCATAAATTCAGACAGGCAGCACCATGTTTTGTTGTTCTCTCTCTCTCTCTCTCCCCCCCATCTCTCTATACATTTACACCGATGTCATTCTATATCTGTTATATATATATATATATAGGTGTACCTCTGTTTGTACAGGCCTGGCGATTCACCGATCGATCCAACTACTGATCGATCGATCTCATCATGTGTCGATCGATCCCGCCATTATGAGAGTTGTCGATATTTGCCGATCTTCCTCATTATCGACCTACCAGTGACAGTAATCATCAAGCAACGTACGAATCGGGACAGTCATCAGGACAACCATTGAGGCGACCATCGGGACAACCATCGGGACAACCTCTGGGACAGCCTTCGGGACAACCATCGGGACAGTTTAAGTCGGTCTAACTTTCCATCGGTAGCACTCTCTCTCTCTCTCTCTCCCTCTTCCTCTATTGGAGAACCTGTGGAGCCACCCTTCGGGTGAAACGAAGGTTTGTGGGGGACAGAACCAGCTGCTAACAACTGCGACAGGTGTGGTGATGACGATGCTGGTGTTGCGCCCTCGAGTTGGCGACGACGCGTGATGGCGATGTTGCGCTGCGATGTATTGTCACGGTCGTCCCTGCTTTCGATCTCACTCAATCGATTGGACCATCGACCTCACAGCCAGTCTTAGCCCCAATGAATCGATCTCACACTGAAGGGGGTTCAGCACGATGAGGACACCACCTGCGTCACCCTCGGCACCTTACAGCTTGCACAGAGCATCGAACAACTGGTTGGGTCGGGGTCCGCGAGCCCCGCTCGGGAGCCAGTGGAATACTAGAAACGCTGCGCCAGCCTGCGCGACCCCCATACTCCGCACCGCTGGCAGAGCCTGGCGGCAAACCGCTGGCAGAGCCTGGCGGCGAGAGGGCACTGGCGAAGAGGCGAGGCCACCCGCAGACATGGCGAAGAGGTGGACGAAAGGATCGAGCGTCTGGCTTGCTTGTGCCACACAGCTGCGGTAGCAATGGTCGCACGTGGCCGGAGCGGTTACTTTGCGATCAGTGATGGTTAGAACGATAACCAAGACAACCCACCGAACCGATCTCACAGTCGATGGTGAGGTCGATGTCATGATCGCCCTCACCATCCACCCCACCATCGATTTTACGGGATCGATCCCATCCGATCGATAACACTCGATCTGACGATCGTTCTCACTACAGACATCATTGTAGATCTCTCTCTCCCTCTCGATCCCACTATCGATTTCAATATCGATCTCACGATCGTCTCGTCAATCGGTTTCAGTATCGACCCCACAACCAATGTCAACACCAGCCTCACTGTCAATCTTACTTCTGATTTCAGTCGTCATCATTACCAATCTCACAATCGCCTTCACAATCAAGATCAAGGCGAAACACCCACGGCCACCTCCCGCCCACCGCCGACGGAACACCGACGGCACACCAACGGGACATCACCGGGACACCTCAGGACACCACGGCGAGACGCCCCTGACCATCGCGCGCCCACCGGGGGCGGAGGGGCGGACCATTGCATCCGAATCGGCCTAGCGACGGCGGGGCCATTACTCTCGCGCGCCCACGCAGCTTCGCCTCGCCCGCACGCACGAGACGCACACGAAACCGACACCGATTTCCCAGCGGGGGGCTGTCCGTTCAACTGCGAGCTCACCCCTCAACCTCAGATGTGTATGCAGACATATGTAATACGTACATCTACGACCATTGGGGGATGGGGGGGGAGATTCATAGGCTGGCAAATGCGATGGGCGCGATAATGACGATGCTGGTGACGCGCCCTCGGGTTAGCGACGACGCGAGATGACGAGGTTACGCTGCGATGTACTGTTGCTATCGCCCCCGCTTTCTATTTCACAACTAATCTCACAATCAACATCACTGACGGTCTCACTTTAATCGAACTATCCATCCCATTCTAGCGATATCATCATCGATCTGAGTATTGACTCCATTATCGGTACCAAGGCGGGACACCCCCTGCCACCGCAAGCCCACCGCCGACGGCACACCAACGGGACATCAACAGGACACCACAGGACACCCCTGGGCCAACGCGCGCCCACTGGGGACGGAGGAGCGGTGCACTGCATCCGAATCGCCCCAGTGACGGCGAGGTCATTCCCCTCGCTCGCCCACGCAGCTCCGCCTCTCCCGCTCTCACGACACGAACACGAAACCGGCGGGGGTTTTCTGTCCCATTGTGATCCCACCCCCCAATTTCCGACTTAATGTACATGTACTTATCGACTAGACTAACCGTTTTTATCTCGATCCCACTGTTCCCCAAGCAGCGCTTGCACTTCAGAGCTTTGATTTCTTCTCTGAGGAATGGGGCCTGCCCGCCGGTATGGCGGATATGTGGTCGCTGTTGCCGCCCCGTCGCTGCCTCGCGGCCGCCCGTCTTCGGGGCCTACCCGTCTGTGTGGCGGCTATGTGGTCGCCGTCGCCGCCTCGTCGTTTTGAGCCTGCCAGTCAGCCTGCCGGCTATGTTGTCGCCGTCGCCGCCCCGTCGCCGTTTGGGCTTGCGTTACGTTGCTTTGCGTTGCTTTGCGGCGCATTCCGTTGATTTGCATTGCTCTCATTGCGTTGTTCTGTACCGTTTTACGTGGGTTTGCATTGCTGCGCCTCGCTTTGCTTGCTTTGCTTTGCAAATTGATCGGCTGCCACGGGCCCACTTGGAAAGGCAGCGATTGAGAAGACGCCCGATTGGGAGCCGCCCGCCAACCTTCACATTTTGCTTGCTTTCTCCCCCTCATCGATTCGCCTCCTCTGTCGCCCCACTGTTGGCGCGAATCTCACAGCCACCTGGAGAGCCGCCCGCTCCGGGAACCCCACTGCAAAGTGGGGACTTCGACCTCCCAATGGGGGTCGCGCAGCGGGGGCGATTCGAACAAGTCGAAGGTGCCCTGTGTGGACAAGCTGGATGTAGGGGGTGTTGCCCTGTTCTTTCGGATAGGCACAGCCCCACCCCGTCGCTCGTCCTCCCCCAAATCTCCAATCCTCCTAACGTAACGCGTTTTAATGACATCCGTGTATGTATACATATGTGTGTATGTGTACATACGCATACCATATAAAGACCTATACGACCACCCTTCGGGTGATAAGGAGGTTGTGGGGGGGGAGAGGGGGGGGAACCAACATCTGACTCAATCGATGTCACTATAGATCTAACTCAAAGGGACACCACAGGACACCACCGCACACTTGTCCATCTCACTATCGATCTCACTATCGATCTCACTCAGCGGGACACCACGGGACACCGCGGGACACCTCTCGATCTCACTATCGGTCACACTATCGATCTCACGATCGATCTCATTCAACGGAACACTATAGGACACCACGGGACACATCGGGACACCACATCGATCTCACTATCGATCTCATCATCGATCTCACTCAACGGGACGCCACGGGACACCAAGGGACACCTGTCGATCTCAGTATCGATCTCAGTATCGATCTCACTTTTTAGGACACCACGAGACACATCGGGACACCACATCGATCTCACTATCGATCTCATTATCGTTCTCACTCAACGGGACGCCACGGGGCACCACGGGACACCTGTGTATCTCAGTATCGATCTCACCATCAATCTCACTTTTTGGGACACCACGGGACACCTCGGGCCACCTCATCGATCTCAGTATCGATGTCACTATCGATCTCACTCAACGGGACACCACGGAACACCACGGGACACCCTGTCGATCTCACTATCGATCTCATTATCGATCTCACTTTTTGGGACAGACACCTCGGGGCACCACATCGATCTCAGTATCGATCTCAGTATCGATCTCGCTATCGATCTCACTATCGATCTCACTATCGATCTCACTTTTTGGGGCACCACGGGACACTGCGGGACACCACGGGACACCGCGGGACACCGCGAGCCACCGCCGGACGGGCTGGAGGGAGGAGGATAATCATTTGTCTTGGCTTCGCCCTAGCAACGGCGGGTTCAGTCCTCTCGCGCGCCCACGCAGCTTCGCCTCGCCCGCACGCACAACACGAACGAATCAAAACGATTTTGCGGCTCGGGGTCTCCGTTCCACTGCGATCTCACCCCCCAATCGCCGACATACATATACACATAGATTTATGTATATACTTATATGTATCCTGGGAGCTGGACCTGCGCTCCTGGCGAGGAGCTGGCGAACTTCCACCGCAGCTGGAGGAAGTGTTGTTCGGGCCCGAGGATTCTGAGCAAATGTGGTTGCTTATGTAAGCGGCTGCGCCGTGTTGCACAGGGGGACACGGCCGCGGCTTCCCTGGGCTTCCGCTCAGGGAGGGCGCGGCCCAGGGCGTCGCCTGGCGCGAGGGCTTCGTCAAAGGAAAGTGCTTCGCTGCCCCCGGTTGCTGTTGTGCCGCAGTGCCTGCGGGCTTTTGGGATTCCGGTGAGGGACGAGACGGCCCAGAGGGGGCCCCTGGCGCGAAGCCCTGCGCCGCACAGGATCCCGGCAGACTAGCACGGTAGTCCACAGGAGTGCGGCAGAACAGCACGGCAGACCACAGGAGCACGGCTGATCAGCACCGCAAGCCACAGCCGCACGGCAGACCAGGACGGCAGACCACAGGAGCATGGCTGATCAGCGCGGTTGACCACAAGACCGCGGCAGACCAGCACGGCACCCCAACACGGCAGATCACAGCAGGACGGCAGACCACAAGAGCATTGCATACTATTCCTTTGAAGCCTCTGCAAAGCAGCATGGCAGGCCAGCGGGTCACGGCTGACGATTGCGGCATTGTCGACCAGGATAGTCGACCACAGGAGCGTGGTGGTCAACACGACAAACCACATAAGCATGTGTACTATAATACATATGTCTCTTACACACGATACGTACAACCATACAGGCATATATACACCTACGCTGGTTGTTGTCTCTGGGTTCGAACTGGCCTTGCGCACCGGCAGGAACTAGTATTGTCGCTTCGCCTTCTGCGCCCGCGTGGCCAGAGCCGATCGGAGGCGACTGCGCCGAAACAGGGCGCGGCGAAATGTGCTCCAGCGCCGCCTGCTATCATTCGGCTCGCAGCGCTGTTTTCGAAGGGGTCGCCGGCTGCTGCTACAGAGCACTCTTGCGAAGAGAGCGCAGGCGACAGCGCAATCGTTAGCAGGCTCTTCGCTCGGGCGGCCAGGAACGGCTTGCTCGCAGGGATCTGTGAGCAACACGGTGGCTCTGATTCTGAGCTCGGCCGGGTGCCACACGCATGCTGGTCTCACTTGCGACGGGCCTCAACGCGCGCGGATACATTCCCGCCTACGTCTCCGCACCCCTCCGAAGCTGATGCGTGAGCGAGCACGCCGCTGTCCGAGTACAGCACGCTGGCCTGCGTCTGCAGCGGAGGCATCGTGCTCGCCCGGCCCCTGCTGCTACAGAGCTCGCTGGCCGTGGCGGCCCCTTGCTCCGCAGACCTACTGCTGCAGAGCTTGAAGATCGCATCCTCGAAGCCGAGAATGTGAATTCTCTGGTGCGTGTTTGCTCAAATGTGGCATCTAGCCCGCAGGCACAGGAAGAATGGTGGGGCGGGGCCATCGCCGTCGACCGCTTTTTCGATGTGATGCTGTATGACTTTCTGGCCAGCGCCGAGGACGCTGCCAACCGCTCGCGCCCGTGGCGCGGCACGCAGTCGTCGCGGCAGTCGTGGCCGTGAATTGCGGAGTGGCCTGCGCGCTTGCTAGCACGCGCTACGGAGCGGCGCAATGAAGACGACGCCGCGCCTTTCCCGCGGCTCTTACCGAAACCGCCCGAGCCGCTCTGCACCGCGCTTGCGCGCGTGGCACAAGCTGAAGCAGAAGGCGGCACTATCGACACGCGGCGCGCCTGCAGGGCGCGGGGCGCCGCCGTCGCAGCAGACGCCGTCGGCACGCGGAGGAAACGTCGAGAGTTTTGCAGGGATCGCTGCCTGCCGCGCACAAAGGCTGTGCACACATGTCCAGGAACAGTTTTGGACACGCGCGCGCGAGCACGGCGCAGCCCCTGATATCCTCCTGGTGGAAGCTTCATGGGCACCGCAGCCGGTGGTTGCGCAAGCACGGCCAGGACCACAGCCCCGAGGAAGCCCTAACCGAACGAGACGTTCAAGCTGTCCAGTTTGAGCGGGGGTGTCCTGAGGCTTGGTGGGATTTACCTCATGAGCAGCCCACATCATGCAACCTTCATGGTATGCCTGGTGCCATTGTGAAGAGTCGCTCTGGATGGGCGGCGCCAGCAACTGCCGTCCTTAAGTTCAAGATGGCGGTGCTACTGAGCACAGGCTGTTTTCATGATTCTGCCACAGGTCAAATTCGGAAGTGGGGCGCTTCGCCGCCTGGCTCTGCAAGTTCGCCCAAGTCATTGCGCAATGCTGGGGCACCCCTTGGCTCTGATGGTTCTGCTGCATGGCGAAATAAAAGCGTGAGTGGGGAAAAGCAGAATTTGAATCGCGAGATAGACAACGTAGAGACCAGCACGTTAAACAAACGCGACGCAAAAAAAAAAACACTACGAACAGACAGTACGTACAATTGCCCCAGGGCGCTGTCGCGACGCTCCCAGGGCGCCCCCGCGGCGCGGGAGATGTTTCTGTTCTGCGTCGCGTTTTGCACGTAGTGTTTTTGAGTAGCGCGCCGCCGCGGAGCGCCCCTGCAGCGCTCCAGCTGCCGGCCCCCTGCGAACTCAGGCGACGCTGGCGAAAGACGCGGGCGACCCCAGTGTCTGCGCGTGTTTTTCTGTTTCCGCATTGTGTCTTTACGTAGTGGTTTCGGGTAGCGCGCCGATGGCGACGCGTTCCTGCGGCGCTCCAGCGGGGCGCCCCCTGCGAATTCGGGCGCCGCTGGATGGAGGCGCGCCGGCCGCAGTGTTTGCGTGCGGCCCCCCTTTTTCTGCGCAGTGTTTTTGTTTACGTCGCGTTTCCGAATGGCGCGCCGACGTAAGGCGCGGCGCGGCGCAGTGCAGTTGACCATAACACAGCCCTCGGCATAGTAGCGTTACCACGGGTACCTCCAGCACAGCCAGCGCCCATCGCCCGATCGAGTTGGTGGGAAGCGCCCCCATGCCTCGCAGTTCTGAGTCCCTTTCGGATTCGTGGGTTGATCAGGGCAATACATGGCGCGAAAGCACTGGGCAAAAACAAGATGCGGACACATTACGCGCTGACTTCACGCGAAATCGTTGCGTCCATTCGCCACGCCAAAAACGCTAAGCGAAATACAGCACGCGGAAGACATTACGCGCGTATTCTACCAAGCCCACTACGCAAGCCGTTCGCGAGAAGACTAAACAAACACACCACGCAAAAGCACGACACAAAAACGTCACGCCAAAACAATGCGAAACACATTTCGCAAAACCACGACGCAATGAACATAATGCAACAATATTACGCAACTGAAACACATTACGCAACATCGCGACGGGGACCATTTCACACTTTAGCGCGCTTATCCTTGGCTGCGAGAGATCTCAGACCCACAGCAGCATCTCCATCGCGGACTGGGGAATGAGGTAGGCGACCCCCGTCACCACTTGCGCGGTTCTCATGGGTCTGGAGGGCGAGACCACGTGGTGGCGCGCTCCAAGAGTTAAGCCGCGGCCACGCAACTTGCATCACGCATGCTATGCAGCATCGCGCGCGCCGGCAGAGCATATTAAGCATGCGCCCTCGCCAGGTACAGCACTCGCTGCCACGGAGCACATGTTGCTACAGAGCCCGGCGATGTTCCTCGGCCGCTACAGAGCACGCTTAGCAGGCGAGTCTCCGTCGCACCCTCAGCGTGTGCCCTGCCGCTGTGCAGGTGTCCTTCACGGGCGATTCTCTTGTGCGCGCCTGGTGCGCCAGGAGCACGCCTACTGGATGACATGAACACAGATCCTTCGCCATCTGAACAGTCACCACCGCCGCCTTCGCAACTGTCACCTCAATCACCAACATCTGCTGCCGTTTCAGGCTCGTACGATTCCCTCAGAAGGTACACTGGCGAATCTCTGTACCTGCAGGGCGCTGCCGGTGCACGCGCTTGCACGACGCCACTGCTGCTACAGAGCACAATGCGAGTGGTGCTGCAGGGCTCACCGCTCCTATCGTGGAGGTCGCGTGTGCGAAGGGCACCTAGTTGTGTGTGTCTGCCGATCTCTTGCCACGATGGATGCCACGCCTGGGCTGGGGCCCGGGCGGGCCGCTCGGCTCGTGGTGCCCCGAGGGAGAAGACGCCACAATCAATCGCTACGTCATGGACTCGAGCCATGGTGTAAACGAGTATCGGTAATCTGCGCAAGCGTTCCGATCGCATTGTATGGGTGGGTCCTGCCGAGGTGCAGGCGCGCTGCATTGGCGATCTTCCAGAGCGCGGCTGATGCAGTGAGAACGCGTGAGCTGATACGAAACACATGTATCTGTGACACTCGCGATGTCACAGCCGCTGCTACACGCACGGGACAGTAGACGGCGTAGTCGCGCTCCGAGTGAGGTACCTGGTGTTGCAGAGCACGGGAGCAGTGGACCCTCGGCCAAGCAGGGACGCTGCCACGCAGCGGCTAACCGCCAGCGTGAAACCATAATTGCGCATATTGCATTACGTAGCTCCACCAAAATATTGCACCACGTTTGTTTCATCACATGTCATACACCCCACTGCTTGCGCCACGCAGCTTGCTCCACAGACATTGCAGCACGTAGTGTGCCATAAACCGCCATTCTTGGCCCGCGCTAGTTAACGACGATCCGTCGACCTGACTGTACCTTCTTCTATACCACTTTCTATTGACCGCCCTCAGTGCCAGTATTTGTGTTGACCTGTGGCATCACTGTCTATCTACCATAGGGACAACCATTGGGACAGCCATGAAGGAACTCATCGGGACAATTTTCGGGGTAACCACCGGGACAGCCATCGGGCCACTCGGCGACCATCGGGACGGCCGTCGGGACAACCGTCGGGGCAGCAATCGGGACGTCCATCGGAGCAACCATCGGGACGACCATCGGGACAACCATCGGGTTAACCGCGGGACGACCCGGGCCCCAAATCCGCCAACCTGGGGCGGAGACGCATGTGCTCCAACTTCGCTTCAGCGGCGGCGCGGTCACTTCCCCTCGCTCGCGCACGAAGCTTCGCCTCGCCCACACTCGCCGAGCGCGTTCCACTACTCGCAAATTGCCTACTCGCAATCGTCCAACAATCACACGATCCCCTCGATGCAATTTGTCGTAAATCCTTCGCGGCTGATCCAGGCCACTTGCGAGTAGTGACTTTGCGAGTAGCGGAACGCGCTTGCCTACACACGAGCCCGAAACCGAAACCGATTTCCTGGCGGGGGGTCTCCGTGTCACCCCGATCCTACCCCCCGACCCCAGGTATCGCGAAGGAGGACAACTACGCAGACCCAGCCTCTCGGAGGTCCGCGCGGATTTCTTGGATCTGCGCTGGACATCCCTGGCGGCGCCTCCAGCGCCGCCCCTGGCGCGCTCGGCGCGCCAGGGAGCGCAATGGCCTTCAGCGCCGATCCAAGGAATCGGCGCGGAGCTCCGAAATCTGGTGCCCATGCAGATTTTCTTCCTCGAGCCACCTGGGGGCACACTCTGCGACAAAAAGCGTCGCAACGTCTGAGGCCTGGGCTCGCTTGTCTCTGTCGCCGAGGGCTCCGGCTCAACCCGCCAGGCCCGGAGGAGGCCTCGGCCAGTTGCAGCTCCAGGTAGGAACTCCCTTATATTGCCAGCTCGAAGCAAACCCTTTCGATTGTCAGGAGGGAAACAGCGCACGGACACCATCAAACGTCGATCCCCAGGAACATATGGGAAGATTTTGGAAATGGAGGGGGAGACGAACATCCAGAAGATCTTGAAAAATATGGGTAATCTTGGGACGTGTGGCTATTGATTTGCGCGTCCCTGGGTTGCGATGACCATCTGAAGGATCGCTTCAGTTTCGAAGTACGCATACGACTGAGATCGCCTTCTGGCTTGTCAGGCTGAGGGGAGGGTGAGGGCCCCTGATCATCAGGGCTGGGGGTGGTCAGGGGGGGGGGGGGGGGGCGAAACAAGAGTTGCCCCATGTCGGAGGTATCCTGTATAACTCGGGCGCTCAACCACTCCCTGATCATCGGGGCTTACCCATCCCTTCATATTGTGCCGAATCCGTTTGCATCGGCAGACTCTGGAGTTTTCCTCGTCAAGTCTCCGAATCGTGTGATGCGCAATAGGCACTGGGGCCGTTGTACGTCGGAGCAGGATACGGTAGATGAGCACGAGGATTTCCAGACGGAAGCGGATGATTTGGGAGGGGGGGGAGGAGGACGAGGAGGAGGATGATCAGCATCAGCAGGATCAGGATGTGTAGGAGGAGAAGGAGCAGGAGGACCGTGAGGACCAGAGGAATGCGGAGTAGTGGGAAGGACGGGGCGGCAACGACGAGCAGGATGGAATCGGATCCAGAGATGGGGCACGCGCTTGGGCAAGAGCGCACTTTTGAACGACGGGAGCAAAATTCCGGTCCAGAAATATAGCCGGCTTTGCAGCGGGCGCACCACTTCTCAATGGCGGGGATCGTTCTCACTGAAGCAACATGTGTCTAGCACCGCATGCAACAATAAATTTATGGGATTGGCGGTACCACGCCAACACAGATTCAGGGGAGAGATGTTATCAGTTGTCGCCGTACTTGGTTGTAGAGGTGGAGGGTGGACTATGAACGAGGAATGGCCGTGGTGTCAGGAAGAGGGACGAGAAGGAAGAGAAACCGTTGGAAGAGGGCAGCAGCAGCAGCGAGGGTTGTGGCTTGTTGGTTGGATGAAAAACAGGAGGGGGGGGAGTTTCAGGACGAGCAGGAGGGGACAGGATGGAGGGAGGGACAGGAGTGGAGTAAGTGCAAGGAGCGATGGGGGGTGGGGGGGCATCGGATGGGGAGGGAGAGTGGAGGAGAAGGATCATGATGAAGAGGAGGAGAAGAACCAGTTGGAGTTGGAGTTGAAGGTGACGGTGGGGTGGGAGGAGGAGTGGGGAAGGCCAGGCAGCAGGGACGCAGGAAGGGGAGATGGGGGCGGGATGCATGACAAGGTGCTGTGTCCTGCGGTTGTAACGATCTTGTCCTGGCTCGCTGCGCGGATCATGAGTCCTTGAGCTGTTGAGTTTCCTGCATCTCAAGCACCAATGAGTTTTCTTCATCTCTCGCCTGGGAGAGTCGGGTACAGGACAACGCGCAGCTACGCATTCAAGTAAGACGTATCTTCTGTCATGTCTCACACGCCTTCAGCCTCTCCCCTGGCGACGAAGACAAACCAGAGGATCTATGAGCTTACTTTGGCAGTGGTGTTATGCGGGAACAAATACGACCTTGAGCTGTGGTTGCGCCGGCTGCATGCCGTCTCAGCGCGGCGCGTACACCCGCCAGGCTCGGATGCGCCTCCTGCCGTTGACGACGGCACCGGAGGAAGTTGCCGTTGACGATGACTCGCTGGTGTCGGTGTCCAGGCCTTGGCGCGCGGGTCTCCTTCGCGCGCTTCCCTCTGAGCATGGGCGTCTTCTGTGTCCTGCTGCCCCTCACCCCTCCTCGTCCCTCTGGTATGGCAGTGTCGTGTCGTGTCGACGCGGTGGCGACCCCATCGCGGGCTTTCAAGGTTGAACCCCGACAGTGGTCTGGAACTGGTCGACATCGGGCGGGTTTGCGCTATCGGAAAGCCGCGATCGTTCGAGGGCAAAAGGTCCGCGGTGTGTCCGAGACCAATACACAAGTCGTCAAGGAACGAGTCTGCCAAACCCAGACCTCTGGCGACTCGAAAATACATGGGTCGAGAGGTCTGGGGGCCCAAGTCTGGCGACGCATTCGGGTCGTCGGATGTCACGGTTCTCCTCGTCCTCCTCTTCCACGTCGGCGTCTGAGAGAGGTGGCTACCTGGTTTCAGAAGTGGGCAAAGTGCGCACTCCTCGTGTTTGACAGCGCGGGGCGGCCGCAGGCGTCGAGGCAGACGTCCGGGCATTATGATTCAAGGTATGGTTTTCACCGAGCGACGCTCAACGTCAAGCTTTCACCACCGACCGAACCACCCCAGCCCAACCCGAAGGCCTTTAATTTTCCCTCCAGTTCCAGAGGGGGGGTGGGGGCGCCGGTGAGCACTGAAAAATACATGACCCCAACCCGAAGACCCGAAATACGGATCTTCGGGTTGGGTTGGGGTGGTCAGGTAGGTAGTCAAGCTTTCAGCCAAATCGAGCGAGACTGAGTGTCCCCCTCCGTCGTGCAAGTTTGAGGCAGGCATCGAGGCCTACCAGATCGGCGTCACGGAGCCGACAAAGAATTGCGCTGCCTCATTCGCGAAAGCCGCGGCGGCACGTGCACAGAGCGTGGCCTCAAAGCCGTTCCATACCGAGTCATGGTTTGGTGGTCGTTGCCGCGCAAGCAAGCCTGTGTCCTTACTCTTAGAGGGGCGCCGTTCGCGCAAATTCCCGATGCCTGGCGCTACTCGCATGAGTGGATGCCGCCCTGCCCCGGCGATGAGACATTGAGGTTGGCCAGATGGGGTCTGTGCGACTTGCACCCAGATGGGTAAACTCCAGTGTTGGCACATGCTTTGACGAGCTCAGAGCCGATCTTCGGTAGTACCGCCTCGGGCCCTGGCCAGATGGATCCTCCTCTCCCCCCTTTGTTCCTTGTCCCTTCCTTCCGTCCGTCCTTCACTCCCCTGCCTTAGGGGCTGCACGAAATACACGTTGGTGGCAACATGTTTATATACACATATGCATACGTCTATACAAATATGCAAATATGAGTGAGGGGGCCGAACGGTCATTCATTGTCCCTGGATGCGTGGCGGAAGTGAGAAGCCGTGGTGAGGATTATGCATGTTACGTTGTTGAAGATTATTACTTCTAAAGAATAATTATTGTTGGGGCCCCTGGTGCGCGACCCCCCCGCCGCGCCTAGGCCGCAGCCACGTTTTCATCATTTTCGTGAGGAAGTCTCAGGCAAAACGGGTTGGTCCGGATCCGGTTGTGTTGTTACGATCGGTTTTCCCTTGCAAAAAATAAGCTAAAGTGGACATTTCTTGTTCTAACATAACCAAACTTCAAGAATCCCTTGCAAAAAATAAGGTAAAGTGGACACTCGCGCGCGCAAGACGAAATCCTTCCAAAACCTTAGTTTTCGTAGCGATTTTAACATAAAAACATCAAAAAACCAATGGTTTTTCAAACAAAAATTGTCAAAATTTCATCCCGCGCGCTCTTGCGGATTCGTAGGAAACCCAACACTTTTTAAACATTTCTGTCAAACGGGCTTTTGCGAGCAACTTTTTCGAACTTCTGCAACAACGGTTGCGCACCTGCCAGGGCCATCATCCCTGTCAAATAATACCATGCGGGACACATTCGTTTTTTCTTCGCGCGCGCACGCCGTCGTCGTCGGCCGCGGGGCCCTGAATAGTAGCCACGGTCGTCCGCATGCCACGAAGTGAAGTGTCCGAACGTCATAGGGCGGGAAGCTGGGTGTGGGTGGTGGCGAAGAGTCGTTTGGAAATTTGGTAGAGCTTGAACCGGCCCCCCCACAAAGTGGGGGTATTGC
Organism: Prorocentrum cordatum; assembly: GCA_963575745.1. NCBI lineage: Eukaryota > Dinophyceae > Prorocentrales > Prorocentraceae > Prorocentrum > Prorocentrum cordatum. Next base: position 1,516,725 of record CAUYUJ010016059.1, on the reverse strand, counting down.
CCGCCTCCTATGAAAACCCTGGCACTGGTGAGAACGGAGTGTCCCCACGTGCTAGTAATTGTTGTTGTTGTTGTTGTAGTTGTAGTTGTAGTTGTAGTTGTAGTTGTTGTTGTTGTTGTTGCTGTTGTTGTTGTTGTTGTTGTTGTTGTTGTTGTTGTTGTTGAACTCTTACTTCTGAAGAATGACTATTGTTGATCCCCCCCGTTCGGTGCACATGGTTTTTTCTATTGAAGTGCCCTTCCCCGGGCCCGCACCGTGTTTTTACCAGGGAAAGTCTTGAGGGTCAAACTGTGTCGCTGGCCCCCAGTTTACAACAACAACAACAACAACGGCTCCCGCCTGAGTCTTCCTCACAATGTATTGAAGAATCGCGCTTTCGCTTAGGACTTCCTTGCAATTTACCACCAGATCGCGGCTCCCGCTTGATACTTCTTCACAATTTATTGAGGAATCGCGCTCTCGCTGCGGATTTCGTCGCAACTTACCACCGGATCGCGGCTCCCGCCTGATACCTCTTCACAATTTATTATGATGCCGCTCCTCGACATTCAGGAATCTATCGCTACATATTGCCTGGCGGCGCAAGCAGAATTTACGCTTCAACGACCCGCCCGTCTGGGCCCGTCTGGGCCTGCCCGCCCGACCAGCCCGTTAGGGACTGCAGTCGCCGCTCGCTGCCCTTCGCCCGCCTTCGATGCCCCTCGCTGCCCGTACTGGTTCCGCGGTCGCCTTCGCTCTCTGCCCTTCGTGGCCCCTTTGCTGCCCTCAGTGGCCCCGTCGCTGCCCATTGTGGCCCCGCATTATATGCCCTTCGTGGCCCCCGCTCGTTCGCGCCCGTCGTGGCCCCATACGCATGCCCTTCGTAGCCCCGCTGTCGCCCTTCGTGGCCCTCTCGCTGCCCTTCGTGGCCTCTTTGCTGCCCTCAGTGGCCCCGCTGTCGCCCTTTGTGGCCCCATATACTAATGCCCTTCGTGGCCCCCGCTCGTTCGCGCCCGTCGTGGCCCCATATGCATGCCCTTCGTGGCCCCGCTGTCGCCCTTCGTGGCCCCCTCTCTGCCCTTCGTGGCCCCGTTTCTGCCCTCAGCGGCCCGTCGCTGCCCTCTGTGGCCCCGGATTAATTGCCCTTCGTGGCCCCCGCTGGCTTTTCTCACGATTTACTTGGAAATCGTGCTATCGCTCGAGACTTCCTCGCAATGCATGCGGGGCCCACGCTTCAGCAACCCGCCTGCTCGACCTCGTCGCTTGGGCCCGCCTTCCCGACCTGCCCGCTATGGGTCTGCACACCCGATCTGCCCGTCTGGTTCTACCACTTGTTTTCTGTTCCTCGCCCCCTCTCCTGCTAATTTCTCTCGTGCTCCATTCTTCTCACTCCCCTTTCCACCCGTCCTCTCTTCCTTTGTTTAAGGGGCTGCACAAAATACATGTGGCAGGTAAGAAAGATATACCCCCAAGGGGGTACGATCGAAGACGAGGAGGGCGGGTACCGAGGGCTTGGGGTATATGTATTGATTGGCACGTGAGCAGATAGGAGCGAACAGTCTTAAAATTATTGTTGTTGCCGTCGGTTGTGTTGTAGTCGTTGTTTGTCGTCGTCCCCCCCGCGGCCCACCCGCAACCCACAGCGCCACCAGCCCGCGACCCACCCCGCGACCCACCCCGCGACCCACCCCGCGACCCACCCGCGACCCACCCCGCGACCCACAGGCGACCCACCCCGCGACCCACCCGCGTCCCACCCGCAAACCACCCGCGACCCACCCGCGACCCAACCCGCAACCCACCCGCGACCCATACCGCGACCCACCCCGCGACCCCACCCGCGACCCACTTGAGACCCACCCGCGACCCAACCCGCGACCCACCCCGACCCACCCCGCGCCCGCGACCCACCCGCGACCCACCCGCGACCCGCGACCCACCCGCGCCCCGCGACGTGCGACCGCGACCCACCCGCGACCCACCCGCGACCCCCACCGCGCGACCCACCCGCGACCCACCCGCGACCCACCCCGCGACCCACCCGCGTCGCGACCCACCGCGACCCACCGCGACCCATCCGCCCCCACCGCGACCGCGACCCCCGCGACCCACCGCGACCCCCGCGACCCACCCGCGACCCACCCGCGACCCACCCGCGACCCACCCAGCCCCACCGACGCCACCCGCGACCCCCGCCCCGCGACCCACCCGCGACCCACCGCGACCCAACCCGACCCACCCCCACAACGCGACCCACCCACGCCGCCCAACCCGCGACCGCGACCCACCGCGACCCAACCCGCGACCCCCCGTGACCCACCCCGCTACCCACCCGCGACCCACCCGCGACCCACCCACTTGCGACCCACCCGCGACCCACCCCGCGACCCACCCCGCGACCTACCCCGCGACCCACCCGCGGCCCACCCGCGACCGATCCAGATTGGTTCGAAGCAAAGATCGGCGCCTGCGGCGAGCTCGTTGTATAATTTGTGAAACTTTGGCGCCTGTGGCAGGCTTCTCCAGAGTCTCGCAGACTGCCGACGTCCCCACCGCCCCCTCACTCTCATCCGCATCTGCGGGGTGCTACGTATACACCCCCAAGCGGTTGCGATTGAAGACGAAGAGGGCGGGTATCGAGGGTTTGGGTCATACGTTTTGAGTGGCCCGCGAGCAGATACAAGCGAACAGTCTTAACATGAGTGTTGTTGTTGCTGTTGCTGCTGTTGTTGTTGTAGTGGTTGTTGGTGCTGGTTGGAATGTTGGTCTTGTGGTTGTTATTACTGCTGGTATTGATGTTGCTGGTGGTGTTGTTGATTGTTTATTGCTGTTTGTTGGTTGGTGTTGGTTGGTTGTTTATTGTTGAATGGTGTTTGTTGCTTGTTGTCTGTAGTTGTTTGTTGGTTGGTGTTTATTGTGTGTTGCTTGTTGTTAGTTGGTTGTTGTTTGTCGTCGTCCCGCCAGCGACCCACCCCCGCGACCCACCCGCGACCCACACCCACCTGCGACCCACCCGCGACCGACCCGCGAGCCACCCCGCGATTCCCCCCCGCGACCCGCCCGAGACCCACCCCGCGACCCTCCCGCGAGCCACCCCGCGACCCACCCGAGGCCCACTGCGCGACCCGCCCGCGACCCACCCGCGACCAACCCCACGCCCGTTCCAACTGTCTAGTTCGGAACTGCGGGGTGCTATACACTTTCGGCTGTAAACACCCCGCGGCCAGCGCGACGCAAAAAACGCTGTCCTCCCTGCGCCCCGCCTTCCACCTCTTGGCCTCTGGGTCCAGGGGGGCCACTTCGAGACGACCCAGCGCAGCACTGCCCAGTTCTCAGGCCTCCGACGTCGTGATTTGGTTACTCGGCGGCGAGCCTGGAGGGAAAGTAAGAAGGGGCGGACCTTCTGAGAAGGCTCGGAGGTTCTCGGGCCTGCCGAGAGTTTCTCTAAGTTTTCCCCGAAGACAAAGACATCTTTTCAAACGGCCAGATCGTTTCTGAGAAGCCGCGCCGCCTTCTGAGAAGGGCTTCTCCCTCTCACTTCCCCCCCTCGCTCGCCGCCGAGTCACTCCCAGAGTGTTTCCTCAACTTTGTCCCTTTTGGGCTGCATCTGAGCCCCAGGACATCTGAGCCTCACCCCGCGGTCCGAGAGAAGTACGTATCCAGAGATCGGGTGGCTTTGTTTTGAACTGAATCATGTGCGATGTCTGGCCATGCTTTCGGATACCAACCCCATTCTGTCTTTTTCTGAGTTTGCCCGTCGCAGGGGTCCGATTTTCCTTGTGCTCTCGCGATCACCGCTGTCATGCTGGGGGGTCGGGGGGAAGCGGGAGGGGAGGGTCGCCATGGGGGAATCGGGTCTTGAGGGAAAAGGGTCCTGCGTTTTTCTTGTTATATTAGCAGTTTTCGGGCTCTCGGGGTCCTCAACGGGCCTTTGGATTGTGAGAAGACGACTCAGGATGACAAATTCGTCGTGGGGGAAGGCCCTGGAATCCAGGACCTGTTTCTCTCAGGTCCTGTTTCCCCCATGCTGAGGGGAGGGGGCTGGTATCGTTACGATTCGAGCATGCGCCGTCAGGTAGTTAGTTACCCATGGTCACTACCACACTCCAACCTCCAACTCTCCGACCGCCGACAGCTGATGTTCGGGCCGTTCTCGCTGTTTTACTGCAGCAGGCGGGTCGAATCGGAACCTGCCTGACAGCAGGTGCCCCGCGCAGAGCTCTTGCCCTGAGACGGCCATGGGGACCAACAGGGGGCATCGGGTACCTCAGGAAGTCCACAGATCGACTTCAAACGTGACCCTTATCAGATTTCTTACAGCATGACTTGCCCAACGGGCAAGTCATGACCTGGCCCTCTTGTGGCCCTCTCGGGCCGTCTTGGGGGCCATCTTGATGCCGTGTTGGGGCTTGCTAGGGCCGCCTTAGAGGCACCCTGGTGCCACCTCTGTGGCCCTGGTGGCCTGCAGTAGATGGATCATATTTTCTTAGCCTTGCTCAGTGGAGGGGGATTCTGGTCACCCCCCGCGCCTCCGAAATCAATGTCCACTCAAGCCCCCCCGTATTGCCGCAAGCCCCCCCGTATTGCCGCAACGCGAATTTTAAGCTTGGGGGGTCTGGGGGGAGGCATCTTGCGCTGCATGGTTCGAACATCTTGTCCACGTACGGCGCCTCGGCTGCCGTGGGCCGTTTTGTCGTGCGCGCCTGCTCTGCACCCACGCAGATTTCTTGCAGCATGACTTGCCCCACTGGGGCCCTGTCGTGTGGCCCTCTCGGGCCGGTCTTGGGGGCCATCTTGAGGCCGTCTCTGAGGGCAGCTCGGGCCGCCTCGGGAGCACCCTGGGCCGCCCTGGTGGCCCAGGGTGGCCTGCCTCGGCTGCCTCAAGCCGTCCTGTGGTGTAGGCCTGCCGTGGCAGCAGCGCCCGCCGCGGATGGCGCCCCCCCCCCCCTCGACAGCGCTGCCAGCGGCGGCGCGCAGCGGCTGGAGAGCGTCTCCTCCGAGCGGCTGGGCGCGGAGCCGGCCGCGGGGGCCCTGGGCGGTAGAGCGGAGGCGCCCGATGCCCGAGGGCGCGGCGCGAGGACGAGGGCGGCGAGAACGTCGCAGCGTGGGCGAGGGCGAGGGCGAGGGCGGCGATTGCGGCGAGGACGGCGCGGCGTGGGCCAGGGACGACGCGGCGAGGACGGTACGAGGAGGGCGAGGATCGGGCGAGGATCGGGCGAGGGCGGCGAGGACGGCGAGGACGAGGGCGAGGGCGGCGAGGACGAAGGCGAGGGCGGCGAGGACGACGCGGCGAGGGCGACGACGGCGAGGACGAGCACGGCGAAGACGAGGACTACGACGACGATGCCGACATCGCCGCCATTCCCCCGCTTTGGCTGCTCTGGGCCTCCTATCGGGCACTCGTCGGCACTGTCGGATTCGCCTCGAAATCCTGTTCAGACCGTACCCGTTGGGACAAGGTTGGGGAGTAGTAGCGGCGTTGGTGTCTCTCAGGGGCCCTCAGACGGTGCGGTGACCACACCAAGGGGTGAGTCAGTGGGGACTCGGGGTGACCGCACGGTTGTGGGGCTTGGGTGATTCTTCGAGGATGTCTCGTGCGCATTGGGTCCTCCCGGGTCCCAAGGCGATGCGGTGACGGACCGTGTAGTGGGGTCGTTTGGGGGTTCGTCGCTGCCGCCAGTCGTCGTCCTCGTCGTCGTCGTCGTCGTCGTCGTCGTCGTCGTCGTCCTGGCTGATCGTTGTCGTCGTCGTTGTTTTCGTCTTCGTTACCGTTGTCGTTGTCGTCGCCGTTTGTTGTCGTCGTCCTCCTCGTCTTTGTGGCCTTTTACCTGTGCCCCACAAATGCTAGTATTTCTATCTTCTATAACCATCACTGCGTACTGCGACGAATGTGCCCGAGCCCGCCACGCTACCGTTACCCCCCCCCGCGGCGGCCAGACCCCCCCCAGCCACGGACGTTACAGGGAGGAGTGAAAAAACGCTCTCCAGCCTATGCCGCAGCTCCCGGCCCCGCTGACAGCGACTGTTCTTGTCTTTTCTCGCCCCGGCATCCCCATACCTCTTGCCTCGATGTGGATTATATATATATATATATGCATATCGGCGCTGTCCAGCCCCTGCTAACGCAAAGGGGGCGTGCACGAAATCCGTTCCAAACGAAAAGGGGGTTGCTTTGACTGCGTAGGTGGCGCTGCCGCGCGCGGAGGGATCCGCTGGCCGCGCGTTGCTGTCCATTGATCCCGTGTTAGTTGGCCGTCCTGTTTTGTCATGACGCGGGGTATTGCCCGAACGAAATTGTTGTGCGAATGTCTCAGGTGGTTTCTTGTTTTGGGGGGCGCTTGCATGCGTGGCTGGGCGCTCGCAAACGAGTCCTTGGAATCAATGTTGGGATTTTTCGTGTTGCCATTCTGGGCGGCAACTGTTGGGCCACTTCGCGCGGGCAATTTCGTTCGGGCAATTTCGCGCGGACGCTTTCGCGCCCCATGCTTGTCGGCTGCCGCTGGCGAGCAGGTTTGTCTTTGCCGCGGCGACGACGCTGATTGGGCATAGGCATAGCGCTGCTAACGCCGATCGTCGCGGTGCCGACGGTTCGTGTGAATATGACAATGATGAGAAGGCGTCGTTGACCAACGCCTGCACCGTTGGGCGGGCTGCCAGGGGTGTCCGTCCCGCCGTGCCGCAAAGAACTAGTCACGCGAAATTGCCTGGGGCGCCCAGGCAATTTCGTGGCCTGGGGTGCCCATGCAATTTAGTGGCCCATCTCGTGCCCTACTGTGCCTCCAAGGGGCCATCTTCTTATTTATCTATTTATTTATTTATTTATTTATATATATATATATATAAATATATGTGTGTACGTACGTACGTACACACATATGCACATATACACATACATACAACCATACGTGCATACATCCATTCATGCATTATACTTGCTCGCACACATATATATATATATATATATATATATATGTATCTACATATAACGGCGCACCGGGTCCGGGGGCCCGGGGCCGGGACCTCGACCACAAATGTGGGCCCCGGGGTGCCCGGAGGCTCGTCGGGGCTTGCCGGACGCCTCCCCGGTCAGACAAAACGGCCCAAGAAGCGCCCAAGACGGCCCTAGAAACTTCCAAGAGGGCTCCAAGATGCTGAAGATGGCCTCCAGACGTCCAAGGACGCCCCCAAGACGCCCCAAGAAGCCTCCAACATGCGTCCCAAGAGGGCCCCTAGACGCAAAAATTGGCCCATTCCCTTCGTAAAACGTACGTTTTTCACAAAGTTGCCTTTTGGGCTTTCCGACGTTACAGGACGGCCCAAGAGGCGCCCAAGACCGCCCCAAGACGGCCCAAGAAGCTTCCAAGAGGGCCCCAGGACAGCCCAAGAGGGCCCCAAGACGGCCCAAGAGGCGCCCAAGATGGCCCAAGAGGGCCCCAAGACGGGCCCAAGAGGGGGCCCAGAGGGGGACCACGAACCGCAAGCTCGAGCCTTCCGCCCCAAGAGGCCGCCAGGAGGCCCCGAGGAGGCCCCTCAAGAGGCCCCAGGAGACCCCCAAGAGGCCCAAAGGAGGCCCCGAGAAGCCCCAAATCGGCCCCCAAAATGCTTCGAACCTGCTTCCAGGAGGCCCCCGACAGGTTCAGAGGCTCCCGAGAAGCTACGTCAAACTCCCAGCGAGCGGCCGGACGAGGCCCCCCCAAAAATCCCAAGAGGGTTCCAGTATTTGTATCCTTCAGCGCTCTCTGGCCTTCTTCCCCTTGCCCCCTTCCCTGCGACTTTCGTTGACTCAAGCTCGCCTCCTCTCCATTTCCTCTCTCTGCCTCTCTCTCTCTCTCGCTCTGTTTTTTTTTTGTTTTTTTTTTTTTTGTTTCTCCCTCTCTCTCTCACTCCATCTCTCTCTCTCTCTCTCCTTCGCTCTCTGTCTGTCTGTCTCTCTCTCCCTCTCTTTCTCTCTCTTTCTCTCTCTCTCTCTCTCTTCCTTTCAGATTCCGTGTCCTTGCGACCTTCTGCAGTCCCCGACGTCGCCACGGCTGGATCCGCTCGAGCGTGTCTTGTGATGTGCGGCGGTGCGAAGCCCGTCCCACTGATCAAGGCACGGGTACAAAATGACGGGTCCATCATTTTTTAAGTACTATCAGAGGCATCCGTAAGTATCCTGAGGGGCCCCGCGACTTCCGCCGGAGACTCTGACTACAGAAACTCCCTTCGTATTCCGGCCAGAAGCATCCAGAAACGATGTAGATTAGCCCTGGCGGGGGGAATGATGGCGATGGTGATGTTCATGATGACGACGGTGACGATCCTAGCTAGAACCTAAGCGCGCGCGAAGCGCGCGCGTGGTTCTAGTGTATATATACACATACATACAGACATGGTCTCTCTCTCTCTCTCTCTCTCTCTCTCTCTCTCTCTCTCTCTTATTTTTATGTACACACAGATGTGGCCTCCGGCAATCCCGCCACAGTGGGTCAGAGTTCAATGGGATGCTCATTCGGGTCTCTTCGGAGCGTTATCGGGGGCCGCTCGGGGGTATTTTTGGGGCCTCCTGGGAGTCTCTGGTGGGCCTCTTGGGGGCTTGTTGGGGCCTCTTGGGGGCTTCTTGGGGGCCTCTCTGGGCCTCCTGGGGGCCCTTCGGGGCCGAGGGCTCGAAATGCCCGATCGGGGTGCCCCGTTTTGGCCACCTCTTGGGGTCGTTTTTGGGCCTTCTTTGGCTGTCTTAGGGCTCCTTTGGGCTGTCTAGGGGCCCTCTTCGGGGCCTCTGAGGTCGTCTTGGGGCGAGTTGGGGGGCCTCGTGGGCCGTTCTGGGGCGTCGGGAAGCCGAGGCGAAAACGCCCAAGTTCGGCTGAAACCTTTCGCAAATCAATGCAGTTGCCTCTTGGGGTCCTCCTGAGGGTGTTCCTTGATGCTTCTTGGGGCGTATGGAGGCTATCTTGGGCATCTTAAAGCGATCTTTCGTCGACGTTGGGCGCTCTTCGACTGTCTTGGCGGCCTCCAGGGGCAGTTTTGGCCAGTTTTAGGGATCTCGTGCGCGAGAGGACCGTCCCGGAAGTCCACGCGGAACACCCCGAGAGCGCCCAGGGGCGCCCGGAAGCGCTCAGGAATTTCTTGATCCAGGCCCTTCAGATTTTACATTCCTGTTGCAATAGAGTTGCAAGAGCCTTGGGACACTCCACCACGTACTGAAGGCATTGTGGCGGATGTATACACGGATGTGTGTTTTGCATGTACGTATGCATGCATACATGCAGGTATGTTTGTTTCTTTGTAGGTATATGTGCATGTTTGGATGTCGGTGCATGTATTCAAGTGATTGTACAGGTGTATGTCTATACACATGTGTACATACATATGTACACATGCATACGTGCGCACATATCTAAGCAACTATGTATGCCTATGTATATGTACCTAGGTATGTCCATCGATGCATCTGTATGCGCCGATGTCGATATATACATACATATATATATATACACATATATATATATATATATGTGCATATTTGTGGATATGTCCAAATCCCCTGGCGACCTGTGGGTTCCCCAGAATTGTCCCCGCCGAGTTATGGGAAACCCATAGGTCGCCAGAACGCCTGAGGGAATCTGGCGACCCATGGGTTTCCCAGAATTGTTCCCGAAGAATTATGAAAGTCCCATAGGTCGCCAGATCTGGCGACCTTGGGTTTCCCAGATTTGTTCCCGCCGAATTATGGGACACGCATAGGTGGCCAGAAACCCCTAGCGCCAGCCCTGGCCCCTCGGCTTGCGGGCCCCAGCTCCGGAGCCATGACCTCCGACTCCATGACTCGGGGGTTCGTAGTTCGTGGGGGTATGTCCCGCGGTGGGGTCAGGGAGCGAGTCCAGTTGGACGCTCAAGTTTCCTTTTCCCACAGGTCCGTCTGGAGCGCTTCGCCTCCCAACCCCACCCCTGTCCCTACCCCACCCTTGCGCCCCCCCGAGCGAGGTGCGACGGACAGATTCCCAGCTCCCCGGCGGCGATTGTCCTTGTCGTTGCCACCGTCTGCTCCTTCTGTGCCTCCTGGGGAAGAAGCGTGGTGCCTTGGCGGCCCCTCAAGCAAAGCCTTGGGACGAGGTCCGCGTTGGTTTCCGCAGGGGGGCCCTGTGCTCGTCTGGTCCTCATTCGTTTTCCTGTGTCTTTCTTCGTTTGTCTGAGAGGGATTTCTTTCCTTTCAGTGCTCCTCGTTTCAGAGATTTGGCTACACGCGAGCCTGCATCCTGGCTGGCAGAAGGCGGTGGGAGTGAAAGTGATACGTAGTCATTCCCTTAGGTGTTCGACATGGATCCCTTGATGAAAGCAACCATCCAGCTTTCGCGCCGAAGGCCGCTGGAAGCCTCCCAAGACCGCCGGAAACCATCAGATTACCGGGCCGAAATCCGCCGAAGAGCGACAACAAAACCGTCCGAAGACGTCGGCCCAGGAGCGATGGATAACAAGGCGTCCATAGTTGAACACGTAAATTCCTTGATCCAGGGCTTCCAGAGTCGGCCCTGTCTTGGGCCAAAGCGCCACGCTGGGATGCAACACCTGGTACGCTCGTGGTCGATAACCGGTTTAACGTGGGCGAATCCGGCTCAGTCTTGTTACATCCCGTTGAATACGGGTTGATCCAGCTTGACCCCGGGCTTGATCTGGCCTGGTCCGGTGAAGTGGCCGTGTAATCGGGCCGAAACGCCCTTAATCGTTCCAGCGAAGACCTTCCAGGAGCTGCCTCCTAAGCCACGGACACAGATTCGCTGCCCTTCCACTCCCGCCTCCCGCCCGGCTGGCACGGCGACCCCCTCCCTTCCAGGCGGAGTCGTGGCGGTGCAGATCTTGCGGGGCCGTCGCCGAGAGATGGCGCGGCTTGTGCACGCGGTGTGGGGCGTCCCGGTCACTCGCGGCCGCGGAGGACTGCCAGGCAGATCGGCGCTGCAGGGACGAGGGGGACGAAGTCAAGACTCGCTCCAGCTCAGCGCCCCGTCTTAACTGATGCGGGTCTTGAGCAGCCCGTCCTTGTCCTATTCTTATCCTCCTTCCTCCTCCGTGCTCACTGCCCTCACTGCCATCTCCCTTTTTCCTGCCCCCTCCTTCTCGACGGCGTCTAAGAGAGTCTGCTTGGGGGCTTCTCTGGGGCCTCCTTGGGCCCGCTTGAGCGCGTTTTCGTGGGCTGCGGGGCGCCTTGAGGGCGTATTTGACCGCTTTGGGGCGCGTTGGTTCTGCCGAGCTGTTCCAATTCGGCCGGGTGGAGTCACACCGGTGCCCTCTTGACAACCTTGGGGTATGTGTTGGGCCGTGTTGGGGTTGATTTGAAACGTCTCCAGGGCAGTTCAAGTCGCTCCCAGGTTTCTTGCAGTCATCTTCGGCCGGAAATCGTCGCGAGTGAAAATGCTGAGATCGCTTTGGGTTTAATTGCCTGATCCTTCTCAACAGTCCGAGGCGGATGTCTCCTTGGGCGTTGTTTCCAGGGTTTCTTGGGCGTGTCTCGGGGCTACATGTGGCCTTAATTGGGGTCGTTGGGCCGTCCTGGGACTGTAACGGGCCGTTTGGGAGCTCTCTTTGGACGATTTGTGGGATGATGTTTTGAGGATGGTCACAAATGGGGGAGGGGTCAGCCTTGGAAAACTACAGAAACCTTTCCAGACGACGCACAGGAATCCCTCACACGCCCCCCACATGCTGAGGGCATGGTGGCGGATCCTGTGCAGTCCGTGCCAAAACGTAAGACACTCACATGTGATATATATATATATATATATATATACATACATGTTAGGGGCGGTTGCCCCACTGTCTTGCGAAGCCCTTGTAGGGGAGAAGCGCACACACATACACACAAAACACACACGCAGACACACACACACAAACACACACAAACACACACACACACGTGCACACACACAACACACACAGACGGATAATGCCGAGAAGCGCCAATGGGAGGTGCGCCTCGTCTGAAAGCGCGCGGAAAGTGAACTCTACCTGACACGGGGGAATGCGATTGGGGACGTTCGGGTTGTGGAGACGGATAATGCCGAGATGCGCCAATGGGAGGTGCGCCTCGTCTGAGTTCGTGCGGAACGTAAACTCGACCTGATATAGGGGAACGCGAGTCGGGAGGTTGGAGTCGGTCCACGCTCGTTCTTGCAAAGCTCGTCTCTTTTCACGCGCTTCCCGTTCATGTCAAGGAAGGTTCGAAGAGGGTTGGCGGATTCCTGATCCATGACGAGATCGAAGAGGTCCAGCGGACTAAGATTTCAGGATATCCCAAGCGAGACGTGTTCAACATTCCATTCGATAAAACACATGGTAATGTACGCATTTCCGTTTGTTGCGGATGTCTCGAGCGAAACGCTTGTTCCCTACCTAGGCTCTGCCTAGAAGGGTTCTTACTCTCCGGGCTTAAAAGGGGCCGGGCACTGGGAAGCGCCCCGGGCGGTTCCCCCAGTATCGCCCCGCGGTTCCCCCAGCTACGTCCCTTTAGCTTAGCGTTGCTTATCTCATCTTAGCTTAGCTTATTTCATCTTAGCTTAGCTTAGCTTTATCTCAGCTCAGGTTTATCTTAGCTTAGCTTACCTTCATCTTAGCTTCGCTGACCTTTGCATAGCAGAGCACAGCATAGCGTAGCGTAGCATAGCATAGCGCAGCACAGCATATCATAGCGTAGCCCAGCATAGCATAGCATAGCGCAGCATAGCATAGCATAGCATAGCGCAGCACAGCACAACACATCATAGCACAGCGCAGCATAGTATAGCATAGCATAGTTGGCTGAGGGGAAATTGCGGGGAGAGTTTGGCGGAGCTTGGGGTTTGGCCAGCATGGTTGTCGGGCCCCGTCGGTGCAGAGAAAGTATGCGTTCTTGTTTGCTTGCCGATACGCTTGCAGCGTCATTGCCGAAGCAGTGGGAAGCAGTGACGCAACCATATCTCACCATACACAGTCATGTTCCCTACCTTGTCTCTGAATAGAAGGGTTCTTACACTCTCTTGGCTTAAAGGGCCAGGCAGTGGGAACCGGCCCGGGCGGTTCCCCCAGTATCCGCCCCGCGGTTTCCCCAGTTGCGCCCCCTTAGCTTAGCTTTGCTTATATCATCTTAGCTTAGCCTAGCTTAACTTAGCTTAGCTTACCCGAGCTTAGCCTAGCCTAGCTTAGCCTAGCCTAGCTCAGCTTAGCTTAGCTCAGCTTAGCTTAGCGCAGCGCAGCGCAGCATTAGCATAGCATAGCACAGCATAGCGCAGCATGACATTGCATATCACAGCGCAGCATAGCATAGCGCAGCATATCATAGCATATCATAGCATGGCATAGCATAGCATAGCGCAGCATAGCATTGCATAGTACAGCATATAATCGCATCGCTTAACTTAGCATAGAGCACAGCGCAGCACAGCATAGTATACCATAGAATAGCATATCATAGCATATCGTAGCGCAGCACATTATAGCATAGCATAGCATAGCGCAGCATAGCATAGCATATCATAACATAACATAGCGCAGCATAGCATAGCATAGCATAGCATAGCATAGCATAGCATAGCGCAGCATATCATATCATAGCATATATGTAGATGTCGATGCGAGTCTCGCTGTTGATGTAGATGTAGATGTAGATGTAGGTGTAGATGTAGGTGTATATGTAGATGTAGATGTGAGTCTCGCTGTTGATGTAGATGTAGATGCAGGTGTAGATGCTCATGTAGCTGTCGGTGTTGATGTAGATGTTGCTTTCCTAGTTGCTCCAACTTCTAGGAAGGGTCGCACTGGGATAATGTTGCATACTTTGTTGAGGATGTCTCGAGCGGAACGAATGTTTTGTGCTATAGATCGTTCCTCTCTTTGGGACCAGAACTCAGAGAATGTCTCAGGTGAAATGCTTGTTGTCACGTGCCCAGGTCTTGAAGATGTCTCGAGCGAGACGCTTGGTTTCACGCCTCCCGGTTGCCCCGGCAGATGTCTAGCATCAGGATTTGTGCAGGAGGTCTTGAGCGAGACGTTTGTTTTTACGCGTCCAGGTCGTCCATGCAGATATCTAGCAGGACAACGTGTTGAGGATGTCTCGAAAGAGGCGCTTGTTTTTGCGTGTCCAGGTCGCCCAGGCGGATGTCTAGCATGAGGATGTGTTGAGGATGTGTTGAGCGAAACGCGTGTTTTCACGTGTCCAGGTCGCCCAGGCGGATGTCTAACATGAAGATGTTCGGAGCATGTCTCGAGCGATCCTCTCATCTTTATGTGTCCAGGTCGCCCAGGTGAATGTCTAGCATGAGGTGTTGAGGATGTCTCGAGCGAAACGCTTGGTTTCACGTGTCCAGGTCGCTCAGGCAGATGTCTAGCATGAGGAGGTGTTGAGAACGTCTCGAGCGAAACGCTTGGTTTCACGTGTCCAGGTCGCCCAGGCGGAAGTCTGACATGGGTTTTGTTGAGGATGGCTCGAACGAAACGCTTGTCGCAGCAATGTGCGTCGCAGTCCAGCCTCGCCCGTCCGTGGGGCGTCCCCTGGCACCCTGGCGCGCCCCCTGGCGCGTCCCTTGCAACGTTCAGGCGTGACGTGCCCTGGCACGTCCCCGAGCACGCCACTCGGCGTGGCACTTTCACTGGCTCGTCCTCTTTCACGTTTCCTTGCTCGTTCCCGTGCGTTTCCCCTGCCTGTGACACGTCCAGGGCACGTCGCTGGATGCGTCCCCTGACACGTTCCCTGGCGCATCCACTATTGCGCCCCTGGGACATCCTGTGGCGCGCCCGTCAGCCTGTGCCCCGTGTCATGTCGTTCCTTTTCGGAGCTGAGTCGGATTTGGAGGTCGAATTGATTGAACGTCCTCCACGTTTCCGCTTCTACTAGCTCTGGGGCCATTATTATATAATGCAGATCCGGCTAAATTCCTGGAGTCTCGAGGCCTTGGGTGTCATTCCACCCTCCCCTGGCCAGGAGGGTGGGGCGAGGGGTGCTGCCTTCCGAGAAGGGCATGAACCCACTCAGGAGGCTTCCGAGAAGCCTTCTTGGAAGACTGGGGGCGGTTCGACGGCGCCGCCGCCTTGCTGGGGTGCCGTTTCCCTCACGGCATCCTGCTGTGCGCGCCGCCAGTGTTCGGAGGTCTCCGGATGTCCCCAGGGGCCTCCGGAGGTCTAGGCAGGCCAGCACAGACTGGACGCGCCCAGGGTCCTTGATGGCCTTCCTCGGCTTTCGTCTCCTCGATCCTCGATCATCCTTCCTCCCCCTCCTCCCGCCCTCTCGGAGACCTGTGGAGGCCTTGGGGAAAGGCACGCTCGGAAATTACCTCGTCCATCGACGAAGGCGACGACGACGACGATGGCGACGGCAGCAGCGGCGACGGCGGCTGCGGCGGAGACGACGGTGGCGGCGGCGGCGACGACCACAATGGCGGCGGCGGCGGCGGCAGGCGACGTCGGCTTGCGACGGCGGCGATGCCGACGACGCCTCCCTTGTCGAAGCGGCCGCCAAGGCAGTCCGGAGCACCGCGCGAGGCGAGGGCGCCAGCGCCGTGGGGGCGCCACGTGTCGGCGCCGCCCCGCGCAGGCTGGTCGTGGAGGCCAGGCCGCCAGCCGCTGCCGCCGGTGGCCGGCGACCGTCGCCGTCGACGCCTGCGTCTGCGCTTCTGCCGTCGTCGGCGTCGCTGTCGTCGTCGTCGTCGTCGTCGTCGTCGTCGTTGCTTCGATTGGTATGGATTGGGAGGAACCTGCGACCAGACCTTCGGAGGGGGCCCTCGTCGCCACGGCTGGATGCAGCTCGCAGAACTGGTGCGTTCGGGCCCCGGGAGGGGTCCGGGGATCGTTTTGAATTGCCGTTGCCGCAACTCGCCCTGCTCCGAGGTCAAGTCAGAGGCATGGGCAGAGCACCAGCTGTCGTTGCAGAGGGGGAAGGCATGCGAAGCAAGCGGGATTATTAGCGCTTCGCGTGTCCCCACCTGCGCATCCACAAGCGATGCCCAGGGAAGTTGTCGGAAGGAGGGACGTCGATCAGCATATAGCGAAACAGGGAGGCCAACAATGGTGAACTTCGAGACCTCGGGGAGCCCAACCCCGTCCCCCGGATAATCATTGGTACACCCCCCCTTCCCACCTGAGAGTTGATATCCCCGGCCAATGCAGATTTGGTCAGGGAAGGGGCGCGGCAAGGCCGAACTTGATTATCGTGGGGGGAAGTTGCGAATCGATGTTTCTCTTCTTCTTATGTTGATAAGCACGGATTCCTCAGGATTCCAATTGATTTCTGAAGGAATCTTATGGCTGCCCCAAGGAATCCGATGGATTTGTCTTACTCTTCTTATTGATTTCCGAACGAATCCGATGGATATCCCAAGGAATCCGATCGATGTTCTAAGGGAGCCTGTGGATGTTTTACGGAATATTATGGATATCATCAGGCACCCGCTGCACTTACCGAAGGGAACTTATGGATGCCCCAATGAGTTATATGGAATGCTTTAGGAAGTCCATTATATTCCTTTGGTTGTATGATAATATCGATGTGTATATCGATGAATCCTTCGGAAATCCATCGGACTCCCTTGGGAATGAAAGCGAGTCCTTCGGCAATCCATCCAATCCCTTAGTAAAGCCATCGGATGCCCGAGGAAATTAATAGGAACCCTTAGGAAAACCATCGAATCCTCCAGGAATCCATTGGATTCTCAGGTCATCCATCGGATTCCTTGGGACATGCATGTGGTTCCGAAAATTTGTATACGATTTCTTCGAATTCCATCGGAACCCGTTATAAATATATAAACATCATTGTTTGGATAACCATAGCGTCGCCCAGGAAATCCATCGGATCCCGATGGTAAATAATTAGTCCTATGGGTTCCCAGACGAAACCAATATATGTCCTCAGGATTCCAGTGTGTATCGTAAGGATTTCTATGCATGCCCAGAGGAATCATCTGAATTGCCCAAAGAAGCCCATGGATCTCTCAGGGTTGCTATGGCTATGTTTCGGAATCCCATAACTATCCATGGGATTTCTTTATACGTCCTCAGGGATCCCATGGATGTTCTCATGAATCAAATCGTTTTCGAAGGGGTCCAATATATGTATTCAGGAATCCTAGTGGTATTTTCTGGGATCCTATGCATGTCCATTGGGTTCCATTGATTTCCTACGGAATCCGATCGATGTCCGAAGGAATCCTATTGATTTTGATCGAATCCAATAGATTTTTCCGAGTTCATGGGGGCATCATCAAGGAACTCCATTCGTCTCCAAAGGAATCCTATGGATTTCCTTATGCACCCTATGGATGTCAAAGGAATCCCGATGTCCTTAACACTTCTACGGGTACCCGAAGGAATCTTTTTGATTTTCACAGGGTTCCGATGGCTTTTTGAGGGACTCCTATGGATTTCTTGAGGAGTCCTATGGATGTCCGGAGGATTCCTTTAGATTGTTTCCGGAATCCTATGGGTTCCCATCGAATTCTCATGGGTGTGTTTTAGAATCCCTCGGATTTACTCAGTATGTCTATGGCTTTTGTAAAGAAGTTCATGACTGTCTTCCGGAATCCCATCGGGTTCCTAAGACATCTGATGGATTCCCCAAGGCATGCGATGGATTCCCTAAGGAATCGTCTTGCTCCTTCTCCTTGCGCTCCCGCCCCGGGTTTTTTGGGTGTTTGCTTATACTGACACACACACACACACATATATATATATATATATATACACATCGCTGCAAATGAGCCGCCATGGGTTCCTTCCCACACATGTCACTTTGAGACTGATTAAACAGAATTGAGTTTCACAATTAAGTATCGAAGGTCCCGAACCGAAGTTTTGTTAGGGAAATGGTCCTGGGGGTCCTCGTCCTCGTCCTTCCCCTCCTCCCCCTCCTCCTCCTGTTGGTTTCCAGAGTATTTGTATAGATGTCCTAAGGATTCCTTTGCATGTCCCAAGGAAGCCTACATATTCTTTGAGGAATCATCTGGATGTTCTCAGGAAACCGATGGATCACCCAAGGAGCACGATGGATTTCCGTATAATCCCACTTGGGTCCTCATGGGGCCCATGCGTGCCCATCGGATTCCTATGGATTTCCGGCGGACTCCTTCGGATTTCCCCGGGATTCCACTGGATCCTTTTCGGATTCTTATGGGTGTCTCAAGGGGTCTTCTGTATTGTCTTGACCTAAAGGGTGTTCTACGGCACCCGATTGATTTTCAAAAGAATCCGAAGGGTTTCGTAAAGAAATCCGCAAGCGCCACAGGTCATGGTCGAGCAGGACTACAAGTTCCCCAAGCCAGTCAAACTAGATTGGCGCATGTGCAGGTCTAGGCCTCCGACATGGGATCCGAGTAGATGGTGTCGGAGGATCGCGCCGCATCGCCGCCGCATCGCTGATGCGGCTCGATGTGGGGCCCGTCTTTCTCCATTCTGACGTCGCCGATGCGTCGCCAACGTTGCCGACGCATAGCCAGTGCGTGCCCGATTCTTCACCGATGCACCGGCCTCTAGCAGTGCACCTCGGCGCACCGATCTCGCCAAGCAGTGCGCGATCACGAATTGCGAGCAGGTCGAGAAGGGTGGCGCCCTTGAGCTGGGCGCAGTGCGCGCGCTGCTCGGCGAGATCAAGGAGCGCGCGGGCGCCCCCGAGAACGTCCTGGAGATCGCGCCCGCGGCGGCCGTGGCCTGGGCCCGAGAGGGCCAGGGCGAGGACGGGCCCGGGCCCGCCGCCCAGCAACCCGGGAGAGTCGAGAAGGTTGAGCACCACCTGATCGCGGCGCGCACCGTGGCCCCCGCGCACTACGCCCACCCGCAGGCGTCCAAGCAGGGGGCGGGCGCGGCCGTCGAGCACCGCGACGCCCTCACGCAGCCGCCCGAGAGCGCCAAGCGGGCCGCCACGAGAATCTTTCCAAAGCTCGGCGCCATCGGCCCCGCCGAGGAATGCCTTGCGATCGGCGAAACGACGTTCCAAGCGGATGGCTGGACTTGCGGGTTCTGGGCTACGGAGCGGGTCGAGCGCGCCTTGCGCGAGATCTGGGGCGAGGGCCGCCAGCCGCCTATCGGCATCGCCTAGGCGCGCGCCCGAGGCGAGCGACAGCCGTTACAGAGCCCAAGTACGGCAGCCTCGAGGACGCACACGCTGCAGCGCCGGCGCGCTCGAAGTGCCTCCCGCGCGGGGGCGACTCGAAAAGCAACGAGCCTGCATGTGCGAGTGGTTTGAGGTTGTGCGCAAGAGAGGTAGGTTCCCTGCCGAGAACCGCCGTGGACCTTGATATCTCAGGCGAGTTCTAGAAACCAACTCTCGCCGAGCGCCAAGAGCCGCGAGAACGAAGGTCATCGTCTTCGCCATCTTCATCGTCGTCATCATCTTCGCCACCTTCAGGAATCCTTTGTATACATTCCAATCGGAATCCGGTGGATGTCCAGAAGAATCCCATGGGTGTCGTGAGGAATCTTATAGCTTGCCATAGGAATCTGACATATTGCCAGATGATCCCCATGGCCATCTTGAGGAACCCCATGGATGTCCATCGGTTCCCGATGGAGTTCCTCAGGGGTCTTATGGATTCCCGGAAGAATTCAACCGGTGCCCGCAGGTCTCCGAAGGACTTCCATTGGATTCTCATGCATTTTTTTGAGGTAGCCTATAGATTTTCGAAGGAAGCCCGCGGATTCCCAAAGGAATCCGACGGATTCCTTGAGGCATCCCTACACGTTCCAAAAGGAGCCGGCGGATCTCCAACAGAATCCAATGGATTTCTTAAGGGTTCCTATGCATGTCCACAGGGATCCAATACATATATATATATATATATATATATATATATTTATATATATATATATATCTTCCGGATTCCAACGACGATCTTAAATAATCCGATGGATGTCCATTCGATTCCCATGTTTTTCCCAGGAAAAAAAAACGTCGCACCCCGCAAATGCGGATAAGAGTAAGGGGGCGGCGGGGACGTTGGCAGTTTGCGAGATTCCGGAGAACCCCGCCGCAAGCGTCAAAATTTCACGAATTGTACGACGAGCCCGCCCTAAGCGCCGATTTTTTCGCCATACCAATGTGGGTGGGTCGCGAGTGGGTCGCAAATGGGTCGCGGGTGGGTCGCCGGCGGGTCGTTGTTGGGTCGCGGGTGGGTCGCGTGTGTAGGGGGCAGAAAATCCAACCCACAATAACCACTCCGGCAAGCGAAGCCGTTTAGTAAACGCACACAAGGAATGAATCGAACAGGGCAGGGTTGTTTAGTCAACGCCCAGGGCAGTTTAGTAAACGTCAATTGTCGGATCCGGCCTCCCTTGACGGTGGGTCGCGGGGTGGGTCGCGGGTGGGTCGCGGGGTGGGTCGCGGGTGGGTCGCGGATGGTTGGCGGATGGGTCGCGGGGTGGGTCGCGGGCGGGTCGCGGGGTGGGTCGCGGGTGGGTCGCGGGCAGGTCGCGGGTGGGTCGCGCGGTGGGTCGCGGGTGGGTCGCGAATGGGTCGCGGGTGGGTCGCGGGTTGGACGACGACAACAAACAACAACAACAACAACAACAACAACAACAACAACAACAACAACAACAACAACAACCACACCAACCACACCAACAACAACAACAAGCAGGATTCCCACCACGAATTTCTTATTCAGCCACGCGCGCTGGGACAATGAATGACCGTTCGGCCCCCTTGCTCTGAATGTTTATGTTTCGGGGGCCAATCGATGTCCGTCAAATTCCGATGGGTATCCTAAAGGAATCGTTAAACATCTGATGGGTTTCAGGCGAATCCGATCGATTTTATTCGGATGCCTTAAGGTATCCCAAGGAATCCGACGGATGTCCATCGGATTCCCACGGATGTTTTCAAGAATCCTACGGATGCCCGAAGAGTGTTTATGGATTTTCTTGGGAACCCTATAGATTGCCAAGGGAGCCCGATGGATTTCCTAAGGCGTCCAGTGGGTTCCCTAAATCATCAAATTTGTGGTCAGAGGAATCCAAACGATGTCCTTCGGATTCTTGTGCATATCCTAAATCATCCGAAGGATTCCATTGGACTCTTATTGATTTCCCAGCAGATGTCCTTTGGATTCTTATTGATATGGGTTTCGTAATGAATCCCATGGATGTCCAAGGCAATCCATCATATGTCCGTTATATTCCCATTGATTTTACACAAGGAATCCCATGCATGCCCGTATGATTCCAGTGGAATTCAAGGAACCTGATTGCTTTCTGAAAAGGCCTCTAGGGTTTCCCGAGGATCCTTATAGAGTTGTTTCGGAGTCTGACGGATACCCGAAGGAATCCGATGGATGTCCATAGGGGCCCTATTGGTTTCCGAAAGAATATTCTGGATTTGCAAACAAATCCTATGGATATCCTAAGGAGTCCACTGGAATTCCATCGGACTTGTGTGGATTGTCGAAGGAAACCTATGGATTTGCATTGGATCCCATTGATTTCCCAAGGATTCGCATGAACGTTCAGGATCACTTTGGTCATCATCATCGTCATCATCTCCATCATGTTATGCTCAGCTTTCTGGGAACACGTTTGTTATCCATCGTGGACCCCAATTTTTTACCCCCAGAAGATAATATCAGGAACACAGGGTTCTTGGATGCCTCTTGGGGCGCCTTTTGGGGCACTCTTCGGCGCTATCCTGGCCGTCATGGAAGCATGGTGGGATCCTTTTGGGGGTTTCTCCAGTGCTTCTGGCCGAGCTGGGTTCTTTTCCGGAAAGGGCGTACGCCCACGGTTTTCTTTTAGAGTTTGACCCCCTGGAGGCCACCAGAATTATTCAGCGAAATTATTCGGCGATAAGTACCAAGGTCGAAGAGGGCCAGCGGAATTGAATTTGAGGATGTCCCTCGCAAAACGTTTGGTTTATATGCCGTTGTTGAGGATGTCTCAAGCGAAACGATGGTTTTGCAGAGTTGGGGGATGTCTCCAGCGGGGGCCTCGTGGGGGGCCAGAATTCAAAGGATGTCTCAGGCGAAATGCTTACTTTCATTTGCCCAGGTCGCCAAGGGAGGGTATCTAACATGGTGGTTCCGAGCTGGAACTTTGTGTTTTCACGCTTGTCCGCTCCGGCGCGAACTGGACACTCGTGCTTTCACGCTTGATGCGCTCAGGGGCGAAAGGGACCCACGTGTTTTCACGATTGTTCCGCTCTGCCGCGAAAGGGACCCACATGTTTTTACATTTGATCCGCTCTGGTGCGGAAGGAACCCACGTGTTTGTTTAATTGTTCCGCTCTGGCGCAAAAGGGACCCACGTTTTTTCATGTTTCTTCCGCTTTGGGGCGAAAGGGACCCACGTGTTTCCCCGCTCGCCCCGCTCAGGGGCGAAATGGGCCCATATGTGTTCACGTTTGTCCCGCTCTTGTGCGATAAGGGACCCACGTGTTTGTTCGCGTGTTCCGCTCTGGCGCGAAACGCACCCATGTGTTTTCACGATTGTCCCGTTTTGGCGCGAAAGGGACCCACATGTTTTTACATTTGCCTCTTTCTGGTTCGAAAGGAACCCATGTGTTTGTTCGCTTGTTCCGGTCTGGGGCAAAAGAGACACACGTGTTTTCAAACTTGTCCCGCCTTGGGGCGAAAGGGACCCACGTGTTTTCACGCTCGTTCCGCGCTGACGCGGAACGGACCTACGTGCTCTCACGCTTGTTCCGCTGTGGCGCGAAATGGACCCACGTGTTTTCACACTTGCTCCGCCCTGGGACGCAAGTGGCCCACGTGCTTTTCACGCTTGCTCCGCTCGGGGTCGAAAGGGACCCACCTGTATTCACGCTTGTTCCAGGTCGCCCAGGCGAAGCTCTTCCATGAGGATGTGTTGAGGATTTCTCGATCGAAACTTGGGTGTTCACGTGTCCAGGTCGCCCAGGCGGATCACTAAGACGGGAGTGTGTTGGGGATGTCTAGAGCGAGACGCTCGTTCTGCAGGATCTGTTGAGGATGTCTCCCGCGAGGGCCTCGCCTGCAGCAACAGCCTCCCTCTGCAGGATGTGTTGGGGATGCCTGTCGCGAAACGCTTGTTTTGCAGCGTTTAAGGAGATGTCGAGCGGCGGCCTCGTCGTCGTCTGGGTGCGATTCGTTTCGGTTCGGACTCGCCCCCCGATCGGCTCGTCCCACTTCGGTTGCGAATCGGGTCTTGAGCTCGAGCTGGTTGAACGCCGCCCCCCCGCACGTTTCGACTGCAGACACCTATGGGCGAACCATGCGCGCAGGCGCATTGAGCTTAAGACCCGGATCAGTTCGGACAAGATTGGGGTGCCAAGGATTGTTTGATCCACAACGCAACAGAGAACGGCACAATTCATCACAGCCTGCCGCAACAGTGCAGCACAGATCGTACCAATCGCAATGTACACCAAATCGTAGTCGTAGCCCTTCTTTGACACCTCGGAGTGCGGCTCCCTCGTCGAGAGACGCCATCTCGCTCCAGGGTGGTAAGTTTGTCTTGCCCCGCTTCGTGTGAGGTCGGTTCGGCCTTCGTATCATTTCGATTCGTCTTGATGCAGTTCGTCGCGTTTTGGTTCGCCGTGCTTCGGTTCGTCCATTCTCGTTGCGTTTCCCCTCGGTTCTGGGTCGCCCCCTCTTGGCTCGTCTTGCTACGGAACTGAAACAGATCTTGGGCTCGAGTAGGGCGAGCGCCCCACGCGGTTCGACTGTAAGCATCTCGAGTTTTGCGTTCGGGCAACTCGAACTTAAGATCCAGATCTGTTCGGGCAGGAGTATGACGCCAAGGACGACCTGACCCACAATTGATCAGAGCATAACACAAGTCAACGCGGCATCGCGCATTCCAGCTCATTGCAGCGCAGCTTAGCGCAGCCCCTGGCACGGTAACCTCGGCGAGCTGCAAGTGACGCGTGCACCATTTGTTTGGCACATAGGGCGAGCACGGCTATGCCGCTACAGTGCTAACGCATCATGAACATGACCCGAACAGGACCCAGAACCTTACTACTCGTATGACTAGCACGACTACAACGAGCATTGCGACGTTACACTCACTACGACCACCACCAATACTATTCAAAAGCACGAGTACATATATTTACTACTACTACTACTACTACTACCACTACTACTACTACTACTACTACTACTACCACTACTACTACTACTACTTCTACTACTACTACTACTACTACTACTACTACTACGACTACTACTACGACTACGACTACGACTTCTACTACTACTACGGCTACTACGACTACTACGGCTACTACTACGACTACTACTACTATTTTTTCTACTACGACTACTACTACTACTACTACTACTGCTACGCCGACTCTACCAGTACTACTACTAATACTGCAGTACCACTACTACCACTATCATTCTTACCACCACTACTACTACTACCACTACTACGACTACTACTTCTACTACTACTACTACTACTACTACTACTACTACTACTCATACTACTACTCCTACTCATACTACTACTCCTACTACTACTATGACGACGATCACTATTATCATTATCCGTGTTACAGCTAGTTTTACTATTGCTACGACTACGACGACTACTACTACTACTACTACTACTACTACTACGACTACCCCTACCACTACCCATAATACTCCGATGACTAGTCGTCGTACGAATGGTACTAGTACTTCCACTCCTATGTCAGTTATAACCAGTACTACTACTACGATTACTACTACTACTACTACTACTGCTACTACGGCTACTATTACTACTACTACTACTACTACTACTGCTGCTGCTGCTACTACTACTACTACGACTACTACGACTACGGCTATCACCACTTCTACTACTACCACGACCATGCTACTACTTCTATTACTACCACGACCACCATCATCACTCTGAGTTTACAACCACCAGCACTTTTACTGTTAGTGTTATTTCCATCGCTACGATCACCACGCTTACTAGTACTTCTTTTTACTGCTAGTACTGCTAGTACAAGTACGACTACTACTACGACTATTGCCGCTGTTGTTGTTATTGCCATGACCACGACTGTACTACGACTACGATGTTTAGTATTATTAAGTATGTTGATTACCATTACGAGGCCTACACATACCAGTTTTCCGGTTTTACCACGGATGCGACTACTACGGCCGCCGTTTGCTACCAGTGTCATTAGTATTACTACTACGACTGCCATTACACCTACTACTACGACCACTACGACCATAATTGCTACTACTACTACTACTACCACTACCACGACTACGACTAAGACTACCATCCTTATTACTGCTCCCATTACTACCGCTACTACTACTATTACTACTACTACTACTACTACTACTACTACTACTACTACTACTACTACTACTACTAGTACTACTAGTACTACTACTACTGCTACTACTACTACGACGCCGACCACTTTTTTACGATTCGTATACTTGAACAAACATTCCCGCTACGTTGACCACGGTGGCGGTGACGACGATGAACACCACGAACACTTGTAGACCTTGCTGCTGCAGCCAGTATTTTGTCAGACCATTCCTAGTTTTAGTTCTATTACCACTACTGGTACTACTACCATCACTACTACTACTACTACTACTACTACTGCTACTACTACTACTACCACTACTACTACTACTACTACTACTACTATTGTACTACTCCTACTACTACTACTACTACCACTACTACTACTACTACGACTACTACTACTACTACCTACTACTACTACTACTACTACTACTACTACCACTACTACTACTACTACTACTACTACTACTACTACTACTACTACTACTACTACTACTACGACTAGTACGACTACTGCTTCCACTCCTATCACGACGGTGGCTATTATTACTACTACTACGACCACTACTACACTACTACGACGACCACGACGACGACGACGACTACTACTACCATATGTAAACTTCCACGACTATTGTTATTACTATCATTCGTTTGATTACTAATGCTAATACTACTATTATTATTTCTTTCTGGCTACGACTACCCGTGCTGATACTATGACAACTATTATTACGACGACGGCGACTGGTACTACTACTACTACTACTACTACTACTACTACTACTACTACTACTACTACTACTACTACTACTACTATACTACTACTACTACTACTACTACTACTACTACTACTACTACTAATACTACTGTTACTACTACTACTACTACTACTACTACTACTACTACTACTACTACTATGACTACTTATGACTACTACTACTACTACTACTACCACTACTACTACTACTACTACTACTACTACTACTACTACTACTACTACTACGACTAGGACTGCTACAATTTCTACTGCTACTACTACTACTACTACTACTACTTCTACTAGTACTACTACTACTACTACTACCTACGAGTACTACTACTACTCTGGACGACGACTACCACTACTACTACTACTACTACTACTACTACTACTACTACTACTACTACTACTACTACTACTACTACGACTGCTGCTACACCTACTACTACTATTACTACTACTACTACGACCACTACTACTACCTCTCGTACAACTGCTACTTCTACTATTACTAGTACCACTACTCTTACTTGTACTACGATTGCGATTCCTATCCCTATGCTTCCCCACCTGCTGAGACCGATTACTTCTACTCTATCGAGGGCTCCTGCTGCTGCGACTGCTTCTACTACGACGATTACTAGCCTGACAAATGCGGCGGCTATTTCTATTGTACGACGACGACGGCGACGATTACGACTACTACTGCTTTCACGGCGATTGATTTTTCTGTTTTAAACAGAACAGCCTTCGGCATTCAGCCCACCTCCAGAAGCGGTAGACGGAGTCAACGTTATGCATCTCTTTTAAGCTTGATTGAAGCTTTTGTAAGCAGTCCAATGGCCTTCGGCACATCCCGCCACCTCGCCTGGCTCGTAGGTCAGAGGCTTCTTGGGCCCCAGCTGGTGTCTCTTGGGAAGCCTCTGGGGAGTTTCTTGCAGGCAGTTCTGATGCCTCTTGGGGACAGTTTGGGGCCTCCGGAAACCTCTGATCGGCCTTTTGTACGCCTCTTTTGATTGCTTGGTGGACGCAGCCGGAAAGATGTATCGGGGACGAATGCGGACGGTGCCACGAGGATCTTCGGTGAAGCTCCCTGAGGAGCCACGAAACGTGTGAGGGATGTGCCAGAATTGGTGGCGGGGGTGCGTGCGAATGTTGCCACTAGGACCTTCGGTGGAACTCCCTGTAGGGCCACCAAACGTGTGAGGGGTGTGCCGAAGTGGGTGGCGGGGACGCATGCGGCCGGTGCCACCAGGACCTTCGGGGGAGCCCCTTTCATAGGGGCCACGAAACGTGTGAGGGGTCTGCAAAAATGAGTGGCGGGGATGCATGCGGACGGTGGCATTGGGGCCTCCGCCGGAGATCCTCATGGGGCCACAATGCGTGTGAGGGGTGTGCCGAAATGGGTAACGGGGACGCGTGCGGACGGTGCCACCAGGACTTTCGGTGGAGCTCCACATGGAGCCACGAAACATGTAAGGGCTGTGTCGTCAAAGCTGGTGGCGGGTACGCATGCGGACGGTGTCACTGGGACCTAGGGTGGAGCCTCCTTCTGGGGCCACGAAACGTGTGACGGGTGTCCCGAGATGGGTGGAGTTGTCGCGCGCGAACGGTGCCACTGGGACCTTCCTTGGCGCTCTCTCTGGGGCCACGAAACGTGTGAGGGGTGTGCCGAAGAGGGTGGCGGGAGTGTATGTGGACGATGCCATTGGGACTTTCGGTTGGAGCTCCTTCTTGGGCTACGGAATGTGTGAGGGGTGTGCCGGAAATGGGTATCGGGAGCGAATGCGGACGGTGTCACTGGGACATTCTGTGGATTTCTTTATGGAGCCACGAATCGCGTGAGAGGTGTGCCAAAATAGGTGGCGGGGACGCATGCAGACGGTGCCATTGGGACTCTCGGTGGAGCTCCTGATGGGGCCACGACGCGTGTGAGGGGTGTTGCCGAAATTGTAGACATGCGGAGGGCAGAGGCAAGGATGGGAAGATGGAGGAGGAAGCGGGAGGAGGTGGCGGGAGGGAGGGAGGCACGCGGGGCGATTTCTTTCCAAAGCGAGGACCCGACATCACAGGATGGCTGGGAACGCACACGCACACCTGGGTGTGTATCCGTAGTTTCGGCTTCAGGTGGCTCGAGGTTGGCCCCCTGTGCCTCTGCAAGTTGCCGCCCAGGCCGCCGCAGCGCCGCACTCCTCCAGGCCACCGGGTGCTCCTGCGATGCCCGCTGCCCGGTGGCTGGTCGGCGCCGTGCTCGCCGCCGCGTGCCCGCTGGGCTCCTGCGAGGTCCGCCGCTTCTCCTGGGCGGCGCCCGCGGAGCACCCGCACCTGCGCCGCCTGACCGCCAGCGGCTCGGCCCCGGACACGCTGAACGTCACCCTGGACATCGTGAAGCTGGACACCTTCGGCGTGGAAGGGGCGAAGATGGACGTCAGCTTCCTGAGGGAGGACGGCGCTCGCATCCGCCTCTACTTCCCCGGCACTGAGGGGAATCAGGGGCGGAACATGCCGCACTGGCTCCAAATGAACCGTGCGGTCACCCTCGTCGGCCATGCGGAGAACGATGCGCTGGCCGCGCAGCAGGAGAGGGACGAGCTCGACAACCTCGAGATGTCCGCTGGCCTCACGCCGCTGGGGGCAGACGGGATGGAGGTTTTCGACACCCGGGAGCTCTTCGTTGTAGAGGCCGCCCAGGGTGAGGTGGACTCCGAGGAGTTCGGGGCCAACGCTTCGCGCCGCTTGTCCAGCGGCCTTGCGCCGACCGTGCTGGACACCGTGGTGGTCCTCATCTCTCCCTGCGGAGAGAAGCTGGTGCACTCCACCCCGCACGGCGTGCAGAGCGCTGTATTCAGCAACGGCGCCGGCTCTGTCAACAGCATCCTCAAAGATTGTGCCTCCGTCAGCAGCGTGAAGGACATCTCTGTCACGGGAGACGTCATCGGACCTATCGAGATATGCCCGTCGAGCAGAGACATGTACGCAGTCACCGCAGCGTGCAATGATCACCTGAAGAATGACCCGAGGTGGACCGGCAACTACTATAAGGCCATGGTACTTCCAGACGACTGGCTCGGCAACGCGGCGGGCATGGGCGAGCTCAAGGGACCCAACACGTGGTACCGCGACAGCGTTACTCAGGGCTCTTCTGTGTTCATCCACGAGTACGGGCACAATTTCGGGCTCCACCACGCCAACGGCAAGTACATCTGGCATGAGTATATGGACTGGAGCTCCGCGATGGGCAATCCCATGACTGGCAGGTGCTTCAACTTCCTGCAGCAGTGGCAGCTCGGCTACTCGGCATTCATGGACCAGGATGTCAGCGTGGAGCAGATACTGGCTGGCAGCGAGGTCCCCCTCACACTGCCCGAGGTGGGAGTGCACCACCAGAGCGGTGTGAGGCTCAACCTGCCGCCCCCGGCGGACGGCACCCTGACCTTCGGCGACGAGCCCTTCCTGGTGCTGTCTTGGCGCAGCCGTGGCGGCTTCGACAAGCACATCAGCAGCAGCAGCTCTGCCAACAGGGTCTACGTGCACCAGTGGTCCGGCGACCAGGCGCGCAGCATGCAGACGCTGCAGCTGCATGCGGCGGAGCGCGGCACCACCACGCTCATCGAGTACACCGAGCCGCAGGAACTGCGAACCTCGGTGCCGACGGGCATCAAGATGACGGTGATGGGATCAACGTACGTCTGGCAGAACGAGAAGATTGAAGTCGTATTGTGCGCGGCTACCGACGCCGACCTCGCGGGCAACCTGAACCCCTGCAGCAGCGCCACTACCACGACCACCACCCCTCCGCCGCCTCCGCCCCTGCCGCCTAGCACGTGGGGCGCGTCTTTTTCGAGCGAAGCGACATCACAGCAGGTCTCGTGCAGTGGCGTGCTCGTAGGCATGGATTGCAGTGGGCAGTATTGCGGCACCCAGAGGTACAAGTGCAGGACGGACATCACGACCTCAGCTGCTGGCGCTAGCACCATCATGGTAGAGACGGACACTGGCAACGCATTCTGCCCTGCTGGCCAGGTTGCGACCCGGGTCACGTGCGTCGGGGCCAGTTGCCGCAAGTTCATGCTGCACTGCAACGCCCCGACGAACGCCGAGATCTGGCCCTCAGGATGGACAGGTGGTGGTGCGGGTTGGTTCCCGCCTGCGTTGCACGGGATTGGGGAGGGTATCTGCGACGAGGGGCGTGGAGTGATCATCGGCATTTATTGTGGCGCTGCGCAGTGTGGCCGCAAGATGTTCCTTTGCGCCGACTGGAAGCAGGAGCCGCCAGCACCGACGGCGGAGCCGACTGCGACGCCCGCGCCGATGACGGAGCCGACTGCGACGCCCAGTCCGACTCCGACCTGCATCCCAGTCTGCATGTCGCAGGGGCTCGTGTGTGGAGACGACGGCTGCGGTGGCTCGTGTGGCCAGTGCTCGTCGCCGGAGTACTGCGTCAATAGCACTGGCCAGTGCGGCGGGGCGTACCTGATGTCCGCGTGGGGCAGCTCGGAGGCCGCGATCCCAGACGGAAATCTCACCGCCACGGGCCTGTCGTGCCAGGGCGACTACTGCACCTCAGTCCAGCTCACTCTCCTTGGCATCGTCACGGACGCGACGACTGTGGAGTACTCGGCGTGGCTGTCGGACAACCTGGGCGCGAAGTACGTGTGGAACGAAGGCGAGGAGGCCGGCGGGTATGTAGCCGACTGCCCCGAGGACAAGGTGGTGTCGAACATCGAGTGCCAGGGCAAGTATTGCGACAACATCCGCATGCACTGCGCGACGCCTCTGCATTACGTTGTTGACATGGGGGCCGCACCCTGGCACTCCGATTGGTTCAGCGAGGAGGAGGGTCGCGTGGACTGCCCGGAGGACTACGCCATCACTGGCATCGAGTGCAGGCAGCACGAGGGTTTCTTCTGCCTGTTTAAGTGCGGCGACTACTGCGACGACAAGCGCCTGAGGTGCAGCGCGATCAAGCCCGCGGCGGTGGGCAAGGCAGCGACCGGCATCCTGTCGTACTCTCAGCTGGCCGAACGCATCCAGGACGGCAGCCTCGAGCAGGGTGAGAAGCTGACCGCGCCCAGCCACGATGGCCTGGTCTCTGCTGCACCAGGGCGCGGGCTGGGCGCGGCCCTCGTGGCCCTCGTGGCCCCCCTGGCCGCCGGAGTGGAAGCGCTGTGAGGTCGAAGAGCGCAAAATTGCCCCAACACGAGCTTTCCCAGCCGCGCGTGGAGTCCTCAGGTCGGCGCCGAGCCCCCCTCCTATGGCAGCGTCTCCGGCGCCGCCCCCTCGGCGCGCTCTGAGCGCCGGGAGAGCGAGGGTGCAACGCCGATCCAAGGAGCCCGCGCGGACCCCCGGAAGTCTGCTCGTGCCGTGCGTACGGTCGGGAACTTTGTCTTGCTGTGTCGCGCCGCCAGTTCTGGCCCACCCCGACGACGACGACGACGAGGACGACGACGACGACGACGACGGACGACGACGACTTCGACGACGACGACGATTTGAACGACGACGACAGCGGACGACGACGACGACGCCGACGACAACGCCGACTACCCCCCAGTTCTGTGTGGAACTTCCTCTTGCCGTATCCACGCCCTAGCTGCCCAGCTCCGACGCTGCGAGCGACTCCCAGCCTCCCGCCCCGGCGGAGCGGAGCGACGCGCTGCCCGCCCGCAGGGCACGGCGTGTCGCCAGGGCCGCCGCGGCGGCACGCCCGGCAGAAGTTCCCGACCGCAGCCCGCCCCGTGGAGAGGGCGCCCTCCCGCGCGGGGCCCTCCGAGCGACGACCGCCCCGCGGGGTGGCGGCTGCTCCGCGGCGGGGCGGCGGCTGCCAACCGCAGTCAGGAACTTTGGCTCAGCGTGTCGCGCCGCTGGTTCTGGTCAACCACGCCTCGGCGCGACGTGCTATCTTCGTCGTTGCCCCCAGTCGTCAGCGTCCCGCGCTGTTCCCAGCCCTCCGCCCCGCCCGCCGGAGCCTCACGCTATCCACTCGCAAGGGAAAGCGTGTCGCCCAGGCCGCCGCCGCGACACGCCAAGCAAGAGTTCCTGACAGTAGAGCTTTTTGTGAGCCCCGGCAGGCACGCCCATTAATTGGTCAATCAATTATCGTTTTCCTTGTGTCCGTCTTCCCCCCTGCTGTTGTTTTGCTCTCTCCCCTCGTCTTCTTTCTTCCTCCTCCTCCTCCTCCTTGCAGCGCAAGCTGTGCTGAGTTTGTTTTCCCGCCCACGCGCCGGACGGTGTATGGCTTGAGTGCGAGTGCGAGTTCGCAGCCGTGCTCCTGTCGGGGTTGAGCTTAGTAGTTCCTCTTTTCATCCGCAGTCGCGCCCTGCCTCTGGTCGCGGTGGCTCTTGGCCCTGCCGCTGGTCGCGGTGTGTGTCGAGCACGGTTTGCCTGAAGCTGCTGTCTTCTCTCCCGCAGAGGGTGCCGCTTCATTCCCGCCAGAGGATGCCGTTTCTTGCCTCGAGCCTCCTACTCTCGTTCTGCCCGAGGGCACGGGCGCCGTCGAGGGGCGGTGCCTGTTTTTCCCCTCCCCCTGCAGTGTGCCGGCGGGGGGCGGATCCAGAATCATTACGGCGGCGGCATTGGATAAGGAACGTCTTCTTGGGGCACAGACCCTGGCGCATTCCTTACTGCTTCAAGGCGAGGTGGGTGGCCCACGTTTGGCCGCCCATCGGTCGCGAGACCCTGGGTTCCTTATCGAAGGTATCCTTGTCTAAAACCTCCACCGTATCGCAGTGCATGCGGACTTGAACTTTTGACGGCCGGCTGCTTGCGCGGTCGGCCCCTTGCTGGTCCCTTCGCGGCTGGCGCTCAAGAGAGGCGGGGGTCCTATTGCAAACGGGGGTCGGTCAGAGCGCAGGCTTGCCTGCCGGATCCTGCCGAGCCAGGGGTGCATTGACCCGGGCTTGCGTGCAGGGTCCTGCGAGATTCTGCATCGGGGGCGGAAAAGAGGGGGGTGATGACTAGGGGGAGGTGGATATCATGGCGGGGGCCATGATATTTCCCCAGACTTCATGGCGCCTCTTCTTGTTTCATGACGTCCCTGGCTCCCCCGCTGGGCCGCGCACATGCCGCCAGTCATGATCTGCACCCCCCCTATTGGACACCCCCCTCTTGGCCGCTCCCGACTGCAGGATCCTGCAATGCCCGACTGGCCCGGGCTTGGATTGACCCGGGCCAGTAGATCCCCGATGCTTTTTGTTCGTCTGCCGTCGCGCCCTGCCTCTGGTCGCGGTGGCTGTCGCGCCCTGCCTCTGGTCGCGGTGGCAGTTGGCCCCGGCTCTGGTCGCGGTGGTCGTTGCGCAGGGTTTGCCTGAAGTTGTTTGTCCTCGTTCGCGCGGAGGAGGCCGGGCTCTGGCCCCCAGGGCCGCTGGGGCCCATCTGCGCCAGGCATCCCGTTCGCATTT
This sequence comes from Prorocentrum cordatum, assembly GCA_963575745.1. Classification (NCBI taxonomy): domain Eukaryota; class Dinophyceae; order Prorocentrales; family Prorocentraceae; genus Prorocentrum; species Prorocentrum cordatum. The sequence continues at coordinate 1,483,344 of CAUYUJ010016059.1, read as the reverse complement.
TCAGAGCGTGTTCCCGAGACTGCCGTTTCAGAGGTGCCCAGTCCAGGCTTCTGGGGAGGTGTTCGAAAAGCTGAGCGGCAAGCCCTGGAGATGTCGATGACGAGATGCGGGGTTACCGGCGGCGCGCACAGGGGGGTAGTGGGAGGGGGGAAGGCTTCTTAGAAGCACCCCTGCTTCTTAGAAGGCGCGGGGATGATCCATAGATGTAGGGCCAGCGCCTTCTAAGAAGCAGGGGTGCTTCTAAGAAGCCTTCCTCCCTCCCCCTACCCCCCTTGTATGCGCCACCAAGGTTAGGTGTTCTGCCGGTTCGCCGCAGCCTGGGGCAACACCCCTGCAGGTGGGCGCCCGTTGGCGAGCTGACTCCCACAGGGACGGTCCCACCCTTCTTCAGGAGGGGAATCACACGCATACAAAATTAGTCGTCGATTCCCAGGAGGATACGGGAAAATATGGGAAGGGGGGGGCGACGAACATCCAGAAAATATATGAGAACGTATTGGAAATCCTGGGACTTGTGTGTATTTATTTGTGGGTGTGTTGTGTGTGTGTGTGTGTGTGTGTGTCTGGGCCCCTTCATTTCTGGCCGCCAGGGCGACCAAAAAAGTAGCACCTGGACCTTGGGTGGTGTTGGCGGGGCAGCCGCCGAACCTCGGGCAGTGCCAAGGGGGGCCGCCACTTGGGGGGGCAGGCTCGCCACCTCCCGACCATCGAGAGAGGCGAGAGGGAGGGAGGATCGAGCATCGGGGAGGTTCCTGGACGTCTTCGAGCGCTGTTGGTGGTTGATTGCGGGGGGGGGTCCTGTGGGGGTCATCCTCCCCCTCCTACTCAGGAGGCGACGACCCCTGCGACCCCCCTGGCATTGCCTGTGCGACTCTGGCAGATCCACCCTGGCATCCACCCCCAGCTGTAGAGCAGGGCTGATGCTCCGCACCACGCCTTCATTGCAAACATGTGCTCCCCTCTAGCGGCTTCTCTCGCCTCCCCTGGCTCACACTCTGGACCCGCAGATGCATGCTTTGCTAGCCCCATGGGCTTCGCAAGCTGGCGACAGTAGAGCACGTCCCGCCCTGCACAATCCAGGAGTGCCACCAGTGCCGCATTGGGGGTATTGCCTCTGCGTAACCAAGGGACGTCGATCGCGCAATCGTTGCTGCCTCCTCTGTTTGCGCGTTCACAGGGCAGCGCCTGCGGCCCCTCGGCGCGCAGGAAAGGTCTAGCCTTCGCGCGAATTCTGGCGCGGATTCGGGCAGCGTTCCGCTGGGTTTCGGGCCAGGTTGGATCAGGGTTTTCGCATCCGAGGGACGGAGACCCGTGGCATGCCCCTGAGACTCCACAGAGACATGTCTTCCACTCTGGAGCGCAGTTCAATGCCTTTGCATCAGCTCCGCCGCGCCTCCCGCGTAGGGACGGCTTCCGGGCCGGTGGGCGCGTGTGTGTGTGTGTGTGTGTGTGTGTGTGTGTGTGTGCGTGTGTGTGTGTGTGTGCTGATTGTCGCCATCTGAGAAAAGCCTGGGCTTGGTGCGCACCGCGGGAGGGGCTGGTGGTCGGCGGGGAAGGGGCACCACCCCCGCAGGTGAAGCGCCTGAAGATCCGCTGCGGCCACTCCGCACGAGGCTGGCGCGCCGGAGCGCTGTCTTCTGCGCCGCCCCCTCGTTCCCCCTCGCTGGGGGCAGGCGAGGCGACGCCACCACAAGCAGACCCCGTTCGACCGCTTAGAAAGCCATCCTGGGGAGGTGGAAGAGGGGCGCACGTGTGACATGGGAGAACGAGTTTTCAGGCAAGTGGGAGCGCTCGGGGGGACAAGGAAAGTGGCAAAGCGGCACTCTCGCAAGTTGGAAGAACGGTGCAGCTATCGCCACCACCAGCGGACCACTTTTGGCGTGGAGGTCCACGGTGCCTTCCCGAGTTGGATGGATCGGGGGTGGTGGATCTTGCGCGACGCCGCAGGGCAGAGGGGCCTTCCGCCAGGAGGACCCCCCCGCGTGGCCGCTCGTGATGGTGGTGGTGGTGGTGCCGATGCTATGTCCGTCTGCCTGATGCCTCCCTCCCTCCCGTGTACTCACCCGGCCGCCCCCGCCTGGCTCGAGCGCGTTCTGGCCCGCGTCGCCTACCTCGGGGAGTGCGCTGCCTACCAGCTCCTCCTGTCGGGCCCTCTCCCAAGGGAAGACAAACCACCCCGACCCCCATAATCGGCGCTTATTGAACGGCCCTGGGTGCTTACTAAACAGCCCTGCCCTCTTCGATCCCTTCCCTGGGTGCGTTTGCTAACGGCTTCGATTGTCGGGGTGCCTATTCTGAGGGTGCTTGGCCGGCGTCGTCGCGCCAGGCTCAGCGTTGCCGCCGTGCGCACGGGAACGTGCGTGGCGCTTAATCGGCACTGGCCTCGCCCCACCATTCTTCTAAGCCTCCCAGATGAGGTCGGAGTAGATGGGGTCGGAGAATCGCGCCGCCTCGCCGATGCATCGCCGATGCGGCTCGATGTGGAGCCCGATTTCCTCCAACCCGACGGCTCCGGTACATCGCCGATGCATCGTCGATGCATCGGCGATGCAGCGGGATCCTCCGATTTTAATGTGAGCATGCGCTTGCTGCGCCGGCTGCGCAGTGAGGATGCGGTGTCCTGGCGTCCGTGCTTTCCTCTGGCCTTGGCCGCCCAATTCTGCGGGCGCCCTCCATCCTTGTCTTCTGGCTCCCTTGTGAGCGCCCACGGCTGTACCCTGACCCCAAAGGACTCGAGTCTCCCCCTCTGGTCGTCTCCTGCCTCCCAAGACTTCCCCTTGCCAGGCTCCAAACAATGTTTGTTGCCCACTTTCGGCCTCTGGGGGCCGTTGCTGTATTCTGGGATCGTCAAACAATGATTCGGAATGAAAGAATCGGGTCCCTGGGAGAAGATCCAGTTCCCCTGGACATCACGCTGGAACAACATCGCGACGTCGAGGGTCTGGGCCCTCAGTACCTCTCGAGCCAACGGCTCCGCTCTGGTTCGGTGGATCTTTGCACAGCGTCTGCCCTCCCTATACAGCAGCCTCGCATGGGTACGTCGGGCCCTCCTGCTGTCCCTCTGCCTTCGGGGTCCGTTCCAACCCCCTGCCCCTTGCTCGGCACCGATATACACATGGAGAGGGTCGGGGGCACCCACTGGGCGGCGCAGTTTCGGCCCTGTCTTCGCTTGCATTGGTGCCTTGCTCTGTCTCGTGAGGCCTGGAGTGCCAGGCTGGCGATCGAATGTCACATGGTGATCGCGAGGCCCTGTGGTCGCTTGCCGACGGCCCTTCGAAAACGCCTCACCTGATGTGAAAAGGCTACCACGGAACTTGGCGGATGCCTGGTGGCGGGGCCGGGTCGGTGCCCGCCTCGAAAGTGTGCCGAGGAGGAGGAAAAGGGAGAGGAGGAGAGGAGGAGGGAGGAGGAGGAGAGGAGGGAGGGAGGAGGAGGAGGGGGAGGGAGGAGAGGGAGGGAGGAGGAGGAGGAGGGGGGAGAGAGGGCGGAGGAGGAGGAGGAGGAGGAGGAGGAGGAGGAGGAGGAGGAGGAGGAGGAGAGAGAAGACAACGCCTGCATCGGAGGCACCCTTCAGACCGACCACCTGACCCGTCCTTGTCCCCAGGCTCTCAGCGGGAGCTTGGAAGGGGCAGGAGAGGAGGCGAAGCGGGAGCCCAGGCCCTCGGGCTTCGCCAACCATGCGGGGGATGAGGGGGAATATGGCCCTCGTACTCGTCGTCCTTTCCTTTTTTTCCTCCTCCTCGTCCTCCTCCTCCTCCTCCTCCTCCTCCTCCATTCCTTCTTCTTATGCATAACTTCTCCCTGTCGCACCCCGAAGCCAGTGTTTTGGGCGGGCTGGGCGTTTCGCCTGAGACAGTCTCACCATTTATGACCCTGAAGCTTAAACGTTGACAACAGCTTCACAGATGGAGGGCGGCTGGTTTTCAAAATGTGGCTCTCGCCTTAACGCCGCATACATTCGCCTTCAACATGTGCAACAATTTCACGGGTTGAAGGCGGGTCGTTTTCAAAAAAATATGTTATCGCTTCAGCGCCGCGCGCATTCGTTATCAAACATTGCAAGAGCTCCATGGATTGAGGGCGGGTTGTTTTAAACATATGATTCTCACCTTAGCGCCGCGCGCATTCGTTTTCAATATTTGCAAGAGGTTCACGGATTGAGGGCGGGTCGTTTTCAAAATGTGGCTCTCGCGGTCATGCAGCGAACATTGTTTGTTTGTTTGTGCGACATCTGCAAGAGCTTCACGGATTGAGACCGGGTCGTTGTCAAAATGTGGTTCTCGCCCTAACACCGCGCACAATCGTCTTCAACATTTGCAAGAGCTTCACGGACTGAGGGGGATTTATTTTCAAAATGTGATTCTCGCCCTAGCGCCGCGCACATTCTCATGATCGGCGTACTAGACATGGTGTGTTGGAAAGATTCATCATTATGAGGGCGCAACAGTTACGATGATTCGCGGTGTTGAAGTCCCCAAAAATGGCGGTCTGGCACGAATCAGGATCTTCAAGACTCGACAGTCAGGTTTATCCGTGGCGTTGGAATACAAAGAAGAATGTTTGGGCATGCCTCAGGGTCTTCAAACGGCTGTCTTCCAACGAGGCAGTTCCCTCTGTTGGGGGGAGGAGTTATTCCAACATCGTTGGTGACTCTTGGGTTTACTCTGATCCTCCTCCTTCCCCTCCTTCTCCTCCTCCTCCTCCTCCTTCTCCTCCTCCTCCCCCAATCCTCCTCCTCCTTCTCCTCCTCCTCCCCCAATCCTCCTCCTCATACATAAATTCTCCCCGTCGCACCCCGAGGCGTCGCAGGGGGGTTCGCCTGAGACTTCTTCACCGAGTCTGAAGCTTAAACAATGCCAACAGCTTCACAGATGGAGGTCGGGCCGTTTTCAAAAAATGTGGGCTGTGCCTTAGCGCCGCGTGCTTTCGTTTTCAAAAATTGCAAGAGTTTGCCTGATTGAGCGCGGTTGTTTTTGTTGAGTGGCTCTCGCCCTGGCGCCGCGCAATCCGTTTTCAACAATTTGAAAGAGCTTCACGGATTGAGGGCGGGTGGTCTTCAAACTGTGGTTCTCGTCTTGGCGTCGCTGGCATTCGTGTTCAAAAATGGTAAGATCTTTACGGATTGAGGGCGGGTGGTTTTCAAAATGTGGTTCTCGCCTTAGCGCCGCGCTTTTTTCAAAATTTTGCAAGGGCTTCACGGATTGAGTGCGGGTCGTTCTAAAATTGTGGCTCTCGCTTCAGCGCCGCGAGCATTCATTTTAAACATTTGCAAGAGATTCGCTGATTGAGGGCGGGTGGTGTTCAACATGTGGTTTTCGCGTTAGCGCCGCGCTCATTTTCCATAACAAATTGCAAGCGTTTCGCGGGCTCCCATGATCAACGTACCAGAAATGGTGTGTTCGAAGGATTCAGGATTATGCGGATGCAGCGGTGCAACAGTTTGTTGACTCGCGGTGTTGAAATCCCCAAAATGGCGTTCTGGCACGGTTCCAGATCGTCAGGACGCAACAGTCTGGTTGTTCCGTGGCGTGGAAATCCCGACAACAATGTTCTGGCAGGTTTCAGGGTCTTCCAACGGTTGTCTTCCAACGAGGCAGTTCCCTCAATGGAAATGATCCGTTGTAGGGGCCTGTGAAGAGGGAGCTTGGAGGGAGAGTTTATTCCAACATCGTTGATGACTCTTGGGTTTTCTCTGGCCTTCCTCCGCCTCCTCGTCCTCCCCCTTCGTAAGTGTCCTCCTCGTCCTCGGCAATTTCCTCCTCCTCCTCGCCCCTGTCCTCGTCCTCGTCGTTCCTCCTCCTCCTCCGCCTCCTCCTCCTCCTCCTCCTCCTGCGTCCTTGTCCTCCTCGTCCTTGACCTCCTTCTCCTCCTTCTCCTCCTCCTCGCCCCCGTCCTCGTCCTCGTCGTCCTCCTCGCCGTTCTCCTCGTCGCAGTCGTCTCCGCCGTCGTTCTTCTTCCCCTCCCTGGTCTCCCAGGCCTCGGAGCGGTCCGAAGTCATCGCGCCAGAATTTGTCTGCTGTCCTCGTTGCGTACGGAGGCCGTCTCTGGGGCCGGTCCGGGAGAATGAGTCGAGAGCTCCCAGGGCCAACGTCCGGGGCGACGATCGGTGGGGGGGGGGGGATGGGCATAGGAGGGGTGCATCGACCCCCAATGGCCCATTGATCGCCGATAGGGGCCTAATGGCCCCAACCTGCCCAGGAACGTGCGGATTCATTATCGGGGGACTATCGCCGATCTATCGCCGATGTATCGCCGATTCCAGGTCGATGCTGCCCCCCCTATCGTGCCGCTCACGGCTACGCGGATAACACGCTGGCTGAGGCAACTCAAGTGGTTCCGTGACGGCGGCGCTGGAGAGGTGTACCTCCTCACCAAACAAGAGTAGGCAGGCCCAGTGGTTCACCCACAAGGGCAGGAGCGTCAGACCCAGATTTGCCCAACTTCGTGAGATCACGTGTCTCAGGGCGGAGATGGCTGCCAAACTCTGGGGATGCCGCGTGGCCTCGGTATCATTACGAACGGGCCATGGATGACGGGGAGTTGGTCCCCCGCATCCCACTCCCCTTGCCCCGCATTCCACTCCCCTTGTTTTCCAGTAGCGCACTTCTGATAGGACCGCGCCCACAATGCCAGACGCGGGTGGGTCGCGGCTCCCTGCTGCGCACGAGCCAAACTGCAAGCGGTGGAGAGGAGGGAGCCAACTGAAGAGCCTGGGAGACTGGAAGGAGGACGGTAACGATGACTACCATGCAGCGCGATCCTCCGACCGCTCGGACCGAATTCGGGCGACGAAAGAAAACGAGGACAACTGCGCGGACACTCGCGCGCAAGCTTGGTCGCTATGTTTCTTGGCGTAAGTGAAGATGTTCATTCTCGCTCATTCAGGCGGCAGTACTTTAGATTCGTGTCGTGACGACGTGGCCAGACAGAAGCGCTGCAATGGCGATCGGGACGAACCGCGCCGGAGCGGCAGCGCCGAGCCTCTCAGCGCTGGTGCCAGGCTCGCCGCCTTCTTCGCGGGGCGCTCGTGGCCGCAGTGCGTTGCACAAGGACCAGGCCAGGTCTGCTGCCTTCGCTGCGGTGGCAGCGCCGGGACCGCGGCAGCCATGCCAGGAGGCGCGTGCCCGGGGTGGCAGGAACGCTTGCCACCGCGGGGGCAGGCTTTGCTGCTCTTCGGCAACCTGCGTTGTGTCGGGGGCGGCGCAGCCGAATTCGCCGTTCGCGCTGCGCGCCGCATCGCGCAGTTGCCGAAGGTGCCCGACCAAGTCGGGCGTGGCCTTTGGGTGCCTTGCGGCCGCGCCGTCGCCCGAGCCTGCTCTCGCAGTCGCCGCGCGGGCTGTGCCGACAACGCGCCCGCCCGCGGGGCGGCGCCCGACGCCAGTGACCGAGGCGCTGCCGAGAGAGGCGCTCCGCGCCCCGCGCCGGGCACCGCCACGGCAGGGCCCAGCAGCACCGCCGCGCGCGCACCGGCCCCGCGGGGGAACGCCCTCCCTCGCGGAGGGGGCACGTGGCCATGTCCGCGGCCTCGCGGTCTGGGCGCCCAGGCGGCCAGCCCGTGGATACGGGGCGTCGTGTTCGCGGATGCCCCCGCGCGGAACGCATCCTTGCGAGCGCGTATCCCCGAGATGGCGCAGTGGGATCCAAGCCGCGAGGGCGTGGATGTGGATACGTGCGTCGCTCGTGGCCCAACGCGGACTGATGTTTCCAGATCCCCCGCCTATGCCCCCAGGGGACCCGCTCCCGTCGGTTTCGCGCGCTCGCCTCGCCTCGCCTCTTTCCCTTCCTCTCGCAGTGAAGCGAACTGGTCCTGAGGTAAGCGGGTCCTGAGGTCTTTGTCATTTTTCCAGTCCTCAGGTTTTTATCAGTTTTTTGGGGCCCTCCCCAGGACAGAAACAACGACTCCAGAAACAAAGTTTGTCTGGTGGGAAGGCCCAAGGGTACAGGACTCGTTTCCCTCAGTACCAGTCTGATTCATACCAATTGCTTCTGCAATCTGCGCATCAGCAACTTAAGCTCAGCCACTGCTCGGCGCCTCGGCGGCTGCAATTCCACGAATTGTGCTGCTTATCGCGCACACGTGCCCAGTCATTACCCAGCTAAGCATGTATCGCGCGCCTCCTCCTCCTCCTCCTCGCCCTCCTCCTCCTCATCCTCGCCCCCCCTTACCCGTCCCTCTAGACACGCGACCCCCTGGACCATCCCAGGGGTGCGCTCCTCACGCAAGAATTTCGACGGACAGCGGGTCTTGGCGACGAGAAGCTTCCCGGATGCCGGAAAGGCCGAACTTGTCCGACAACCTCTGTGCTCGAACCTTGATCCTCTCTCCTTTTCCCCCCTCCCATCCACCCCGCGCGCGCGGACCCCCTGAGGCCTCGAAGGGGCCTGAGCGGGGCAGGGGTCGCTCTCCGACGGGGGACGCGCGCGAGCCGGCCTTCGGACGCCCAAGGGAGGAGTGGCCTTTGGGCGCGCTGTTTGCCCTGGGGCCGGGAACAGTCATGAACGGATGTGGCTGGGCGTGTGCTCAGAGGGTGAGCGATAGATTGGCTGACGATTCAGAGGCTCTCGTTCGAACCTTTCCGAAAGCGGTCCACCGAGTCATGGGCAGCCCGCCGAGCTCCGACGATGCCTGGACCGACCCTTTCTGGTCCTCCTCCCAGGGATTCCGAGGGCTGAGGGTGGATGCGCGAGCGAGCATCGGGCCGCGTTTCGGGGAGCTGGTGGCCATCTTTTTCACGATGCCGGCGGGCATCGCGTGGCTGCTCTGGCCGCTCGTTCAAGAGAAAATGTGCGCCTCTCGCTGCGTGTGGGGGAGGGGGGAGGAGAGGGGACGATTGCGACCAAGGTAGGGGCTGGAAGGGTTCAGGGGAGGGGGCTAGAATAATGTGGAATTTGGGTAATCGACGGAGGAGAAGGATGAGGGGGAGGAGGGGGAGGAGGAGGAGGAGGAACCTGCTGGGAGCCGAAAGGCATATCTCAGGGAGGGGCCACATACTCTACCCGACATACACAGCTGTTTCCATCACATTATTAGACTTAGCAGCTACCGTCGTAGCAGCCAGGCTCAAACAAGCGATATCTACATCAATCGCAGCTGCCATTGCCTTACATATTTGAGCCATGCTTCTGCAGCAAGCGCCCTCCAGATCATCTGACGATGGCACGTTTGCTGTACACGATGACCAGTGGGCCAATGCCACTAGATTCATCATCCTTCCATCCTTCTCGATACGCATGACATACTCGGAGAAGTCCGACCACCAACGCACCAAGGAGTGGAAGAGATTGATGGACCAGCAATACAGAGAATCCACATAACAATACGAAGACGATTGCACCGACGACCTACCACCACTTCTCAAGACACGACGCAAAGAACCCAACACCAGTTGTTGCGCACGGCCACCCCCGCGCAACAATATGAGCCAGACTCAGCACAAGTATTACGGTCACAAGTACAACCCTACAGACAAGACAAAACGACCGACGCAATAATCGACACGTGCTACGTCTACATACCCCTACACTTGCGATACGATTGCGTACCAGTGCCCACGGCCAAAGGATGGGCACGTTCAAAGAGAGAGAGAGAGAGAGGGCGACCCACATCATAGTTGCCTACCCGACCAACATCAACCGACACTACTTCATGCTATTACAACAATGGCCCCAACGCGCTCTAGACAGGTGGAAGACATACTCATCACACACCCGCATCTCAACGCACTCGTCGCAGAGACCAGCCTACATAGACGACAATGGCGATACTGTCCAGGACGTACGCCGTGGACCGCTCATCCAAAAACTTTGGGACGACCTCAGCAGCGACATCGACAACGACATGGTACGACTACGGTGCTCCTACTTCAACGAAGACGGCACTGAAAAGAGCCTCGAAGAGGCAATACGATATCCACTACCAGCAAAATGGCAATACATACGGGGTCGAGATGGACGAGGACCGCGGCATACGCACTAAGTTCACCAAACACGGTTGACGATACCACTTTTTTCAGTTCAATGACCGCCCATCAACACAATACCAGCACAGGTTCAGAGCTCTTGTCTTTGACCTACTACCTTGGAGATGCCCTCCGCACATCAGGTGCATCACCGCTACGCCCACCCTGGGCTACATGCGTAATGCAAAAAATAGCGTAAACACATCGGACCACCTTCCACATACCAACAACCAGAGTACGCGGAACTACGTGGCCCATCAGATTACGAGTGCCAACTACTGGACCAATGGACCGGATCAGTACGTGAAACATTTGACCAATACCAACGCCCTACGCCACCAATGCGCTACGAGCTGATCTGACCAACGTCTGCCAAACCCATGTGGCCCCATATGCTGTGCCACCTGCTCCCTACACCCATCCAGGACTTGCGCCCCAGCGTGTCTTGCATATACCACGGTCGCACTCCCAACTACATCCTCACACATCCCACGCTGATAGTACCACGCCCAAGCGGGCCACGCTTCAGCTTCAGAGCACCAAGGTTCACCAGGACGAGAGACGGAGTCAGGATACCCACTGACATCCCAGCTGGCCATCCCCACTACAACTTCGTACAAGGCCAATCCGCAGAGATCTCCATTACGATTTCGCACAAGGCTCGTTTGTAGAAGACCAACTCGTCCAACTTGATTCATGCGGTTTTAGTTTCACCTGGCTGGGGGCGAAGAAGGTTACGTGTCGCGGATACGTTTTCGAGCCGAGATTGGAAAGAGAGGGAGAGAGAAATAGGGAGAGAGAGAGAGAGAGATAGAGACAAAAGAGAGAGAGAGAGAGAGAGAGACAGAGCGGGGAGCGGGGGAGGGAAACCGTGGTGTGTAGGAGGGCGGGGAGGGAGAGAGAGAGAGAGACATAACAACAAACAAGGAGAGAAAGACAGAGAGAATGCTTGGTGAGTGCGCACAAACAGATGTGACGAGAGCATTGTTTTGAAGTGTTCTGGCCACATGTCCTTGCTAGAATGTAGAAGATCTTGGGCAACCTGTTGCCAAGACGTCTCCAGCGATAATTCGCTGTCAAGGGACGAGCAGCACACCGCAATCCCTTTAAGTTGCGTTTTACTAACCAGTCTTGATCGTTTTGCTATGTTCGATTATTCACAACAGTGCGTTCACCAAGCGGTGGCATCGCTTGTATTCTGCATAGCGTGAGGGTCGTCGTTTTGACCTCAAGCCAGTTGGTGATGGGCACTTGGCGCATCATTGCATGTGCAGTGGTTTTCGAACCATATTTCTCACTCGGCAATGTGCCAAGCGATACGTGCATAGTGGAATCCGCCCGCACTCCATTCATGTAGCTGCTAGATGCGTCAAGCGTTCTAGTGTTAATCCGTCCCTGCGTGTGGTAGCAATAACTCACAGATCACTTACCCGAGCGTCAAGTTTTACGTTTCGAGGCCGCGACAGCATCTCAGCCCAGAGCCGCATTTGAAATTGCCCGCCCTTCGCCAGCGCAGCAGCTGGGAAAGCCAAACTGTGTATCCACACACTTCGTGAACGTGTCACACGGAGCGCCCGTCACGTCTGGTGTTGTTGCGAGGCATGTGGAGGAGTGGTGTGCAAGGGCGAGGGATTCAGGGGGAGGAATTCCCCCTTTGCCTGTTGATCTTTTCCTCATCCCTCTCTGTTTCCTTCCTTCCACCCCCCTCATCCTTCGCATCCCCCTGTTCCCCCCTCCATCATGCCTCCGCTTCCGCCTCCTTTTCCTCATCCATGGCGGCCGAGGCCTCAGGCGCGTCGCCTCCTCTCTCCTCATCCTCATGACGCCTTCTCTCATGTGTCTTTCCCGCTTCCTCCTCCCCTCCCAAATCATCCCGCTTCCCCTCATCATCTGTCGTCTTCACACCCACTGTTTCTTTGCCTCCTCGTCCTCATTCGTCCATCTTCATTCCCCCCTCCTAGTTGCCGTCATCGTCACCATCACCGTCGCCATCACCATCATCATCATCATCATCATCATCATCATCATCATCATCATCATCATCATCATCATCATCGACATCATCATCATCATCATCATCATCATCATCATCCTCATCATCCTCATCATCCTCATCCTCATCCTCATCCTCATCACCATACTCATCATCATCAGCATCATCACCATAATCATCATCGTCTCTCTATCCTGCTTTCTCCAGCTTTCCTTTGTCCTGTCTGTCCCTGCGCCTTCCCCTCTGCTCCCTCCTCCCCCTCCCCCCCTCTTCGCGCTTCCCCTTCTCCTTCGTCTTCGCTCCTCATTTTCTTCCTTCCCCTCATCCTCATCATTGTTCCTTACCCTCCTCCTTTCCGTTACCCTCTTCTTCCAATTCGTCCTCTTCTCCTTCTTCGTTTTCTCTCTCGTCATCCTCCTCTTCTTCCTCCTACCCTCCCCCTTTCTCCTCCTCCTCTGCCCCCGCCCCCTTCTCCTCCCCCTCCCGCTGCGACCTCCGATTCCGTCGACGACCAGGGCGGCGACCAGGGCGGCGAAGGCGACCGCGGTGGGGGCGGTGCCGACGCAGACGAAGCCAGCGCCGACGCCGGCGCCGACACCGGCGCGGACGTCGACGAACCTGGCCGAGGGAGAGGGGGGGAAGGCGGCCGCCAGCCCCGCGCTGTCGCGGCAGCTGAGGCCGGGCGCGCTGCCGCGGGACCAGCAGGCGTCCTGGCCCTCTCTGGCGTTGTGGCCTCCGCCGCCCTGTAGCCCTCAAGCGGGAGCCGTTGCTTTGTGCTTGTTCCCCGTGGGAGTACGTAGCCAGTTCTGAGCCCCTTTCTGTTCGCCCCCCTCCCCCTCCTCCCTCCCCGCTTGTTGTTATTGTGTTCATTTTTGTTGTTGTTATTTGTTTTGTTGCTTGTTCCCCTCCTCAGTCTTCTCCCTGTCCCGTCTCCTCCCCCTTCCCATTCCTCCTCTCATCATCCTTTCTGTCTTCTTTCCTTATCATCCTTCTTCTCGTCGCGATTATTCCGCCCCCGTCTCCTCCACGTCCTTCTCCTCCTGCTCCTCCTCCTCCTCTCACCTCTCCTCGTTGCCCTCCATCCTCTCCACCTCCCGCCCACCTAGAATATTCCGCGCTTCTTCCCCTCCCCCTTCACCAGGAGTATAGCAGGAGGCTGTGGGTGAGGAGGGTTGGTGAGGGGTGGCGTTTTTTAGGTCTGGAGGTGGGGTACTGTTGTTTTGAATAAAGGAGGGGCACGCTGGAGGAGGAAGGGGAGGGACATCAAAGGGGAAGCGAGACGAGACACAGGAATGACACAATGTTGTGAAACGAAGAAGCATCTTTGGGAGGCATGGGAGGATGAGGGATGGAGCAGAAGCAGGGAGGAGAGAGGAGGAGGCGGAGGAAAAGGATGCAGGAGGATTGGCAAAAGGACGGGAGCAACAAAGGAGACACAGAAGACGATGGCGTTTGAGCCCGCTCCCTTCTCCTTCCCGCCCACCCACCCCTCCCATCCGTCATTCCCCCGCCTGTCCCCCCCCCCATTCTCACCTCTTGTGTCGTGAAACCAGTCATGTCACCCCCTGGCGCGTGGAGGCAGCGATGGTTCAGACCTACCTCACATCCCGTGGTCCTGGGGCTCCGATTCTGGCGGCCCCTGGTGGTGGGAGTCTCGAAAAAACGTCCCCGCTGTGTTTGTTTCACGGCGCCCGTGGGCACCAGGGGAGGAGCAGGACGACGACCACCACCACGACGACAACGACGACGGCGATGCTCATGACTACGACGACCACGACTACGTCAGCGACGAGGACCGCGACGCAAATGCCGACGGCGACGATGACCGCGACCACGGCGACGTCGACGCCCACGGCGGTGACGCCGACGGCGGCGACGACGAGCGGCGGCGGCGCCGACGAGCGGCGGCGGCCGACGTCGGCGGCGTCAGGAGCTGGCGGTGCCCCGCCTGAGCGCCGCCGCGGCCAGGGCCATTGTGGCGTGCCCGCGGCCCGGAGGAGGGTGGAGGACAGTGGCAAGGGAGGCTGGAGGAGAAAGAGGGAGGAGGGAGAGATGGGGGAGGACGACGAAGAGGGGGGAGGAAGAGGGAGACGGCGACGACGACGACGACGACGACGACGACGACGAGGGAAAAACACAAGGTGGAGGAGGAGGAGGAGGAGGAGGAGGAAGAGGAAGGGGAGGAGTGGGAGGGGGAGGACAAGGGGGAGGAATCGTGCAGGCGCCCAGCTATAGGCTTACCCCGAGCATCTCAGAGTGGAGGGACACCACGCTGAAAGGGAGTGTCAAGAGGTGAACGAAGAGTGGGAGGAGGAGGCGGAGGAGGAGGAGGATGATGATACTGATTATGATGATTCTGATGATTATGATGATGCTGATGATGATGGTGATGATGAGCATGGTGATGATTTATGTGATTGAGTCTGAGTGCGAGTGAGTCTGAGTGTGTGTCAGTGTGTGTGTGTGTGTTTGAGTGCGGGTGAGTCTGAGTATGAGTGAGTCTGAGTGCGAGGGAGGAAGAAGTGGAGGGAAGTGAGGAGTTGTGAGTAGTCTGAGTGTGAGTGATTTGACTGTGAGTGAGTCTGAGCGAGAGAGAGCCCATGACTGATTGAGTCTTGGTGTGAGGGCATGTATATCGGAGGTTGGGGGGTGAGATCGCAGTGGAACGGAGACCCCCAACCGGGAAATCGATTCGTTTCGTGTCATGCGCGCGGACGAAGCGATGCTGCGTGGGCGCGCGAGAGGAATAAAACCCGCCGCTGCTAGGGCGAAGTCAAGACAATTGATTCTCCCCCGTCCATTCGTCCCACCGGCGTTGGCCCGCGGTGTCCCGCGGTGTCCCGTGGTGTACCGTGGTGTCCCGCGGTGTCAACCGTTGCTAGGGCGAAGTCAAGTCAATGATTCTCCCCCTCCCGCCCGTCCGGCGATGGCTCACAGTGTCCCGCGGTGTCCCGTGTTGTGCCGTGGTGTCCCGTGGTGTCCGCCGCAGCTAGGGCGAAGTCAAGACAAATGATTCTCCCCCGCCCGCCCGTCGGGCGGTGGCTCGCGGTGTCCCGCGGTGTCCTGTCGTGTCCCGTGGTGTCCCGTGGTGTCCCGTTGAGTGAGATCGATAGTGAAATCGACACTAAGATCGATATTGAGATCGATATTGAGATCGATACTGAGATCGATGTGGTGCCCCGAGGTGTCCCGTGATGTCCCGTGGTGTCCCAAAAAGTGAGATCGATAGTGCGATCGATAATGAGATTGACAGGTGTCCCGTAGTGTCCCATAGTGTCCCGATGAGTGAGATCGATAGTGAGATCGATACTGAGATCGATACTGAGATCGATACTGAGATCGATGTGGTGTCCCGTGATGTCCCGTGGTGTCCGAAAGAAGTGAGATCGATAGTGTTAGATCGATAGTGAGATCGAAAGGTGTCCCGTGGTGTCCCGTGGTGACCCGTGGTGTCCCGTTGAGTGATCGACAGTGATTTCGATAATGAGATCGATGTGATGTCCTGTGGTATCCTATGATGTCCCGTTGAGTGAGAACGACAGTGACATCGCTAGTGAGACCGATAGTGAGATCGAGAGGTTTCCCGTCGTGGCCCGTGGTGGCCCGTGGTGTCCCGTTGAGTAAGATCGATAGTGAGATCGATCGTGAGGTGTCCCGTGGTGTCCCGTTGGGTGAGATCGATAGTGAGATCGAATGACTCAGATGTTTGTTCTCTCCTCCTCCCCCCCCACAATCTCCTTATCACCCGAAGGGTGGTCGTATTGGTAAGAGAGTATGGGTAAAGGTGCGTATGATTATGAGTGAGTCTGAATATGAGTGAGTCTGAGTGTGAGTGGGTCTGAATGTGAGCAAATCTGAGTGTGAGCGGGTCTGAGTATGAGTGGCGAGTTTGAGTCTGAAAATGAATCTGTCTGAGCACGAAGAGTATGAGCATGGGTGATTCTGGGGATGAGCAGAGAATGTTTACCATCAAATTGGGCAAACCTCCCGAGGCACCACCCCAATCTGGACGCGAACGGGCCTTTGATATACCCCTGGCGGCCCCCCTTGGGGTGCTGAAGCGAGCGCCTCGCCTGAGACATCCTCACAATCTGCTCCGAAAGTAAAAGATGCTGGCCACCAAGTCAGGGGAACCGTTTGAGGCATCCCCACAAACTGGGCGCGAACTGGCCTATGCTATACCAATTGGTGGCCCCGCCCCCTCCCCTCACCCCTCACCCGTTGGTGTTTGAAACCAGCGCCTCGCCTGATACTTCCTCACACCCTGCTGCGAACTCAGGGGATGTTGGCCACCAGAACTAGCAAACCGCTTGAGACACCCCCCCAGTCTGGACGCGAACGGGCCTTTGATATACCCCCTGGCGTCTTCCCTTGGGGTGCTGAAGCCAGCGCCTCGCCTGAGACATCCTCACAAGCTGATCCGAAAGCAAAGGATGTTGACCACCAAGGCAGGCAGGCAGATCACACCAAGGGGAGTATTGATCGAGATATGCTCCTACAGGTCATGGGCGAGATGCAATATTTCAAGCATGAGTTGAAGCGACATGCTCCAGACAGGGCTGTCCAGAAGAGAACACCTGAGCCGCCCGCGGAGTAATGCGATGCGGGGCAAGCCCGCCGCGATCTACAATCGTTTGCTGCTGCCTTTCCTTGTACTGTAGCTGCTTCACCCAATTAGGCCGGACGCGGACTGACGCTTCGCTTCCTCCCCCCCACAACTCTGAAGGGGGGTCAAAGGCAAGAAGTAGCGAGCGTTTGTCCGCGGCCATTTTTACTCAAGCGTCCGGCCGCCGATATGCCCGTGTCGCGCCGCGACACGCGACCAAGCATCGGTACGGAGAAGGTTCCACCCTTTACTCTTGAGACGCTACCCTCCTGCCGCTCCTGCCGCTTACGCGGTCATCTCTGCTCTCTTGCCCCATCGCTACCACGATGAGACAGAACGAGTAAGTGGTTACGTCTAAGACGCAGTACATGGTTATGCCTACCACTCCACTTTAAACTACCTCGCGAGCAACCAAATCGGGCTGCACCCGATTACGAACAAGAGAAATGAGAGGTCCCGTTGGCTCTCGGGGGACCTGAAAAGTTCGTAATACAAAGTTTTGCACCGCCCCCGAGACGACATCCGCTTGGCTTGGCATCGCTCGGACGTGTGGATTTTGCTTGGCCAGGGCCTTCGAGGAGCATCCTCGACCATCGGGCCAACAAAAACACGCGCAAAACTTAAACATGCACAGCGAGGTGGAGCCTTGTTGAGACCCTCCGGGGGGCCTCCCTGGCCCCTCTCGGAGGCCTCCCCTGAAGAGCCCCCGCGGACGGGCCTGGGGCTCTGAACCGATCCTTGGCGCAGCTGGCGAGGCCGTGTCGCCCCACGCCACTTTGATCCCGAACACATCGAATTGTCCGTGCGGCAGGCTGTCGGTGACCTTCGTATCGCTCGAACGTGTGCGTTTTCTTCTTGGCGAGGACCATCGAGGAGTATCTTGGATCATCGAGCAAAACAAAGACGCACGAGATCGAAACATCTACGGGGAGTGGACGTCCGACCGATGGCGAGTGACCCCCCGGGGGTCGTTGAATCAATGGGACTGCCAGTGGCAAGAAATCGTCAGAGGCAGGGTCGCTCTGATAGTCGGTGGAGGTGGCGATGGGCACCTGCTGCGCGCAAGGGACAAAGTGGGCGGTGGGGGGGGCAGTCCAGGACGAGGCCATCGCTTCTTCTGCCGACCCTGGGCGAGCAATGTCCAGGTTGAGTCTTCATCTTCGGGAGGGTTTGGGGCGTGGTGTCCAGGGTGATGCTCATCCGTTGATCGGCCATTTCGGTGTTTGAGAGTTGGCATTGCTCTGTCCGGGCTCTCCAGGTCATGTTGGCGCGGAGGGCCAAAGAGGGGGCCGGGGTTTGCCTCGAGTGGTTTCCATGGCTTCGGGAGTACGTGCGTCATGATGCAGCGTTGCCGGGGGCGTAGTTTCTGTCGTTGTTGGTGTCGTTGTTGTTGCTGCTGTTGCTGTTGTTGTTGTCGTTGTTGCTGTTGTTGTTACTGTTGTTGTTGTTGTTGGTGTTTTTTGCTGTTGTTGTCGTTGTTGTTGTTGTTGTTGTTGTTGTTGTTGTTGTTGTTGGTGTTGTTGTTGTTGTTGGTGTTGTTGTTGTTGGTGTTGGTGTTGGTGTTGTTGTTGTTGTTGTTGTTGTTGTTGATGTTGTTGTTGTTGTGGTTGTGGTTTTGGTTGTGGTTGTTGTTGTTGTCGTCGTGTGGCCACGCGGATCAGACGCGGATTCGGGGCTGACTCCGCAGTAGATCTGGCGCGGACTCGGCGTGAGTTCGGCGCGGATTCGATATTACATGCGGATTCCGCATTGATTCGGCGCAGATGGCGGTGTGACAGCACAGAAATGGCTCCCCGAGTATTCGGGTCAGGCGAAAGGCGGGGATGGGGAAAGGGGGGTTGCTAAATTTGCTGCATTCAGGGGGGTTCGGCCCCGCCGTCGCACGCTTTACTCGACGCATTGGCGCCTCTGGAGCTGGGAGGAGAAGGAGAAACCAGCTACTTGAGCTGTTTCGTTAACACCCCTTTTGCTAGCCCCCTTTTGTTACTTTGCATATTCGGGAGACCTTTCCTGTAACTGGCAGTCTTGCCTTGTACTCCGACGCAGGTTCGACACGGATTTGACGTGAATTCGACATGGATTCGACATGGATTTGATTCGCTCGACCTTGTTTCGATTCGGATTCGACGTGCATCGGGGACAGACAAGGTCCCGAAAAGTTGCAGCACAGGTGTTGCCCGCCTTGGGGAGGATGAGAAGGAGGAGGAGGAGGAGAAGGAGGAGGAGGAGGACGAGGAGGAGGAGGAGGACGAGGAGGAGGAGGTGAGGAGGAGGCTGAGGAGGAGGAGCAGGAGCACGAGGAGGAGGAGGAGGAGGAGGAGGAGGAGCAGGAGGATGCAGAGGAGGAGAGGCAGGAGGAGGATAAGGACGAGGCCTCGAGATGCTCTGGGGCCCTCTGGAGGTCTTCTGAAGCTTCCGCGGCCTTCTGGAGGCCTCCGGGAACCTCCATAGATCTCGAGACCACCAGAGGCTCTGGAGAGAAGGACAGTCGGGCGGACGGCCCTAAAGTGGCCCTAAAGGGCCCCTTTAGCTGCCACCGCGGGTCCGAAAGGTGCTGTTTTCTTCACCCCACGTTTGGGAACAATGCGTAAACGTGAGGTGAAGCATGACCGTTGGGAGGCACAGCTGCGGCCTTCCTTTCCCGTTCGACGCCTGCCACCTGGAGGAGAAGGAGGAGAAGGAGGAGGAGGAGGAGGAGGAGAGGAGGAGGAGGAGGAGGCAGGAGAGCAGGAGGAGGAGGAGGAGGAGGCATCGTTGGAAGGCACAGCTGCGGCCTCCTTGCCCGTTCGACGCCTGCTCTGCATCTGTGAAGCTGTGTTTATACATATATATATATATATATATATATGTATATATATATATATTTACATATATATATATAATCTTCAGGGTTATAAAGGCGAGGACGTCTCAGGCGAAGCGCCCAGCCTACCCCAAAATTCTGGCCTCGGGGTGCGACAGGGAGAAGTTACTTATCAGGACAAGGACTGGAGGAGGAGGAGGAGGAGGAGGAAGAAAGCAACCGGCCTCACACCTATTACCTCATGCCATTGTAACTTACATAGGAGGAGGAGGAGGAGGAGGAGGAGGAGGAGGAGGAGGAGGAGGAGGAGTAACGCAACCGGCCTCACACCCAGTGTTAGTGTAACTTAAATAAGAAGAGAATGAGGAAGGGAGGAGGAGGAGGAGGAGGAGGAGGAGGAGGAGGAGGAGGAGAGAAGAAGGAGGAGAGGCTCTAGAGAGTACAGTCAACGCGCCTAGTAAGGACGCGCGCCTTCATCTAGGGTACCCTTGTGCTCTTGCCTCTGCGGCCCGTGCATTGCCGTGTGCACTGGTCGGCGCCGCGCAACACAGTCCGACTTCGGCCTCCAAGGGTCTCGGGTCCTCACCACCCGTCTATAACAAACGTCTTGACTGTAGGAGAAGGGCATCGTGGGGAGGTACAGCTGCGGCCTCCCTCGCCCGTTCGACGCCTGCCACCCGGAGGACGCGCAGGCCTTGGCTGCCGCCCGGGGGGTGGCCCGTCTCGGCGTGCCGCGCCAGCGACGGGGGGCCCTTTCTCGACCTCGCCCGCTCTCCGCCGCCGCCCCCCCCTCTTCGGACAGCAGTGCATCCAAGGGTCTGCGGAACGCAGGGCACACACTCGCGGGGCGCGTCGCGAATGTACACCCAGCCAGGATCGAACCGGCGAACTTCAGCGTGTTAGGCTGACGTCATAGCCACTAGACCATGGGTGCTTGAAGCGAGCGGTGATCCCGCACCGCATTGCGCCGCGCATCTGCCGATACCGGCGCGCGCCCCCCCCGCCGCAGTGGGGGCGCTGGAATTTTCGGAGCACAGTGCGCTGAAAGGGCGCGGCCACCCACATCGGAGCCCCCCTTCAGATTTCGTGCGTTCCCCAAACAGTGCTTGCATTCAGGGGTTATCATGTTTATTTCTGAGGACTTGGATCGGTCTGGTGAAGTTTCACCACGTTGCCGCCCGTTGCATCCTCGCTGAGGCCTCATGCGCTGGCTGGGTCCGGCGAGGTTTTGCCATGTTGCCGCCGGTTGCCTCTTCGTTGCCGCCTCTAGCTTGCACCAAACACACTTGCCTTGTCAAAAGGAGAACAGACTCTACCAACCTCTCCCCCCGGAATTATCAGCACCCTTGGGGCACTGGCAAGTTGCATATGGTTATGTCTCGTCGCTCATGTTTCTCATGATGTCATACCATTCCAGCCCAGACAGTGTCGATCCCCTCTCATTCGGTCAAATCGTACTACACGTTCGCTCTCGTGTATCTCAAGAGATCGTGCTCAATAATCCCTTCCAGGGGACTGCTACAAAGTTCACACGCGCGGGCGTATGATGAAAACATGCTAGCCACACAAATTTTGCAAGCGCTTCAACATACAAGCGTCAAAGAACCCAGGTTTGGCATAGCGAATGTCGCAGATGCTCTGCCCGCGCGCACTTGCTGGAATCGTAGGACAAGTTACTGATGTTTAGCAATCTCGTACATAACCCGCATTCGCATCTCACCATGCAGTGCATCCACGTTGTTCCTGCATGCGCTTAACGCACGAACCCGTACCACATCATACCATGCGGTCCACACGCGTGTTCCAGCACGCGCGCGGGTCGATTTCTTGCCACAACCATTGGTTGTGAGACATCTCAAGATAGAGCTCTCCAACCAGATGTTGAATTATCCCAGTGCGACCCTACCTAGGAGTTGAAGCCCCTAGGAAAGCAGCATTAGTAGTAAAAGTAAAGCTAAGCTAAAGCTAAGCTAAAGCTAAGCTAAACCAAAGCTAAAGCCAAGCTAAAGCTAAGCTAACGCTAAGCTAAAGCTAAGCTAAAGCTAAAGCTAAGCTAAAGCTAAGCTAAAGCTAAGCTAAAGCTAAGCTAACGCTAAGCTAACGCTAAGCTAAGCTAAGCTAGACCTAAGCTAAACCTAAGCTGAAGCTAAGCTGAAGCTAAGCTAACGCTAAGCTAAAGCTAAAGCTAAAGCTAAGGTGCAGCCAAGCTAACGCCAAGGTAACATCTAAGCTGCAGCTAAGCTAAAGCTAAGCTAACGCTAAGCTGAAGCTAAGCTGAAGCTAAGCTAACGCTAAGCTGGAGCTAAGCTGAAGCTAAGCTGAAGCTAAGCTACAGCTAAGCTAAAGCTAAAGCTAAAGCTAAAGCTAAAGCTCCCAGGGGACTGGGGGAACCGCGGGGCGGGGACCGGGGGAGCCGCTTGGGGCGGGGACCACTGCCTGGCCCCTTTAAGAAAGAGAGCAAGAACCCTCTAGGCAGAGCCTAGGTAGGGAACAAACGCCTGTTTGTCAACAACAAGTTTGCCAGGTTTGTTATTTCGCGCGCGTGGACCTCGTCACCATCATCCTCATCAGCGCCGCCGCACCACATCAGCGTCATCGACAATCGCTGCCATCGTCGCCATCACAACCGTCGTCACTAGCATCGGTGCCGTCATTGGCCTCGCCGCCGTCATCGTCATCATTTTCATTACCATCGCTACAATCATGACCTTTGCCGCAGTTGTCGACGTCATCATGCATCGGTTGTGCTAGATCAGCTGGTCGCCGTGCGCGAGAGCTTGCGCGCGCTAGCACAGCTGCAGGGATGGGCCAGCCACTGTCAAGTAGCCACCTCAATCGCGGCCGCGTGGGGTGTGCAGCACAAGTTGCGGGTGAGGGGATGGGATGGTTGCACGGCCAGTGGAGGCCTCAGGTGTGGCCCGCAAGGCCGAAATCTCTTGATGAAACATCGCATCGGTAGTTAGTGTTTTTGGTTGCAAATTGTACGCAACCAGGGGCTCACTAAACAACTCTGCAGGAAAGGGCCTCTCCTCGGCCCTGCCCCTCTCTGTCCCCCGTTGCACGCTTCGCGCCGCCCACCCCTGGAGCCCCCTGCGAGTTTCTATATTCAATGTTTTAGAGGGTGCTTGCAGAGCACAGCTCGAGGCCATCGCTCGGCCAACCGATCTGAGGGGCAACGTCAGGGGGGACCAGTTCGGGAAGGCAAACATCGACTCCGGATCGGCGATACATCGCCGATAGATCGGAGCTAGGCCTGGATCGCGAATCCGCGCGCTCCTGGGCGGGCCTTGGGGCTACCGGGTCCCAATCGGCGATGAATGGGCGACTGGGGGTCGATGCGTCCCCCCCTTGAGACGATTCCCTCCCCAAGCGTTGCTTTATTTCTGGGGGAAGGCCCAGGGCCGAGACCTCAAGGGGTCCACGTTTTACAGAAATGGCGCCGTCGGGGCCTCGCCCTCGGCGCCGGCAACAAGGAGGCTGCAGAAGTTTGCTGAATTAAACAAGCAAAAGGCTGTCCGATAAGCCGGGAGGCTCGCCCTTCAGCCGCTCTGGCCGACTACACGTAAGAGCGACCTTTCGCCGGAGTGACCTTCGGTGCGGGCCCAATGGGGCCCCCCCGATCGCTGAATGCGATGCGATAGCAGCAGATTGCGCGCCTAGCGGTGTCCCCAAAGGGCCCACTTGGCCTCGCACTAAAGGTCACTCTTGGCCAGGGTCATTCTTGCGTGTAGCCGATCCGGGAGCCGCGGCGCGGCCATCGCGTTGCCCCCCTTCCCCCCCTGCTCTGTGTCGAACTCGTCATTGGCATCGGTCGTTTACTCACCTTGCCGCTGGGCCCCTTCACGATGGCAAAAGGCGACGTCAACATTTTCTATTTCATGATTTCCAGGTTCGGCCGTATAGGAGTTCCCACAATCAGCCCAATGTGTAGCAGCATGGGTCGCCGGAGGGCGAAATTACGACGGGGTCAGACAGAGCTTCAACAGCGCCTGCCCGAGCCACGTGTATTTCCAAAGCGGGTCCCCAGACGGCTTGAACAGCTCAAATACAGCACGGTACCATCCACCTCTCTTCCTGCCTTCTCCTTCCTCCCACCTCATCCTCGCGGAGTCAGGGTTTCCGGAGCGGGCCATGTGGGGTCGACGCTTGTGGATCATCTTCTCTTCCGTGTGCATGCAGCCCCGCAACTCACCATCGACTTCACGCGCCCTGTGCTAGCAATCTGGATGCACATGACGCGGCCAGTCTGAGTGATATTTGAATGCGCTTGTGGCCGCTTGTCCATCCGATGGACATCCGCACGTTTATCCGTCGCGCGTCCTCCACATGTTCGGCATTCGAACTGACGATCTCCCTGGCACGCTTGTGCGTCGTCGCTCCTAGAGATTCTTCAGGGTCCATTTCGACCCGATCGATCCGATTCGATGTCGGTTCTGGCCAGCTCTATTCGATTCGACTAGTACGATGTTCCGACGATCCGGTTAGGTCCGATTCTTACATGGGCGTTGTTGTGCATTTTGGCGAGTCCGATCTGGCTTTATTGTGATGTCAGGCCGTTGCAGCCCCATCTGGCGCACGTTCCGAGTCGATTCGGTTTCCCCATTCGATGCTGACTGATTCTGCCGTCCTTCCTGCTTCTTCCCCCCCCGTCCCGACACGTCGTGCCAGGGGCTCTGGTGCCCAGTCTCGGGGTGGCGTGTCGTAGTTGGGTGTAGCTCGGCCCCTCTGGCGCGGCTCGGGAGGAGAAACAAGTATCAACGACACGGCGCCGTTGCCAGTTCGTCGGCGTGTTGCTTCCCCGCTGCGGTCCGAGAGCCTGGAACCTCTGCCGCAGCAAGACGCTGATGGATGCCCACAGCGGCGTGTCATTGCACTGGTGTGCTGCCCACGGTCCGGCCTGGAGGGCGCGAGGCCGACTGGCGCGCGGCGTTTCATGCGCGCCTCATGCAGCGCTTCGGGCCGCCCGATTGGAGCGCACCCTCCTGGGAGTTTCTCCCAGCCATCCTGTGGTGTTGGGTCCTCGTTTTTTAGAGACAGCGCCCCGCGTTCTTCTTCCTTCCTCCTCTCCCTCCTCCCTCCTCCCGTCACCCCCTTCACGTTGGCACACCATTCACACGCTTCGTGGCCCCATAGGGAGCCCCACGGAAGGCCCAGATGCCAGCGCCCGCATGCGGCCACCGCATCCATTTTGGTACACGTTTCACACGTTTCGGGGCCCCAGAGGGTGCTCCACGGAGGGCCCCAGATGCCAGCGTTCGCATGCAGCCACCGCACCCATTTTGGCATACCACTCACACGCTTCGGGGCTCCCATAGGGAGCCCCACCGAGGGCCCAAATGCCAGCGCCCGCATGCGGCCAGCGCACCTGTTTTGGCATACCCCTCACACGTTTCGTGGCCCCATAGGGAGCCCCACCGAGGGCCCAAATGCCAGCGTTCGCATGCGGCCTCCGCACCCCTCTGGTACACCCCTCACACGTTTCGGGGCCCCATATGGAGCCCCACCGAGGGCCCAAATGCCAACGTTCGCATGCGGCCACCGCACCGATCTGATACACCCCTCACACGCTCCGGGGCCCCACAGGGAGCCCCACCTAAGGCCCAAACGCCAGCGCTCGCATGCGGCCACCGAACCCATGTTGTTCGTAAACCCCTCACACGTTTCGTGGCCCCATAGGGAGCCCCACGGAAGGCCTAGATGCCAGCGCCCGCATGCGGCCACCGCACCCATTTTGGTACACGTCTCACACGTTTCGGGGCCCCAGAGGGTGCTCCACGGAGGGCCCCAGATGCCAGCGTTCGCATGCGGCCACTGGACCCGTTCTGGCACACCGCGTTTCGTGGCCCCATAGGGAGCTCCACCGAAGGCCCAGATGCCAGCGCTCGCATGCGGCCACCGCACCCATGTTGTTGGTACAGCTTCGCACGTTTCGTGGGCCCATAAGGAGTTTCACCGAATGCAGTGCATTCAACGACGGTGCCCACAGCGGCATATAGTTCGGTCCTTGGCCAGGCTAATTGTTTGCCCCCCTGGCGATAACGGGCGTGACCGGGGGCGGGGGGGGGCTGGTCACGTCACGATTTGCGCCAGCGCGAATCGTGACATGACCAGGGGGCAGGGGGTAGGACGGGGCCAGTCACAGGCGTCATCGCGAATCATATCATAATGTGTTCCCTCCCCCCGTCTCCTACCGCTTCTGATTGCACCAGGGTTCCCCCCCATATCGACGGCGCGCCGAGGGGGGAAGTGCGAGGCGCCGGGGCCTCGCATAAGCCCTCCAGCCTTCTCAGAAGACCTCTGTGACTTCGAAGGAGGCTTGGTCTAGGCCTCCTAGATGGGGTTGGAGTAGATGGGGTCGATGGATCGCACCGCACAGCCGATGCATCGAGGATGCAACTCGATGTGAAGCCCGATATTCTCCACCCTGACGTCGCCGATGCATCGGCGACGTCGCAGGTGCATGGCCGATGCATTGGCGATCCATCGACAATGCATCGCCAATGCGGCGCGATCCTTCGACCCCATCTACTCCGACCCCAACTGGAAGGCCTCTAACAGAAGGCTGGAGGCCGTCCGAGCCTTCTGAGAAGGCCCGCCCACATCTGCCTTCTCCCCTGGGCGCGCCGCCGAGCAAAAGGCCCCCCCCCCTAGATCAAGCAGTGGCGAAGCGCCCTGGCTTGCTTGTGTAGGCCCCCCCAAAGAGAATGTCCAAAGAACCTTGTGTGGTTCGCGCGAAATCTTCTTAGAACAGTTTTGGCTTGGACAGACTTGTCGTAAATCGTTGGCTTCATGTTCCAAGAGGAATGTTTCGTTCCTAGAACACTCCTTGTTTTGAGAGCCTGTCGTGGTAGGCCTGTAAGAATGCCGGGACGGCCGGTCCCTGCTCAACGAAACAGGCTCACCTCCCGGCGGCGGCGACGACCTCGCCCCGTGGTGGCGCCGGGAGGCCGCCGTGGCCGTGCTCAAGCGCGGCCTGGGCGAGGCCGCGCGGCCGGCCCCCCGGAGCGGGGCCGTCCTCTGCGGGCGGCGGGGCCGTCTTCTGGTTGCCCACGGGGGCCGAAGGTGCACGACGCGGCCCGCTTGGGCGAGAGCGGGATGCCATTGGACAAGGCTGGCGTCGTATAGAACAATTGGCCTGGCGGAGGGCCCAGCCATGTGCAGGGCAGTGCGGGCAGGGGGCCTTCGGTGGAGCTTCCTGTGGGGCCACGCGCCGTGTGATGGGTGTGCCGAAATGTGTGGCGGGCGCGCGTATAAATTGTGCCACTGGGGCCTTCGGTGGAGCTCCCTGTGGGGCCACGAACTGCGAAAGGGGTGTGCCGAAATGGGTGGCGGGGGCGCATGTAAACTGTGCCACTGGGGCCTTCGGTGGAGCTTCCTATGGGGCCACGAGCCGTGTGATGGGTGTACCGAAATGGATGGCGGGGGCGCATGTAGACTGCGTCACTAGGGCCTTCGGTGGAGCTTCCTCAGGGGCCACGAACCGTGTGAGTGTTGTGCCGAAATGGGCGGCGGGGGGCGCCTGTGAACTGTACCACTGGGGCCTTCGGTGGCGATCCCTATGGGGCCACGAACCGTGCGAGTGGTATGCCGAAATGGGTGGCGGGGACGCATGTGAACTGTACCACTGGGGCCTTC
>CAUYUJ010016059.1:1396348-1451348 GCA_963575745.1 Prorocentrum cordatum | reverse complement strand
GGCGAGCAGCGGCAGGGCAGGGATCAGATTCTGATCCCTGCCCTGTCGCCGAGGTGTGCCTCGCGCGATCCCCTGCAGCAGCAGAGCCTGCTGCCACTGCCTGCCTCCTCGCACGACCCGGTCTCCGCACCGTAGGTGGGAACCTGTCCCGCGAGCACCTTCTCGCACGAGCTGGTCCCTGGACTGTAACTGAGATGTGTCTCGCACGACCCGCACCTTGTGCAGCAGCAGAATCCACTGCCACTGCCTGCCTTCTCGCACGGTCGCCTGAGCCAATCTCTGCTTTGTAGCTGATGACATGAGGCTCGAGCTTCGTCGCTGGCGTTGCCTGGTCGCCGCTGTGGACGTTGGGCTCCGCCTCGTCCGTTGACTTCTCCTGTGTCGCTCACGAAGTAGGTGCACGTGAACGAGAGGCGATCCCCGGTGGCAGTCCGGAGTTCCCCGTGGAGGGTGACCAGCACGGAATTCCCTTCATTGATGCCGGGCGAGAGGGGAAAAGCACGGGGAGACGGAGGGGGAAGGGCAAGAAGATGGAGTACCATCTGCGACTGCATACTCTGGTGGGGCCAATTCCCAGCGTCGCAGCTGGTAACGTTGGGCACCATCCTTGACGGTTCGCGTCAGCATTGCCATTCATATGTTGGCCGACGCAGCTCGGGTCCCCTTCCCGAGAGAAATGGCTGAGGAGGAGGAGGAGAAGCAGGAGGATGAGAAGACGGAGGAGGAAACGGCGGAGGAGACGGAGGAGGAGACGGAGAATGAGGAGGAGGAGGGAGAGGGAAGGAGTGGGGGGCAGGTAGGAGGCAGGTGAGGGGTAGGTCGAAGAGGGAGGCGGAGGAGGAGAAAGGGGAAGGGGAGGAGAAGAAGGGAAGAGGTTAGGAGGAGAAGAATGAAGAGGAGAATGATGAGGAGGAGGAGGAGAAAAGGAGAAGGAGGAGGAGGAGGAGGAGGAGGAGGAGGAGAAGGAGAAGGAGGAGGAGGAGGAGGAGGAGGAGGGGCCACGAGGGGGCGCAGGAGGGACTAGGCGAAAGGGAGACGTGGAGGAGGGAACACGGGTGGGAGGAGGAGGACGACGAGGAGGAGGAGGAGGAGGAGGAGGTAAGGAAGGGAGGAGGTGGTGGAGGAGCGAGGGGGAGGGGGATGAGTTGAGATCCACGAAGGGGAGGAGGGAGAGGAGGGATCAGGGCGACGGGGGACGCTACAAAGCGGGGACGATTGGGCAGGGCGGCCCATCCCCGCCCTCCCAGGAGGGAGGAGAGGAGGGGGGTGAGGAGGAGGAGTAGGAGGAGGAGGAGAAGGAGGAGGAGGAGGAGGAGAAGCAGGATAAGGAAAAGGGGGAGAGGAGAACCATAGTAAATCTAATATGGTATTTCTGCTTGAATGCTGTGGCCGCCGTCGCCGCCCCGTCGCCGCCCCGTCACCGACCGCCGTCTGGGCCTGTTTGCCGGTCTGGGGGGCTATGTTGCCGCTGTGGCCGCCCCGTCGCCGCCTCAGAGATTACACAACTTACATGTGTAGATTGTACATCGTAGCTTGTAGAACATCGGTTGCACATCATGTATTGCACAACGCGGGTTGCACAATTTTGCACCACAGAGATTGCACCACCTATATCGTCTACAGTGTAGCCCCTTGCACCCCTACGTGGCGCCCGCACCGCCATCTCGCGTGGGAATTCGAAGCAGCAGCTGGCACATGAGCTTCGTGTCATATGGATGATCCTCCTGTGAGAATTTCATCCCTTGCGCCGCTGCAGCTCCGCTGCCGTTTCCGCTCAGGCCGTGTACATCCGAAAGCGCAGCTCGGCAGTTAATTCTGCACATTTGAATTAGTTGGTCCTGCGCCAGCCATGGACGGGTGCGACTTCTGGAGCGGGGTCTGTCCATGCTGTGGTCAGAGGTGCTTCTCTCGGCAGACCTTCACTGGGGCGAATTCCCAGACATTCCAACCTGGTTTCACCATGACTGTGATATCCAATACAGATTGGAATGGAATTGGCGAAAGCGACGTTGCGCGCCAGAGTACGTCTGGTATTCCGCGCGGCTATGTTCCTCATCAGCCTGGTGAGTTTGTAGCTTTCGGGGCGTTCTTCATCTGTGCATGTTGCCATGAATGTCTGTTTCCCGTCTTCCATCTGGACTCAGCGGGTCAAGTAACACTCCTTTGCTACAAGATCCACCGAGGGCTCAGAACTCACATGGGCGAGGACGTCCGTCGTCGTCACGGGTTATATATTCGCTTCGCTCATTCCGCTGGCCCACATCGCATCACCGGTGCTACGTGTGGCTGTGCTCGTGGCGAGCGAGTAGGAGGAGGAGGAGGAGGAGGAGAATGAGGAGGAGGAGAAGGAGGAGGAGGAGGAGGAGGAGGAGGAGGGAGGAGGAGAGGGTGGGGATGAGGACTCTCGATGGCTTCTTGGGGCATTCTTAGGGTTGTGCTTCGTCTGGCCTGTAAACTCGTGGAAACCACCCAAACCCCAAATCATAGAAAAAGCATGGTTGAAACATATGATGCCACTACGTAAAAAAGACACTCACGATTCGGCAGACGTGGCCCCATCAATTAAATGATCACGTGTATGAAATATGAGAGCTCCATGCGTTTCTTATTCAGGATGCAGAGTGTTTGTGTTTCGACCCCGATCCTACGGTCAGTAGCGCACACGCGCGCAAAACATGACTCTGAACGCCACTTGCCAGGACTGGTGCCTCGCCACTGCTCTAAAATTTAGGGCGGGCTGGGTGTTTCGCTTGAGACTTCTTCTGTCGAATCTGTCCCGCCACCTGCCAGGAACGTGCAAGACTCGAATTGCGGTGTCATCGAATGGCCACGCACTCTGTTCCTTCGACCCCTTCCTCCCGCCTCTCGTCATCCTCCTAGTTCCCGCCTGGGTTTCGACCCGAACGCAGCGTCCAACAAGCAACCGCACCCTGCCCCCTTGCAGCAGTTCGGGGGGAGAATCACCCAGTCCCGTGTGCGACTGGAAAGTGGAGGGGCGGGGAGAGCGGCGAGGGAAAGGGAGAGGAGGTGTGGACGAGAGGGAGAGAGGGGAAGGGCTGGAGGGAGGGAGGCCCAAGGGAAGGGGAGGAAGGGGCAAGAAGGAAAGCACGAGAACGGGATCCGTAACCAGTCTGGCTCAAAGCCATAGCCGTGTTTCTTCCCGACGGTTTTCGTCTAGAGGAATGAAGCTGTTCACTGCGAGTTTTGTGGTGATGATCGGCTGGGCCGCCTTGAGTTCTGAGCGCCAAGCTGGTGAGTCCAGTTCGGGTTCGCCCGATGTCCCTGCTCACTGGGCGGACCTGGCCGATCAACGAGAGGAGGGCCAGGGCATCAGCGGCACCGAGAGTTCGTGGCACGCTTCTTCTGTCGAGCAGGGTCCCCAGGGCGACGGCGCCAGTGATCACCTCGAGGCGGAGATGGCCGACGGTGATGGCGCCATAGTTCCGTATGTGCCGCGCAGTGAGGACGTTCAGATGGCCCACGCTGCCCCCCATGCTCTTTTGCCACGGCGGCGAACACTCAGACCCAAAGAAGTCATGCAACCGTTGCTCAGTTTTTTGGAGGCGAACGATTACGACATGCAGGAATTATCTGGTGATCGACAGGCCCTTGTTTTAGCTGCCCTCCCACCCGAGCAACTGACAGACAATGAGCGTTCCACATATATGATGAGCGTCTACACTCGGGCACTTCGTGTATCTGGTCACATTCTTCCCAAAGCAATTGATTGCGTGGCAAGAGTGCACGAGTCACACAACGAACGCACATATATATTCCCAACGACGCAGCACAATGTGGCGGAAGATTTGTTCAAGCGGAAGCACGTGACCTCTCATTCTGCAGGTGCCAGGGCGCATAGTGTGTCTGTGGACATGTACCCAATTATTCAGAGACGTGTCGCTACAGCAGCCGTGATTGTGGAACGGCGCGATGCGATCAACATGATCAAGCAAGTATGTGAAGCTGTCAAGTCCACAGGCGGTCGTTGTATATACTTGGTCGAGCACCCACGGTACGACGAGACGCCCATGCCTGTCAAGATCAAGGAGTCTCTCATTGCACAGCAGTCTCACGCCAGGGCGTACCAAGCTGTTGAAGACATCGAGATCGAACCTCTGCCGCTGGCTGGACGCACTCAGCACCAGACCGCCCCAACAAAGTTGTTGAACACAGAGTGGAAATATGGAGTTCTGGTTTATAACAAGGGTTTGTACACGTCGATTTGTTTTAAAACAACGCAGTGGCTGCAATGTTTGTCTAGAACAACAGGTGAGGTTTACGCTGATGCCATTGAAATGTCCAAGTTTCCGCTCCACGAAGTAGATCACTTCTTTGAGTATACGTGCAGGGTTGCTACAAATGATGCCGACAAAGCTGTTGCGAAAGCAGAACGTGCCATCGCAAACGTAGGATATCGCCACCATTATTTTGCTTTCAAGTGTCAGTTACACAGGGCGGCCGCCATGAGAGAGCACATCCTTAAACATATGTCTTCTGATATTACGACGTCCATGGTATCTTGTGTATTGAGCATGCGCATGCAAGGTTCCCTGAACACATTCCGCGCAGCTATGAGAGACGTGCTCGCCAGCCACGGCTTTTTCACTTTCAACACAGACAGGCTGCAGGACCGCACTTCCAGAGATGACATCATATCTGTTTTGGACGTATTCCTGCCCAGATCGATCAAACAGAATATACGGAGGCGGGATGTCATTCTTAGTTTGGTGCATTCCGTTGGTGATGGGTTGGCGCATTATGAGCGGTCGTGCCAGTGCTGTAAATCAGAAAATCAATGCCGCAACCGGATGAAGTCATCATTTGCGTTCGCTCTGGTGCCCTGTATACCGAAGTCCTTCCCAGGCAGAAATTGGATCAAGAACGAGGATGCGTTTGACACAGTTGGGCTGCTTCATTTCTTCGGCCTCCTCAAACCAACATACATACGATTCTGCCGCGCTTACGGCGCCAAGATCCCCATCGATCCGACCCGCGTGTTGCCCAAGCACTACGAGGGCGACGGCGGCTTCGAGGGCGGCGTCGCGTTTGGCGGCGCCGACAAGGGCCCCGACGAGGTGCGCAAGTGAAGGAAAAAACAACATCAATCCTGCAAGTGGCCCTGAAACCACATAAACAAACTGAACATATGGGGGTCGGCTGGGACTGCGGGCGGGCCGTCTGTTCCCAGGGGGCCTTCTGGGACTGCGCGTGGACCGTCGGCTCCCACGGGGGTCGGCTGGGACTGTGCGCGGATACGTCGGCTCTCAAAGAGTCGACTGGGGCTGCGTGCGGGACCGTCGGCTCCCATGGGGGTCGGTTGGGACTGTGCGCGGGGCCGTCGGCTCCCAGGGGGTGGGCTGGGGCTGCGCGCAGACCGTCGGCTCCCATATGGCACAACGTGAGCATGCCTACATCAATTAAATGGGGGAGCCCTTTTAATACATCATTGCTCAACAACCGTGTGTCAGTCACTCAATGTCTTCTTACCCCCCCGCCCCTTTTACCCGCCCTCCCCCTCTCCCCCTCGCCCCTTCCTGCCTTGCCCCCTGCCTTCTCACTGCCGCCCTCCGCCTCGCCTGCATCATCGCACACGTCCTCCTCCGTGTCCTCCTCCTTGCGTCCCCCGCCCTCCTCTTTTTTTGTTTGCGAGGTGGTAGCGGAACCTGTGATCCCAGCGTGGGCGACTTGCAGGATTGATGTTGGGTCGCGGATGCTGTTTCCGTTGGCCACCAGGCAGACTACAATGACACCAGACAAGTGCAAGACGCCCGTCGCAAACACACCCTCAAGATGTGCTACCATCCATCACTGCTGGCCGAAGTTGTCACAACCAGAACACTCATCGAGCCGCGCCGTGTGCACGTCCAACAGCTGTTGTATTTCGGAGGCGAACAATTTGAATTGAGGCAGCGGGCCCACGAGGCATCCGCCCTCAGCAGCGGCGCCACAGGCGCTGGGCTGAGGCACCACAGAGTCACTGTAGCAACGTCGTGTGTTCTTGAGGATGAGTTCTTGTCCAGCACGCGTGACATCATGACAAACAGCGATCGACACAGAGCAGTACCACAGCACAGCAGAACTGAACGCTTGAGGACGGAATGGCTTTGCAAGTTGGTGCACAGCGCATGTGGTATTAACGAGATGAAGCACGACTACAAACGATATCCTATGAAACTGTTTTGTGCCCTTTCTGATCCAGGTTTATTGGAGAGAATGTCGAAAGAACCGCAGTGTGTGATGGATAGATGCTCAAGGCAATTGTTGACGCTTCGCGTGCCCCCACCAGCCCATCCACTAACGATGTCCAGTGGGCTCGAGGTTACCAGGGAAGTGGTTTAACATGCATGAGAACAAGGGGCGGGGGAAATCGCCATGTACACCAAAGGGGGAAGATGGATGATGGATCGTCGTCGCCGCCGGAGGAGGAGGAGGAGGGGGAGGAAGACGGGGAGGATGAGGAGGAGGATGAGGTGGGGTAAGGCAAGGACGAGGAGGACGAGGAGGAGGAGGAGAGGGATGAAAAGGATGTAGAATTGGGTACATCGGTGATCCTTTTGGGGCCTCGTACGGGGTCTCTTGGGGGCCTCTTGGGGGCCTCTTGGGGGCCTATTGGGGCAGTTTGGGCGCCTCTTGGGGCCCCCGCGGTGCGCTCTCTGGCGCTTTAGGGGCGATTATGGGGCCATCTTGGAGGACCTGGAGCAAACGAGAGGAAAACTGGACTTAGCGCACCCCCTCGGGGGCCACCAACATTGTCTATTTGCGCCCTCTGGGAGCGCTATTGGGGCGCTCTTGGGCGTTCCTGGGGCCGTTTTGGGGTTCTCTTGGGCTTCTTTCGGGGCACTGTTGGGCCATCTTGGAGCCGTCTTGAGGCCTCGGGAGGCTATCGAAAGGGAAGGGGCGACTATGCAAACATCGCTGTTTTTTCTTCGGTGTTGGAAGGCGTCTCGCTTCTTGGGGGCCTCCTTGGAGGTTTCGGAGGCGTCGTGGGGCCGTTTTGGAGCGTTCTTGGGGCCTCTTGGGGCATCTTGGGGGCCGACTTGGGGCATCTTGGACTATATTGAGCCATTGTGGGGTCATGTTTGTTGGCATTATGAGGCCCTTTTGGTGCCATATGTTAAGAAAACGTACCCTCAGACACCTCGCGGTGCGCCCCGTCCAGACCCAAGGGAGGGGGTACGGGGGGAGGGGTAAACCTCTCCCCAAACGGGAAGAATGGGGGTTGGAAGGAGAAGTTCGCTAGACACCTGCGCCCAGAGGGTTGGTTGGATTCCTTTCAGAAGTTACGAATGCAGAATCCCAGACCGACCACCAACACATGCTCAGACTTATTGCGTTGCTTGCAGAGCTTGACACAGCCGCCATCGAGGTTTCCCACGCTTCTATACGACGCATATTGAATATTATGTCGACCCAGGCGCCAGCACTGTCCATGGAAAATCTGAATGCCGAGTGGATTGGTTCCCAGCACAGAAAGAACAACAAATTGTGGGGGCGCCCAGATGCTTCGCGCCACGAACGGTTTCGTCAGCGGCCCGAGGAGACCGATGACCCGCCCCCCCGCGACGGCGCGAAGAAGAGGAAGATGGGCCCCTACAGGGTGTGGGTTTCTGAGCAGACTGCAGGGGTGCGCGGGCCAGGCAGGGACTTGTCTGCGCTGGCCGCCTCCTACGCGGAGATCTCCGACCAGGAGTTCCAGCGTCTGCGAGAGAGGGCAGCCGCGGCCGACGATGCTCGAGTGGCAGGATCACGTCATCCCCTGGGCATGAAACCTTCTCGTGTGGATCGGGCGGGCCGCCGCCAGCGCCAGGCGGCGTTGGCGAGGGCAGCCATCGACGCCAACCAACATGTGATCCAGTCCACAGATTCCGATCGCACCATCAGGGAGTCTTTGAACGATGTGATTCGAGAGTCCACGGTCAAATGGTCGGATATCCACGACTCTGGCAGGCGCTGCCGCGAGCGCTACCGCATCGACGCCGCCATCGACTCGGCCTCCGCGCAGCAGCTGGCCACGTACACGAACAGCCCCGACCTCGGCCAGGCAAGCGCGGATCGCGCTTGCAGCTCCATCGGCGCAGAGCACGTCTTGGACCAAGTATTTGCGGTGCCCTTGCAGCAGCAGGCCTCTGAATCCCATCCTCACGTGAGCTTATGTTGGCAGTCTACATCGATTGGTCGAGCCATGAGAGCAGGCAGCGCTTCGGGAAAAGCACCAGGAATCCAGAAAGTCATGGAGCTGCTCGACCAGACCTGTCACGGGATGTCTGCCCCCGTGCAACACGATGGAGATCACGACCGCGACTTCACTCAGCATAGAGATTCGAAATGTTGTCGTGCTGGTATGTGTGTCTGTGCCGCTGGTGAGAATGGCCACGTATCGAAACATGTTCTTGTGATGAATGCGCGCCTTCGTCGTCTGTGTCCTCCGCATTCGCAGGCGCGGAAGAACCTCATCCAGGGCAAGCTCGTCCTCGGCCTCGTGGGCACGGACCAGTCAGGAGCCATCAGTGGACGTGTGCTGGGCGCGCGTGGTTTTAGGGGCGCTGCTCGAAACACGTTTTCTTGGAGTAGGCACCCAGAAAAAAACCGTGCCTTCCCCGTGCCCAGTCGTCTCCTCCTGGCCTTCCGAATGCCTTCCCCGCGTCCGCCTCGACCTTTCCCTCCACCCCCCCCCCCCGCCCGCCCCGTAGACTGCGGGGGCGCAACTGAAAAGGGGCGGGCAGGGGCGCGGAGGAGGAGGGGGGGTAAGACGAGACGGTCGGCAAACGGAAGGAGGGAGAGGACTTCAGAGGGGGAGGGGGAGGGGCAGTTTTCGCCCTGGGGCCGACGTCCGAGCAGCGCCTTTGAAAATCACGCACGTTCAAGCTTGACGTCACGAGGCGATGAGCATCGATTCTTATGGTTCCACATTGGTAAATGCAAATTGTCTCCGTTTGAGCCGCAGTACCACCAGGTTGATTTGATTGGGAATACAGAGTTCGAGGCCGAGTTTGGCGACGACGGGGGTCGCATCAGGTTCATGGGGCAGATTGTCGTCGAGAGCATGCATATGTACTTTGATTCGTATCAAGCAGCTTCTCAAATGGATAAGTCTGACACCTGGCGGTTGTTCGTATGCTCGGTCGTAGCTGATAATAGGTTTGTTGCAGATTTTACGCCCAAGTATCTCCGTTTGGAAACGATCAGAGATGGAGCGTTAACCACAGTGTGGGATCCTGCCGTGCAGGACACGTCTGACAGGACGTCGTCGTGGCATGTTCTTGGACACGAGCGTCGTGCAGCTATCTCTATGGATGGCCCGAGCGCCGACGGCAGTTCCGACCCAGGCGGCGATGCAGTGGGCTCCGACTGGACCAGGGGGTCTTCGGCTGAAGACAGTTCATCGTCTTCCAGCGTCAGCGGCTCCCTCGACAGCAGCAGCAGCAGCAGCAACGACAACGACAGCACGCACTCGTCCGACTCCAGCGATGGCGACAGCTCGAGCACTGACGGCAAGGTTTCCGACGGCGGCTCCAAGGCCGCCGCCAGTGAGGAGGGCGGCGGCGAAGGTGGCGACTGTGATCCCGTCCCAGCCCCACCCCATCCGCCAGGAGGTCTAGCGCACGCGCCGAGGGGAGCTGCAGATGTCGTCCTTCGGGTTCCTGAGATGGGGGTGATACGATGGTATGCCAAGAAAGGCGGCTTCTTTGAATGCGAGTGCCTCGTTCATGCCAATTGCAAGCTCACAAAAGTATCGCATCGTGGCCGCCGGAAAGGACAAGGGCGACCACTCGGCTACATGATGCATTGGATGCACAATTTCGAGATGCACGATGAGCTCGATGCCTTGCGACAGCTACTACGCCATGATCACGCAGGCCGCGTGGATGGCAGGAGATCGTTGCATCGTGTTCCAGGCTCCGATGCTTTATTTGAGAAGGAGTCGCCAACCGATGATGGTTGCGACTCTGAGCCGCCTGAAGTTTCATGAGCAGTGCTGTGTTGCATCAGTGGCGCTGCCGCGCGTGACCGCCGTCCTGCCAGCAGCCGTAGCATTGCATGGACGTCGCATTTCGGCAGCGTTCCGTTGCACTGCCGTCGCGCCGAGCATTTGGGCCACTAGGCGGAAGATTCGGGGCGAGAACGGGGGAGGAGAGGAGGGGAGGAAGAGGATGTGTGTGAAGAGGGTCACATTTTGATTACAGTGCAAAGTGTTGTATTGTGAAGGTTGAATGGTGAGCGAGGTCATGCCTGTCGCCTTTCAGACACCACGCCGCCGAATGACACATATGCATATCCTTATACATACATTACATATGTATACCTTTACATACATATCTATACAGGTGCAAGGGTTGCAGCTCGCTGTGCTTCTCTTCAATTGTTCATCGGACTCAGAGGGCTCATGGAGCCCGTAGGGCTCATAGGCCCCTCAGGGCTCGTAGGGGGCCTCATGGGGCCCATGGGGCTCGTAGTGCCCAGAAGGGCTCATAGGGCTGGTGGGGCTCACAGGGCCCATAGGGCTCATAGGGCCCATGGGGTTCATGCAGCTGATAGGGGTCATAGGGCTCAATTTGCTTGTGTGGGTCCTATGCCACACGGGCCCTCCGAGCCCTACGGGCCCCATGAGCCCGAACAACCCTATGAGCCCTATGAGCCCGATGAGGCCTATGAGCCGCCATTGGCCCAACCTCGTCGCCACTTCAACTGTTTGTTCCAAGGAGTTGGAAGATGCGAGCTCGCACCGTCGTCCGCTGCACTTCCCCCGCCAGGCTTCGGACGAGCAATCTTGCCCGTCGGCGGACCTCACGCGGCCAGGGTGGTCGAGGATGATTTTTTTTTTGCCTCTCTCCGCCTCGAGCCCCTCCGAAGTGCGCCCCGCCCAGCCCTCCCGAGACTGCGGCGACAGGCCCGCGGGCGCCGCGGGCGCAGGGCCTTGGGAGCATTCAAGTCCACGCTTCGCGTTGCCACACTGGGCCTCTGAACCATGCTTGCGTGGAGCTGCCAGTCACCGCAGCGCCTTGTGGCCCCGCAGGGGCCTCCACCGAAGGTCCCCTATAGGCCTCATGCGCCCTACGAGCCCTATGAGCCCTATGAGCCATGTGGCGCCTATGACCCCAATGAGCCCCATGAGCGTTACGAGCCGTATGTATCCAATGATCCATATGAGCCATCTGGGCCCTACGAGCCCCATCACCCTTGCGGGCCCTATACGCAGTATGAGCCCGTTCGGCACTATGACGCAGATTTGCCCTATGAACCTTGTGGGCCCCATGGGCCCTATGAGCCATATGGGCCCTACAGGGCCTTATAAGCCCTAGGAGCCCTATGGGCCCTATGATCAACATGGGCCCTAGGAGCCTTATGTGCCCTATAAGCCATGTGAGCCCTGCGAGCCCAATGGGCCATATGAACCCTACGAGGCCTGTGGGCCCTATGAACCCTATGGGCCATCTGGGCCCGATGCACCCTACGAGCCATATGGCCCCTACAAACCCTATGGGTCATATGTGCCCTCTCGGCCCTATGAGCCCTATGAGCCCTATGATGCCGATGATTCCTTTATACCGCATAGGCCCATGCGCCCTAGGGTTCACCAAATCCATAAGACTCACAGGCCTTATAAAGCCAATGGGGCCCGTACGGCTCGTAGGGCCCATGAGGCCCTTACGGGGGCCGTGCGGCTCACAGGGCGCAGCTGGCTCATAGGGCTCACGCGGCTCAGATGGTTCATAGAGCCTGCGTGGCTCATAGGGCTCACAGGGCTCATGTGACCCATGGGGCTCATAGGGCGGCTGCTGGATTCGCGGTTGCCATGGCAGAAGAGGGCGTGACGGTCCCCCAGCTATCCTGTGGTGGCGGGCCCGCGTTTGGAAAAGACAGCGCACCGCGCCTCGCTCCTCCTTTGTTCCTCAGCTCCCTCCTTCCCCCCCATCCCCAGCCACACTATGATTATAACATCGCTCTCGCCAGCCATGGTGGCACCACCCTCTTTCGGCACACCCTCGACACGCATGGGAGCCCCATAGGGGTGTGGGGGGGGGTGCGCTGAAGGTCTCAGTGGGGCCGCCCGCGTACGTGCGCCACGTCCAGTGCATTGTTGCGTGGCCTCATGCTGTGCTCCACAGAAGGCCCCGATGGGGCCGCCCGCATGCGCCCGCCACGCCCAGCACAACGTTTCGGGGCACCACGTGGGGCCCCACCCAACATATTAATGGGGCCGCTCGCGTGCGTCCGCCCCATCCAGCACAACGCTTCGTGGCCCCATGGGGGGCCCCACCGAGGGTCACAATGGGCCCGCCCGCACGCGCCAACCACGCCCAGCACACCGTTTCGCGGCCTCATAGGGGGGCCCCACCGAAGGTCGCAGCGGGGCCGCCCGCGCGCGCCCGCCACGCCCAATACAGTGCTTCGTGGCCCCATACGGATCACTGCTGCAAGTCGCAGCGGGGCAACCAGCATGCGCCCGCCACACCCAGCGCGGCGCTCCGTGGCCCCATAGGGCGCCCAACCAAAGATGCCAATGGGACCACCCACGCGCGCCCGCCACACCCAGCACCGCGCTTCGTGGCCCCATCGGGGGCCACGCTGAAGGTCACAGCGTGACCGCCCGCATGCGCCCACCACGCCCAATACAACGTTGCGTGGCCACATAGGATGCCCCACCGAAGGTCCCATCCGTGCCGCCCGCGTGCGTCCGCCACGCCCAGCGCAGCGTTTCGTGACCCATATGGGGCCCCACCGAAAATCACAGCGGGACCGCCCGCGTGCGCCCGCCACGCCCACTACACCGCGCCGCGGGCCCGTCGGAAGGAAGCTCAACCGAAGGTCCCAATGGGGACGCGCGCGCGCGCGCCCGCCACTGCCAGTGCAGCGCTTCGTGGCCCCATCGGATGCCCCACCGATGTTGTCAATGAGACAGCCCGCGTGCACCTGCCACGCCCAACACGGCGCTTCGTGGCGCCATAGGGCGGCCCACCGAAGGTCACTTGGAAGCCGCCCGCGTGATTTCCCCATGCCCAGCGCAGCGCTTCGTGGCCCCATCGGAAGCCCCGCTCAAGGTCCTAGTGGGACCGCCCGCGCGCGCCCGCCACGCCAACTGTAACGTTTCATGACCGCGCAAGGGTGCTCCAGCGAAGGCCCCAGCGGGGCCGCCCGCGCCCCCCCTCCTATCACCCCCCGTCCCCCGCCCCCTGCGCGCCCACCCCACCCGGCGCAGCGCCCCGTGGCCTCATGGGGGGCCCACGAGAAGACCACAGGCGCACCGCCCGCGCGCATCCCAACAGGAGCCCCGAGCGCGGGCCCTGCGCAACATCATGCGCGCGGGCCAAGGTGTCAACCTGTCGCCGTGTAGTGGTTCTGGGAGCACCTGCGCGGCGCGGTCGCAATGGTGCGAGGGCCCCGCGCGGGCGCTCGGGGGCTCACCGCAGCCTTGCATGAACCAGGCACGCTTGCAAATGCGGGGCCCGGGATCCAAGGCGCGCGGCCCCGCCCGCGGGTGGCGGGCGCCACGCCTTGCGGTCGGCCGCCCGCTCAGGCTCGCACCGAAGACTGACATTGGCATTCCAAACGCATTTGGGGTCGCAACCGCGGCGGGCCCGTCAACCTTCAATTGCAGCCGTGCCCGCGCGGGCTTCCGCGGCCTTCGGCGGCGCCGCGCCTCTGGCCCCCAGCCGAATGCGCAACAAGTGCGTCTGTTGCGCCCCGCCCTCGCCAGCTCGCGCGCGCCACCGCGGGCGCGGGGGGCTTCGGCCAGCCGACCAGCGCGCCCAGGCGCGCCCGCGCGCCTCCCCCCGCCAGGAACATCGCGCCGTTGCGCGCCCCCTGTTCGCCGAGAAGGCGAGGGTCTAGCGGGCGAAACCGCAGCGCGCCCGACCTGGGCGATGCCCCCCCTCCAACCGCCCTCCTCGGCACGCCCGCTGCTCTTCCACCAGCCAGTCGCGGCGCGGCAGGGCGGCGCCGCGACGGCGCGCGTCTGCGCGCCGTGCCTCCTGCGCCCCCCCCCCCCCCTCCCCTCCCCTTTGGGCGCGGCGCGCGGCCTCTGCGGTCCGCCGCGCCCGTCGCAGCGCCTGTCGCCCGACGCGTCAACGCTTTCGGCGAGTCCCCTTAGCAATCCCACGCGCCGCCACCGCCGCAACCCCCCTCGCCGTCCCCCCCCCCACCCCCCCTTCCCCCCCCCACCTTGACCCTCCTTCGCCGACGTGGCATTCTGCCCCGACGCACGTGCGCCGCTTGAGCCGTGCGCGAGCATGTCGGGGCCCTCGCGCCCGCCGATCCCCCGCGCGCCGCCCTTGACGCCAGCGCTGCGCACATTCGGCGGGTCCCGCCCCTCACCCTTTTCACCCGCCTTCCACCGCCCCCCCCCGCCCCCCGCCCCCCTCCCCGCCGCGCCCCCGTTCCTCCTTGGCCGACGCTGCCATCTGCCACGACAGGCGCGCCCGACGCGCTTGAGCCGCGCGCGAGCATGACGGGGCCCTCGCGCAAGCCGCTTCTCTGCGCGCAGCCCTGGGCGCCGACGCTGCGCGCCCGCGGCGGGCGCGCCCCCCGCCCCTTCCCTCCCCCGCGCCGCGGCCATCTGCCCCGACGCGCCCAAGTCCGACCCACTTGGGCCGCGCGCGAACATGGATGAGCCCTCGCGGCCGCCGCTTGCCACCGCTCCGCCCTGGGCGCCGACGCGGCACCCCCTCGGCGAGGGCCGCCCCGCGCAATCAACGCGCGAACAGCTGACGCGCAATTGGGCGGCCTGGCGCCCTCCATGCACGAACAGCTGGCATGCACTTCGGCGGCCTGGCGCAATCGATCCAGCGTCGTGCACTTCGGCGGCCTGGCGCAACCCGCGCGCGAACAGCTGTCATGGACTTGGCTGCGCGCCGAAATCTGCGCGCGCGCGCGGCGCGCAGTCGGGCAACCTGGCGCATTCAATGCACGAACAGCTGGCATGCAAACCGCGTGCGTGCGTGCGCCCGTGTGTTTGTGAGTGCGCGTCCGTGCGTGCGTGCGTGTGTGCGTGTGCGCGTGCGTGTGTGCGTGCGCGTGTGTGGGCGTGTGTGTGTGTGTGTGTGTGTGTGTGCGTGCGTGTTCGGGAGGGTGTGTGTGTGTGTGCGTGTGTGTGTGTGAGCGTGTGTGCGTGTGTTCGCGTGCGTGTGTGCGCGTGCGCGCGCGCGTTCGCGCGCGCGCGGCGGCGGCGATGGCTGCGGGGCAAGGGGGGAGGGGGGGGGTGGGGGGGGCGGGGGGGGGGGAGGGGTGCTCGCTCTCCGACGCAGGCCTGCTGCTGGAGTTCGCGGCGGGCGGCGCGGCGGAACCCTTGCGCGGCGCGCCCTGGGTCGCGAACTTGCGCGCCCTAAACTCTCGCGCTCGGTGGCGCGGCGGTGCGCCTCGGGCTCTTGCGCCGCGCGCCCCGCAGGGGGGTGGGCGCGCGCGCGCGCGCCATTTACGCCTGGTGTCGGCGCCAGGTGATCCCGAGGTTGCAACGCCAGCTCTCGCCGAGAGCAGATGTGATTTACCATATGAAAATCACGTAGGCGCGCCATGGATTTAATCATGGAAAAACATACATTCCACCACCGAAAAAACATTGAAGACACATGCGAACAAACACGTTTTCATCATCTGCAAATCACGCGTGCCACCGCGATTTCAACATACAGAATTTACGATTTCATCATGAATTTATTACGTTGCAATCATACATTGCGGTCACGAATTGATCACGAAAAAATTACAACATAAACATACATCCAATCACATATAAAACATACATCTCAACATACAACAAACATACGCCCATTTGTGATTGTATGTTTCCTCAGTGAAAACATATGAAAATCATACGTACCCTCCTCGATATCAATCATCTAAAAATCATACATGCGAACATACGAGCGACTACGTTACAAACATAAATCAAGCACAGAAAAAACATACAATCAATCACATCGAAATCACACATGAAACACGTTTCAATCATATATACAATGACGTATCCATTACGATTTGAACACGCACGTCGGTATGAATCAACCACATGGAAAACATGTATAAATCACATAAAAAAATCATACAAAAATCATATACAAAACATATGATCCACTATATAAAAATCACATATTGATCATATGGTGCTACGGCGCATGTGATTTTACAATTGTGGTTCATGCCGCTTGAGCATGCGCGCGTGGGTTTGCAATCGTCGCGCGATGCCTCCGCGCGCGCAATCTACCCCCCCCCCCCCCCTTCGCCGCCATCGCCGCCGCGGCCGCGCCGCCTCGCCTGGCCCGCGACCCCCCCCCCCCCCCCCGCGCGCCACCGCCGCCGCTGCCGCGCGCGGGCGGGCGGGCGGGCGCGGCGCCGAGGTACTTGGGGCGCGCGGGAGGGGGGGTGGGGGGAGAGAGAGGGAGAGAGAAAACGAGAGAGGGGGGCGCGGGGGGGGTGGGAAGGGGGAGGGGCGCACGGGCGCGAGAAGGGCCAGGGGGGGGGGGGCGCGAGCGGGCGGCGGCGGAGAGGGGGCACGCGAAAAGGAGCGGGCGCAAGGCGCTGAGCCAGAGCGCTGGGAGATGTGGAAGGGGCGAAGGCGGCGGCGCGAGGTGAGAGGAAGGAGGGGGGTGGTGGGGGGTTGGTGGACGGGGGGGGGGTGGGGGGGGGCGGGGGGTGGGGGGAGGGGCGCGCGCGGGGAACGGGCGAGGGGGGCGGTGGGGGGGGGCGAAGCGAGGGTGGAGGCGCGGAGGAGGGGAGAGGGGGGAGTTGGAGGTGATGGTGTTGGGGCGTGCGTGTATGTCTGAATGTCTGTCTGTATGTCTGTATGTGCGCGCGCGGGCGCGCGCGCGCGTGCGCGCGTGCGTGCGTGCGTGTGCGCGTGCGCGTGCGCCTGCATGCATGCTTGTGCGCGCGTTGTGCGCGCGTGCGCGCGCGCGTGGTGCGCGCGTCCGCGCGCCGCCCAGGCGTTCAGCGCTGGCGCCCCTCACGCCGCCTCTCTTCCCCTCTCCCCGCCCCCGCGCGCGCGCCCGCGCGCCGCCGCTGCCACCGCGGCCGCCGCCGCCGCTGTCTCGACCGCAGCCGCCGCCGCAGCCGCCACCGACGCCGCCCTTGCTCGACCACCCCCCGCCAATCCGTTCACCGCGTTCACCCGCCCGCCCCCCCTCCCCTCCCCCAAACCCACGCCGCGCCGACTGCGCGGCCCAAGCTTGAGTTGGCATCGTGGGGCACCCATCCTCGGCACCCCTTGCGCCCGCACCCCGTTCGCCCCCCGCGCCCGCCCGCCCGCCCGCGCGCGCCGAAACGCGCGCGCGCACTTAGGATGCCCAGCGCATCTTCCCGCAGCACCCCCCCCCCCCCCCTCCCCCAGCGCGCGCGCCCGCCCTCCCCCGCCGCCCCACCGCCATCCGCGCGCCCGCGGGCCCTCCTAAGGGCCTCGGGTCTCTCGGCTGGTCACTAGGGGTCTCGCAAGGGTCTCTGGGCCTCGGGAAGGTGGACGGGGAAGGGGGGGGGGGGGGGGCAAGTCTCTCGGATGGTCACGGTATCTGAGGTAAGGTCTCGTAAGGGTTTCTCAAGGGTCTCGGGTCATAGTTGGTCTAGTGGGGCCCGTAGGGGTCTCTGTGTCTATTAGGTGCCTCGGGTCCCTCAGAGGGTCTCTTAGAAGGTATCTTCATACATGTGGCTTTAAAAGTAGTGTAAGGGTATCTCGGGTACCAGGGTTGAT
The DNA here is from genome assembly GCA_963575745.1 of Prorocentrum cordatum. NCBI lineage: Eukaryota > Dinophyceae > Prorocentrales > Prorocentraceae > Prorocentrum > Prorocentrum cordatum. The sequence goes on along the minus strand of CAUYUJ010016059.1, from coordinate 1,433,674 downwards.
CTCTTAAAAAAGGTTTCGTAAGGGTCTAGGCTGGCCACCCTGGTCGTCCTCAATCTGTTATGCTATGCCAGGGTGTCCAACGTTTAGTGCGGTAGCCTAGCGGTCGCAGCGGGTTCGGCCTGGGGCCCCACTGGCCGCCCTCGTCTCTGCTGCGCATGGTCGGCGCCCCCCTGTTGCACGGCCGCGGTGCGCTGGATGCAATCCACGCCCTGCAGCGGCAATTGCACAGGGGGGCAACCTTTTCCGCGGGGTGGGCGGGGCACGGGGGTGTCTAGTGCTTGTTGTCTTGATTGGCAGTGCTGGTGGCGCGCGGCCAGCCATGGAGCTCGGGCCGAGGGGCCCCGCCAAGCAGGCGGCGCTGGACTTGGGCCAGCCAGTTCACATCGACCGTCGCCCCGTCCCCTCATGTGGCAGCAGCAGGCGCAATTTGTTTCCCTGGGCCTAAACCAGCGATGCCGATTGTTGTCGCTCGCACGCCTTGCTGTTCACTTGCGGTGGGCTGACGATCGCAGCGGGCTCGACCTGGGGCCCATGCGGCCGTCCTTGCCGTTGCTGCGCGTTGTCGGCGCCCCACTATTGCACGGCCGTGGAGCGCTGGAGGTAACGCTCCTTCTGCGGCGACAGTTGCACAAGGCGCCGCCCTTTTCGCGGGTGGGCTGGGCGCGGGGGTGGGCTTGGTTTAGCCAGTCCACCTCGACCGTCGCCCCGCCCCCCTTCACTGGCCGCGGTTGTCGGACGCTCGCAGCGGGTTCGGCCTGGGGCCCCAGTGGCCGTCCTTGTCATTGCTGCGCGTTGTCGGCGCCTCCCTGTTGCACGGCCGTGGGGCGCTGGGGGCAGTGCTCCCTCTGCGGCGACTGTTGCACAGGGGGGGGGCGCCCCCCGCGGTGCATGGGCACGGGGGCGGGCTTGGTTGGTTCGTTCACCGCGGCCGCTTTTCAGCCCACACCCCCTCTCCTCTGCCCTTGGGGCGGCGGGGTGGCTCGGTTTTGCTCTGGTCTCGGAATTCGGCCTCGGGGCCGTTCTCGCCCGTGCTGGCGGGCCCGCTGCAAGGCGCTCGCCCGCTGCCGCCAGTCCTCGCCGCCGCTGCTTCGGACTGCACAGTGCCGACTGTCGACTGGATCGCGCTCTCCCCCCCTTCCCCGCACTTTCGCGCACCTCCAAAGAAAAGCTTGGCCCCATGGCCCCCTTTATGCCCCCTGCGAGCAGCATGAGCCGCACGGGCCATGTACGCCCTATGAGCCATATGACCCCTGCGAGCCTTACGACCCCGATGAGCCCTATGGGCCCTATGGGCCCCATGAGCCCTATGAGCCCTAAACGCCCTATGAGCCCGATGAGTCCCATGAGCCCTGCGAGCCTCGTGGCCCTTACGGGCCCTGTAAGACCCATGAGCCCTCTCTGCCCTATGGCCCATGAGCCCTCTCGGCCCTATGACCATGTGAGCCCTATTGATCATATGGGCCATATGAGCACTATAAGCCCTATGTGCACCATGGGCCCTATGAGCTTCCTGTGCCCTTGAGCCCTATGAGCGCTATGGGCCCGATGGGCCCTATGAGCCATGCGAGCCCGATGAGCCCTATGATCCCGACGAGCCGTATGAGCACGATGAGCCCTGCGAGCCATATGGGCCCCATGAGCCCTATTATCCATATGAATCCTATGGCCTCATGATGTCTATGAACCCTGCGAGCCCTACGGGCCGTATGACACCTACGAGCCCTGTGGGTCATATGAGCCCTCTTGACCCTGACCCTATGAGCCCATGGGCCATATAAACCCTATGGGATCTATGAGCCCTAAAGTCCTGTGAGCCCTATTGGCCCTATGAGCCCTTTGGGCCCTATGGGCTCTATGGGCCCTATGAGCCATATGAGCCATATGAGCCCACGGAGCCCTATGAGCCTGATGGGCCCTTATGAGCCCTATGAGCCATTTGAGCCATACGAGCCCCATGAGTTCTATGAGCCCTACGAGCCCTATGTGCCCCATGAGTCCTATGAGCCGTATAAGCTCGATGCGCCCTGTGATACCGATGAGCCCTATGAGCCCTGCGAGCCCTACCAGCCCTATGAGCCCTGAATGCCATATGAGCCCTATGGGCCCTATTAGGCCTATGAGCACAATGGGCCCTATGAGCCCACTCGGCCCTATGAGCCCCATGAGCCCTATGAGCTGTCAGAGCCCTCTGAGCCCTCTGAGCCCTTTTGAGCCCTATGAGCCCTCAGCGCGAAGCGCAGCGGGCGTCAAGTCTCGTATTCGAAGCATACCGAAGCATAGTATAGCTTCCCCGAACCAAACTGAAGGCCTTGCGATAAACCGTGGGCGGAAGTACAGGCGTGGGTTTGTCTACCCAGCGGGGGGCGCGGTGCGAGTGGGGACTGCCCGGCGGTGCGCCGTTAGTGACCCTCGCACCGTTGCTCCCCGGCCCCGCGCACGGCGCGGAGTGTTCAACTCTGCCTCTGGCTGGATGGAACAAATCCCCCTCGCGCTGCAAGTGTTTACATTTGGTGATGCCCCTGTCTTCTTCTCGGACGGGCAGGCACTGCTCGCGCGCCCCATTGGGACTACTATGTCCTACCTGGAGGCTCCAGGTCGCGGGCTCGCGAGGCAGCTTCACGGACAAAGGAGTTATTGATCGTTGTTGGCTGGCGGTCGGATAAGAGAAGGCGTGCCCATATTGCGTCTGCTGTTGGGCACGGCCCGACGCCAGCGACAGACGCTGCGATTCTCGTTGCCTTTGACGCATCACGGGGGGGGGGAGGCATGTCGTCAACCGGATGAAAGGGCGCCCTGTCTGGCGGGTGGGGTCGGGTAAACTGGGTTCCAAAGGGCCTTCGGGGGGTGGGCGAGTGGCCGCGGGGACGCATACGGCATAGGCCACCCAGGTAAGCAAGGACCCATAATACATACAGGGTGGAATAGGTTGTCTGCTTGGAGCGGGGCCCCCTCCCCCCCATAATTATCCGTCTCAGTGCAGTAGCAATACTAAACATGACACGCGAGGTCAACTCTTAGGAAGGATACGTGCGAGCACGCTGTTTGCAACCGAGAACTTCTGATCGAATCCGCCCCGCCCTCCCCCACCCCCGATGCTTCTTGAGAGAGGCGTGCGTTTGGGGTCCTGTGTGTAACGTGTGTGTTCCCAGATCAGTGCTGATCACGTGTGGCTTGCCCGCGTAAGGTCCCCCTCTGGCGCCGACCATGGCGCACGCGTGAAGGGCGTTTCGCCCGTTCTGCGGCTGCTTCGCCAAACGCGCATCTGTTGCTCCAACTGTCGTGTCCCTTTGCCTCTTGGCCCCCTCGCCTTCCCCTTCCCGTCAACTCCTCTCCCTGCTGTGCCGTTTGCTGTCGCACCTTTGCTCGCATAGCTTTTTCAGGATCAGAGTTGGCCGACTCACGCCCGCGGGGAGATCACAGCACTCACAGGGCTCCCGCCTCACAAAGATACACTATACTATACCAGAGTTCGCGCCAGCCGTGGGATGGTCAAGCAGTGCTCGAAGCTCACCGAAGCTGCCCTGAGCGCCCACGACTGCTCCGAGCGCCCTCGACGGGCCTCAGCGGCCGCCGCGGCCACCGACGCACGCGACCTCAAGAGACGCAAGTTGGTGGCCGCGCCGTGCTACATGTGCAAGGCTCAGCCGAAGCACGGCCACTGGGCGGAGAGGGACAAGAAGGGCCACCCGATCGGCAACAACTGCGGGGACTGTTGGAGCACCTACTCGCAGGGAGGTTTCGTAGAAGATGGCACGTTCGAGGCGGTGGCAGACAAGTGCAGGGACGACGAGGCCTACAACAAGGAGTTCAACGCGGCGAACGCCGCGAGGCTGGACCCTTCGGCGAAGGGTTGGGATGAGGAGTACGAAGTGGACGACTGCGACGAGTTCAAGGTCGTCGTCGAGCAGTGTTGGCTCGGCGTTCCACGCGCCAGTTTCAAGGCAGCGACTGGCAAGAACCCCGACGACTGCAGCATCCGCATGCAGAACTTGCCTGGCACCACGGTCGGCAACGAGTACAAAGGCTTCCTGTGCAAGGATGCGGCCAACCCGTACATCAGGTACCGCGTCCAGCGGAGCTTCGCGATCAGGCGCAGCAAACTCGTCGAGAAGAGGGGCACGCACCTGCGCCGCAATCAGGCCGACCTCACGCTTGCTAAACAGGCTCGGGGGTCAACCAGCACAAAATGAATACGGGATGGAGGGGAGGGGGTTAGGGCAAATGCTGAGGAGCGGAGCGGGGGAGGGCGGAGGATCCAAGGTGAGGATGAGCGGGGAAGTGACGAGGAAGAGCATGAGGAGGACGAGGCGGAGGATGAGGAGACGTCCCAAGCGTCCTGAGATCATTGTAGAGCGAGGTCCTTGGTCCTAGGTGTGGTCTCTGTGATTTCTTTCGTTTGTTTGCTCGTGCGTTCTATCTCTCTTGCCCTCCCTCTCTCACTGAACCAGGTGATCCCAGGGCCAGAATTCAGAGTTCAGAGGTCCACTGGCGAGTCGCCTTGAAAAAAAAACACATGTGTTTTTGTTGGCAGCCCCTTGAAAACAAAACACATGTGTTTTTTTGGCGGCACCCTATGTGCCCTCCCGCATCCGATTGCCCGAAAGGCCAAGAAGCTGAAGGCGAATCTCCTCTCCAAGCTGCGCAACGTGAAGTTCGACCTCGGCCACTTCGAGAACCTGGCCCACGGCAGTGTCCCCGAGGACCTCGAGGGCGAGGGCGCGGCCGAGGCGGACGATGATGCGGACGACGAGGCAGCGGACGGGAGCCAGTCTTCGGAGCCCGCCGAGGTGGAGTCCGTTGGTGCGCACCCGGAGGCGGGCCCCAGCCGCGGCCCCGCCACCTCAGGCGCCAGTGCGATCGCGGCGCTGGCGGCATCTCGCAGGCCAGAGCGTGCCATGTCCGTCACGCCCTCCAAGACGCTCGAGGCAGGCCCAACGCCCTCGCTGCTCTCCGCCAGTCCGATCGACGTCACCAGCAAGGATCAGTGGGCCAAGAAGGTCAACAAGTACCAGGAGAAGCTCAACGTGTCAGCCATCATGGAGGGTGGCCCGTACAAGACCGACCTGCGCTGGGCGAAGGACTTACTGCACAAATTTCCAGATCGAACGACTCCGCAGTACAAGAACCTCAAGGCCCACGTCGATAAGGTTGAGGCGGCAGTCGACTTGACAGTGGATGCCATTCAGAAGACGGCAGATGCAGAGGCTCTCAAGGCGAGGATCGCGACCATTGGCAGCGACTTCGAGTACCCGACCTCCATCAAGATCGCACTCCTCAAGAACACCATGTCTCGCCTGACGGCTGACAAGCACGTGAGCAAGCAGCGTATCAGCCAAACGCTCGAGCACATCTTGCCGCTCGTCCTCAAAGCCGATTGCGAGGGTGGATCCACGGAGGGCCAACATGACGACGCTGAGCATGACTTCCAGCCGACGTCTCCGCAATTGGCGCTGATCGAGGGATCACCTGAGGAGTTGGCCACCTTGTTCACGCAGTACTTTGGACAATACGTTTTGCCTGCCTTGGTGGCTTCGTGTTCGGCATCTGAGCGCCTGTTCGGCGACGCGTCGCAGGCGATCTTGGAGAAGCTCGACGCCTTCGGCCTGGACATCCCCGACGCCACCATCGAGGCGTTCCAGGATGCCATCGGCATCGTGAATGTGTTGCAGTGCTTACTGGACCCTACTGATACCATTCACATACAGGAGGTCGCCAACATCAAGACGGCTGTCAAGAACAAGACTCTCACTGGGCTCCAGGAATCCCTGGTCTCCATCATCCAGGAGTCGGCTAAGCTGAAACAGTCCTGGGATGACATCACGGTGAAGGGTGGTTCGCTCGGGGTCCAGCCGAAAATCAATGAAGCCAACTCCGATATCCAGAAGGGTTGTGGCGACGACGTCGTGGCGGACATCGTCAAGAACTTGCCGTCTTGGGAGCTGGGGTGCCGCAGCGGAGGTGTCGTGCCGTTGCGCGGCGCGCTCCAGACCCGCATCGCAGCCATGATCACCGACATCGATGCGCTTTGTATCGAGCAGTCGTTGACGACAGAGGGCATCGTTTCCGAGGTGAAGGTCAAGCTCGGTATCTTGACTGAGTGCGTTGGTGTATTCCCGAACCTCGCTGTTTCCATCAAGGCCGCCATCTCCAATGCTCAGCGTGCGCTGGGCTGTGCTTCTGATTTGTCGTTTGGGACCGCATTCGTTACAGAGATGGAGCAGCTCTCGAAGACTACGGACTTCGACACCCTGGACCTTTCCAAGTACTCCCAGAAATGCCAGGACTACATGGCGGTGTCTGGCAAGTTCGCCGACGTCCCCAGAGGTGTTGAGGTATTGGGCGGGCTGGCAATCTCGCTTCTCGGGTACGTGGCCAAGAACGTGAAGAACGTGGGGAACGATGGCGTGAGGTCTGCCGCAGACTTGCTCGAGAAGATTTCGGCCGTGCTGGGCAAGCTCGCCTGCGACGACGTGTTGGTGGCGAAGGGCGTCGTGAGCAAGCTACTGGCGCTGCTGAACTCGTACGAGGGGTGGGCGAGGTTGGCCAAGGACGCGGCCTGCAGGGTGGAGCTGGACGCTGACCTCGTCAAGTCGCTGGCGTTCGTCAGCGCCCTCACCGCCTGGCAGGCAGCAAGCGTCGAGAGCGTGACGTACTTCCCGCTCGAGGGCATCACCCCCGTCGTGACTGCCGACGTGGAGGAGGCACAATCGCTTCGCAACGCAGTGGCTACCAGTTTGTTGGCAGGGCTCGCGAACCAGTTCGGCAACTGCGACATCCAGAAGCTCTGCGGCGGCACAGACAACGGTTCCAAGTGGCACGATGGGCTTGACAAGGACTCGGATTGGACAGCGATCAAAGAGCGAGCTACGACCACGATCCTGCGCGCGAGCTTCGACGTGAAGAAGTTTAACGCCAACCTCGCCACTTGCGAGGCCATGCACCGCACGACTACGGAGCAATTCGAGATGTTCTCGATCACTGACAATACGGAGGTGATGGCAGAATTGAAGGGCTACTTGGAGGACGGCAGGGCGACCGTGACGGAGGGCATGGTCATGTACCACGCGACGTGCGACATGCAGGCGTCCGAGAAGAAGAGGAACCTCAATAGGGAGAGGAAGGCGCTCGAGAAGCTGTCCGAGGGTGTCCAGGGCCGTGTGTTTGAGCCCCTCAAGACCTACCTGTACAACGAGTCCTCCCTCCTGGGCATCAAGAAGCAGCCCGCCAAGGGGGGTGTGCCAGCAGTGTGAGCCTGACAGCTTGCGAGTGGACTCGTCGGCTGGCGCTGGCGACTGGGGGAGGAGATGAAGGGGGATACGAGGGTTAGGACGGGGGCGAGAAAGAGAGGTGCGACGGAGAATGATCAGGACTCACACGCTCTGACTGTTTGTTTGGGGCGAGCTCGCCACGAGCTCGGAAGCAACGCCTGTGCGAGAGCGGTCGGCCGTTCGAACATTGCTGATGTTTCGCGTACCTCTGCCAGCCCATCTAGAAACGATACCCTGGTGAGTTGAGGTGGTCAGGGAAGTGAGGAGGCATGCAGACGAATACAGGGCGAGGGATGCAGTCGTATACCTCAAGAGGGGGAGGATGGAGGAGGACCCGCCGTCGGAGGAGGACGAGGAGGAAGAGGGGGAGGATAATGAGGAGGAGGAGGAGGATGAGGAGTAGGGCGATGACGAAGAGGACGAGAAGGATGAGAAGGATAATGAGGTAGTGATGGGTACCTCGGGGGTCCTCTTGAGGCCTCGTACTGGGTCTTCTGGGGTCTTCTCGGGGGCCTCCTGGGGCCGCCTGGGCGCCTCTCATTGCCCTATCGGGGCGCCCCTGGGAGCTCCAGGGGCGCTCGCGGGTCCATTTTGGAGGACGTCGATCAAACGCGAGGGGGTGCTTTACGTAGCGCCACGCGCTCGGGAGCCCCCAACATCGCACTGTAGCGCCTGCATAGGGCACTCTTGGAGCGCTCTTGGGCGCACGTGGGGCCGTCGCGGGGCTCTCTTGGGCCCCATCCAAGGGCCTTCTTGGACCATGTTGGGACCATTGTTGGGACGTCGGGTGGTCATCGGAAGCGAAACGGTGAGACATCAACAACTGAGCTTCCGTAGGTGGTTGAAGGATGTTGGCGTCGTGGGGGCCTCCTTGGAGGTCTTGGGGGCGCAGTGGGGCCGCCTTGAAGCGTTCTGGGAATCTCCTGGGGCATATTGGGGGGCCGACTTGAGGCAGCATGGGCTATCGCGGGCCATCTTGGAGGTCATCGCTGGCTCTCTGAAGCCATCCTGGGGCCATGTTGTGCAAAGCCGTGTCCCCTGACGCCTCGCGGTGCGCCCCGTCCAGGTCCAGAGGAGGGGCGGCGGGTGAGGGGCAAGCCCCTCCCCGAAGGGGAATACAAGGGGTTGGAAGGGCAAGCTCCCTAGACCACCTACGCCCAGAAGGCTGGTGGGGCTACCCTGGCGAAAGACCCGACCATATGCAGTTGTAGGCAACGCGTTGTCAATGCCACGTTCGGTGGACCACGCGCCGCGTGATGGGGCGTGCCGTATTGAATGGGCGGGGTACGCGCACGGGCGGTTCCCTTTGGGGCGTTCGGTGGAGCTCCATGTGGGGCCACGAACGTTGTAGTGGATGGTGGGCGGTGCCACTGGGGCCTTCGCTGGAGCTCCCAATGGTGCTGCCAAACGCTGTGCTGCGTGTGGCGGGCGCATGCGGGCGGCCTCACTGGGACAGTCGTTGGAGATCCCCATGCTGCCACGACGCGCTGTACTGGGTGTGGCGGGCGCGTGCGAACGGCCCCACTGGGGCCTTCGGCGGGGCTCCATGTGGGAGCACGAAACGCTGTGCTTGGAGTTGCGGACGCATGCGGGCGGTCTCATTGGGACGGTCGGTGGAACTTCCGATGGGGACACGGAGCGCTGTACTGGGTGTGGCGGGCGCGTGCGGGTTGTTCCACTGGGGCCTTCGGCAAGGCCCCCTATGCGGCCACGGCGCGCTGCGCTGGGTGTGCGGGCGCGCGCAGGTTGTCCCACTGTGGCTTTCGGTGTGGCTTCCTATGGGGCCACGAAGCGGTGTGCTGGGTGTGGCGGGCGCATGCGGGCGCCCCTCCTGTGGCCTTAGATCGCTGTGCTGGGCGTGGCGGACGCACGCGGGCGGTCCCAATGTGACATTCGGTTGGCCCCCCCCAGGGGGGCACGACGCGCCATGCTGGGTGTGGCGGGAGCGCGCGGGCCGTCCCACTGGGACCTTCGGTGGAGCTCCCTACGGGGCCACGAAGCGCTGCATTGGGCGTGGCGGACGCATGCGGGCAATGCCATTGGGACCTTCGGTGGGGATCCATATGGGGCCACGACGCGCTGTGCTGGGGGTGGCGAGCGCACGCGGGCGGTCACAATACGGCATTCAATTGGGCCCCCTATGCGGCCACGAAACGTTGTGCCGCGTGGCGGACGCGTGCGGGCAGCTCCGCTTGGACCTTCGGTGGGGCTCCTTATGGTGCCACCAATCGCTGTGTTGGGTCCAGCGGGCGCATGCGGGCGGTCCCACTGGGACCTTCGTTGGGGATCCCTTTTGGGCCACGGGGCGCTGTGCTGGGTGTGGCGGGCGCACGCGTGCGGTCCCATTCGGGCTTTCGGTGGGGACCCATCTGGTGCCACGAAGCGCTGCACTGGGCGTGGCGGACGCATGCGGGCGGCCCCACTGGGACTGTCGGTGAAGGTAGCTATGAGGCCGCGGAACGCTGTGCTGGGCGTGGCGGGCGCATGCGGGCAATCTCATTGGGACCTTCGGTGGGGCCCCCCATGGGGCCACGAAGCGTGTCAGGGGTGTGCCGAACGAGGAGGGAGGCCGACATGGGTGGCGTTGGCGGTGGCGATAATGATAGTGTGACGATCGTGATGATGGGAGGAAGGAGGAGGGGGCGGAAAAACGCGGAGTGAGACGCGGGGCACTGTCCCATCAACACGAGGACCCAACACTACACGATGGTCGGGGACACAACGGAATCCAGAACCACCTGCCGTCTCCATCCTCTCCCTCCCTCTTCCCCTACTCCTGCTTACCCTTCCCCCCACTTCCCCTTGCCCTCGCTTTTGCGCGTGCCCTCCCCTCGCCTTCCCTCCGCCCTCTCCCTCGCTCCCTCCACCTTCCTCTCTCGGCGGCCCCCTCCCCCCCTCTCCCCGCCCTCCCCCGCCCCCTCCCTCGACTCTCGCCCTCCCTCCCCTCGCCCACCACCGCCCGCCCTGCCACGCACCTCGGGCTCGTCCACGACTCCAGGGGCGTGCTGGAGATCGCAAGCGACACCGAGGATGGCGTCGGGGGGGGGGGACGAGGACTGCTTTTGAAGAAGACCTCCTCCTTTTCAGCCTCCTTTTTCTCTTCCTCCTTCTCCCCCTTCCCCCTCATCCACCTCCTCCTCACCCAAGCCATGCGTGGCTCGAATGTGTTTCTCGAGGTGGCGCAGGGCTACGCCAGCTCGAGGGTCGCAGAAACCTGCCAAGACCACACACCACTCCAACACCCACGCACCACCCGCCCACCGCCCACCCACCACGCACACACTCGCCCACCACCCGCCCACCGCCCACCCACCACCCACCCACCCCTCACCCACCGCCCACCCACCACGCCCACCAGTCCAGCACCCACGCACCAAACCCAAGCACCACCCACCACCCACCTACCACCGCCCCACCGCCCACCCACCACCCACCTACCACCCACCCAACGCTCCAGCACCCACGCATCACACCTGACACCCGCCCACAACCTACCCACCACCCGCCCACCACCCACCCGCCACCCACCCCACGCACAAGCACAGGGGGCGCACCCTGGGCCCCACGGCGTTTCACGTAGGGTCGTTGTCCCGTCACAGCGAGGCCCAGCTGTGTTTGCCTTCACGTGGTTGGTTACCCACCCTTGCTGCTCGGTTTGGCATTGGCTCGAGCCTTAGCCTGGCTGCTTGGCTGCGTATTTCGCCGTGCTTCTGGCGTTCGTGGAAGCGCGCGTCGCTGAGGAGGGCCGTTGTTTCCACCGATCCGTTCGGGCCCTGCGGTTTCTTGCGCGCAGTGTCGTTTGATGCTCCACGCGTCTGCTCGGACCTCTTGTGTTTCCCTGATTCGGTTTTGGCACTTCTCGGTTTGCTCGCAGGTGTGTTGGGGCCGCGTGATGGCTTGTGCCCAACAGATGTGGCGGACTAGCGCTACGGCGCAACGATGGTGCGTCCACGTTGGGACGTGCGCTGCACATGGCGCCTCCGTAGTCAAACATATCTAGTGATGTTTTTTCTGTTCGCTGTGGGGCATCCGTGATGGCCGTGTGTGATTTCTTGGAAAATCCTATGTTTTTTTTGTGATTGGTTTTCGTGTTTTTTTCATGATTGATCAATGTTTTGGCGATTTCTCTCCCTGGGGCAGTTTACAGGCCCAAACGAAACACAATCTTAGGGCCAAACCGGGTCGTGGTCGAGCCTTTCTGGAAGGCTTCTTGGGGTCTTTTGGGAGGCCCTTCGGAGGCCTCTTGGCGATATTGTGGGGTCCTCCTGGGGCCTCCTTGTGGCCTTTTCGGGAATCTTGGGATGGTCTTTTGCGCCTCCGAGGGGCATCGTGGGGGCCTGCGGTCGGTCTCGGGGGCCATATGTCGGGGAACTGTTCGACGTGTCATTTCGGATTCCCTCTCTTGGGGCTATCTCGGGAGCCTCTTGAATTCTCTTGAGAGGCCTCTTGGGCTGTCTTGCAGCCCTCTTGGTATGTTTTTGGGCTGTCCTGGGAGCCTCTTGGTTTGACTGGAGGCGATATTTGGGCCGTCTCGGGCGGTCGGAAGCCTGACAAGGCTTTGACGCCAAGATTCTTCTAACACCGATGGGAACTCAACGACATTTGGCTTCTGTAGGCCCTCCTGGGCCTGTCTGGGAGCATCTTGGGGCTACTATCTTGAGGCCTCTTGGGACTGTCTTCGGGCCATCTTGAGGCCTGCCACCTATTGATCCCGACTCTTGGGCTCTCTTGGAGCTCTCTTGAGGCGCCTTGCAGCGATCTGGAGGGTCCCGCGAAGGCAGCCCCTTGCTGCCACCGGTAATCCTCCTTCGGAGAGCCGTCCTGGTTAGCGGGTCGGCATGCTGGCGCTGGGCGTGGATGAGGATTGTGATGGCCAGGGTGAGGACGGTGAGGATAGAATGGGGAGGAGGAGGAGGAGGAGGAGGAGGAAGAGGAGGACAAAGGGTAGCGGGTAGCATGAAAGGCATAAGCAGGATGAGGGTGAGGACAGTGGGGTTAGGAGGAGGAGGAGGAGGAGGAGGAGGAGACGGAGGTGAAGGAGGAGGAGGAGGAGGAAGAAGAAGGGTAGCAGGAGTGGAATAAGTCAGATGAGGGTGGCAGAAGCAAGACGAGTAGGAGGGCGGCGAGGATCCTTCGGAGAGGGTATAACAATGCACTGCTCCGTGTGCAGGTCTCAGAATGCATTGCTCCGGGTGCAGGTCAGGGCGAGCGAGTCTGAGGCGAAGGAGGGGGAAGAGGGGAGGATGAGGATGAGGCCTCTCGATTGCTTCTTGGAGCGATCTCGGGGCCGAACCGGGTCGTGGGCAAGGTGCCTTTGGAGGAGTTTGTTTGGAGTCTCGTGGGAGGCTCCGCGGCGCCGTCTTGGCGACATTTGTGGGACCTCCTGAGGCCTCATTCTTGGTCAGCAGGTCGGTCTGAGGACGCTGGGCATGCAGGAGGTGAGGATGATGATGAAGACGGTAAGGGCGAGGGTGAAGACAGTGAGGTCAGGATGAGCAGTAGGAAGAGGAGGGGATTTGGCCTCTCACTGGCTTCTTGGGTCGATCCCAGGCAAAACGGGGTCGTGTGGACAAGACGCCTCTTGTCGAGCCGTCTTGAGGCCTGCCACTTATCGGCGGTGAGCCCGGGGGGAAGTGAGAAGGAGAAGGCCATCTCCGAAGGCTCTGAAGCCCCCCGACCTTCTGAGAAGTTTTCCAAGACTTCACCGAAGACACCGAAAACTTCTCTGAAGGCGCGAGGGCTTTCAAGAAGTCCCGCCGCCTTCTGAAAAGGCCTTCTCCTTGTCACTTCCCCCATGGCTCGCCGCCGAACCTATTGATCCCGACTCTCTGGCCCTCTCTGAGTTCCCTTGGGGTCCCATGAGGCGCTCCTGGGGCGATCTGGAGAGCTCCGAAGACCGCCTCCCGGAGTTCGGGCGTCCGTGGCACCGACCGCCCGGGACCACCCCAGGAGTTGCCCGGGAGTTGGCCGGGGTTCGCCCGAGGTTCGTTTCGTCCGGGGAGCCCCCAGGGACCGCCACGCGCGCGCGAATTAGATACTTGAGTCACCTGCAACCCGAGATTCTAGCACGCCTCTGACCCGTTGGGTCGGCGAGTTGCTCTGGCCGCCAACGTTCGAGCTGTTTCGTGTTGGTGGCGACATGCTTTGCAACGAACACCAGAAAATTAGATCAGTCGATCTTGCACGGTGTTCAGTTTTCGAGTTTGTGTCAGCGCCTGTTGCAGGCAGGTTTGTGGCCCCAGTCGCGCCTGCTCTGGGGAAAGGGCCGCTTCTAGTCTTTGTAAAATACATGGGCAAGACTGTGGAGCATCACGTGCATGAGGATGCTACAGTAGGCGGACTGGCACAGCTCGTGTCGCAGCGCTGTGGTGACAGCGTCCTGGCGATCACACCGTCAATTGTTCATCATGGGCCAGAGTGCGGCTCAGTGACTATCGAGTGGCTCAGCATGGCAGGCTCTGTGCTGACGAAGACGACAACCAGGACGAGCGAGTCGATTGGCTCTCTGAGGGCACGGGTCGCGGAGAGGCTCTGGACACCCGTGCACCGCCTCCGCTTGTGCCTGTCAGATGGGCGGTTGCTTGAGATCATGGAGGACCGCATGTGGGATAACGTGAATTCTGTTAAGGGTGGGACGTTCGTGTCTACGAAGTCTTTTTGAAGTTCTGCTGCTTGCAGCGGACAGTTCGGATTTTTTGCGAACCAGATACAGAGCAACAGGGTCGGTCTGACCCACGCTGTGGCCCAACTCGTAGGCCAGCCCCTTCTTTCTTCGAAAGGGCATGGATCGAAACAGAACCAGAGCCCCCCGTCATGTTTGAGCAGCCTGGAGCGGACCTCCCAGTGGATGGCGCGGGGTTCCCCCCCAGGGACCTCCGCAAAGCGGGTTCCACCTCGTTGTTCCTTCTCGTGCTACTCGTAGAACACAAAGCTGAGTAAACATCAACTTTCGGAGGTCCGCGCGGATTTCTTGGATCGACGCTGGACTTCCCTCCCTGGCGTGCCAAGCGCGCCAGAGGTGGCGCTGGAGGCGCCAGGGGGCAACCCGCGCAGACCTCCAAAAGTTGATGCTGGTGCCGTTCCTTGCTCCTCTATTCTTCCTCCCTCCCTCCCTCTCCTTCTCTCCTCTCCCTTCTCCTTCGCCCACTTCCCGTGAACTGATGGGCGAAACAACATATCCGTATCCGCGGCCTCGCGGGCTGGGCCCCTTTGGCCACGACCCCGCGGATATGGGGCTTGTGCTTTCGCGGATGCCCCGCGGAACGTGTATCAGTGCGACGGCGTATCCGCGGGATCGCGCCTCCCCTGGAATGCAGGCCCCGAGGGCGCGGATAATTATTACGCATGCCTTTGCCGCTCGTGGTGAGCAGACCACCCCATTTGAGACACTTGCGGGAGGACGACCTGGTGCTCTCCGGAGATCGGCTCTGCGAGGCTGGGCGGTGCCCCGAGGAGGGGAGGCGCGTCTCGGAGAAGTGGTCCCTGGCAAGAGCCCTCGGCGTGGGCGACTGCGGCGGCCCGCCGGGTCCGGAGAGGCTTCCCTGGCAGCTGTTCTGCGATCCCGCGGTTCTGGGCCCCCCAGATGGTGTCGGATTACATTGGGTCGGAGGATCGTGCCGCGCCGCATCGCCGATGCATCGGCGATGCGGCTCGATGTGAAGCCCTGCTTTCTCGACGCCGACGTCCCCGATGCTTCCCCGACGTCGCCGATGCATCGCCGTTGCATCGCCGATCCATCGGCGATGCGGCGTGATCCTCCGACCCCATCAACTCTGACCTCCCCTGGGGGGCCTCTAGAGGTGGGCCAGTGGTGGCGCCGCTCCGACGAGGACTGGTTCCTATCATTTAGCGGTTCCAAGAGCAGCGTCGACCTCTGGAGCCCCACGTGGCGCCGGTTCAAGTCGCCCGATGACGAGTCTTATTGGTGGTTTCGAGCGCGTGACGGCGAGTACTTCCTGGAGCCCACCGACAGCGGAGCGGGGCAGCGTCAGGCATGGAAGAAGTACACCCCGCTCGTGGGAAGGAGCTTCTGGATGCGATCTCGCGAGGACTGGTTCTTCATCGACACAGGCCTGAAGCTCCCTGCGGATCACCCCTTTGGGGGGGACGCCAGGCTGAGGTGGCAGCGCTTCCAGTCGCCCGATGGCGTTGCTTTTGGGTGGTTCCGCGATGTAGACGGGGAGTGGTTTTGGGAGGACACGGGCAGCTGCTGAGCAGTGGTCGCGGCTGTCATCGGAATGTGAGCGCGGCAAGCCCGCGCAGATGGCGGGGCTGCCTGGCCGCCGCAGAGCGCTATCGTGGGCTAGGAGCGCTAGCGCATGTAGGCGGCCACCAGCGACCCGCCAATACCAAACGTCAGTCGAACAATCGTTGGCGGAGCTCATCCTGGCAGCACCCGTCGCAGAAGGTTGCGTGACACAGAGCCTGCCCCAGCACCGATGGGTCGCAGATTGGTATTGGTGGGCCGTTGGCCCTTCCTCAGCGTCTTTGACAGCCCATCCCCAGTGCGCGTCGGACAGAACCTCTGCATCGCTCGCGCACTGAATTATTCATTGTGGTGTTCATCACCGCCAAGATTGAAATCAGCTCGAGGTGTCGCTCGCCGATGTTCCACTGTTTTTTCTGCTGCCCATTACCACTGGCTGCCATTGTTATGACAGCCAGTTGTCAAGAGAGGGAAGAGAAGGATGCCGAGGAGGAGGAGGAGGAGGAGGAGGAGGAGGAGCAGAAGGAGGAGGAGGAGGAGGAGGAGGGGGAGGAAAAGGAGGAAGAGGAAGCCTCTCGAGGCCCTCTTCTGGCCAGCCTCTTGGACGCGTTGGAGGGGGCCTCTTGGCATTCGGAGGCCGTCTTGGGGCTCTCTCTGGGCAGTCACGGGTCCCTCCTTGGGCGCTTTAGGGCAACCTCGGACGTCTATTGGGCAGTGTTGGGACTGTCTCGGGGCCCTTTTGGTCTGCCGTGCGGGCCTCTTGGGGGCCCCTTGGGCCGTCTTGGGGCGATCGTTTGGGTCTATGGGGCTGTCTTGCGGCGTCGGATGCCAGAGAAGGCAGACACGCTACAACCGAAATCCATGACTTGGGCTTCAGGAGGTCCTCTTGGAGCCGTCTTGGGGCGCCTTGGGGCCTCTTTGGCCGTCTGGAGGGCATCCAGGGCTGTCGTGGGGTCATACTGGCAGTCCTGAGGGCGTCTTGGGACCGTCTTGGACCCATCTCAGTCGTCTTGGAGGTCGCCTTGGGGACCATCTTGGCCGTCTTGGAGGCGAGTTGTCTGGTTTCCCCTCCATGCGCGTCCTTCCGGGTGGCCAGCGCATTAGGCCGACTGCCCCCGGGAACGCTTTGTACAGTCGGCACGCCGTGCGCCCGCGTGGCAAGCCACAGGGGAGGCGGATCGAGGACGCCGACTGCAAATCACCGCCGCCCTCTGCCTCTTGGAAGCGCATGTGTGGCCGAACGTTTGGCGAGATCTTGGCCAAGCCATCGGACTGTACATTTCGCCCAGCCGCTCTGGAAACTCCTCGGGGAACAGCAGGGAGGACGAGGGGGGGATCAGGCGACAGAGGAGGGAAAAGAGGAAGAGGAGGAGGCCTCTCGGGAGCTCTATGGGGCCTCCTGGGAGCTCTCTGGGGGCCTCTTGGGGGCCTCCTGGGTGCCCCCTTGGGCCCCTTCAGGGCCTTTGGGAGCTTCTTGGGGGCCTCGTTGGCCGTCTTACTGCGTTCCTGGCCCGTCTGTCGCCGTCGGTAGCCGTCAGCGGGGCCTCTCTCAACCGACTCGGCGCCCTCTGGGGGCGCTGCAGGGCCGTCTGGGAGGCCATCTTGGGCGTCTTGGAGGTCTCCTGGGCCGTCTCGGGGCCTTCTTGGGGCCGTCTTGGGGGCATCATGGGCCGCCGTGGGGCCATCTTGCAGGTCTCCTGCGCGATTTTCAGTACCCCTGGCGTCGCCCTGGGCCGTCGGAACCGCGAAACTGGGCAAACACAAATCCTTCAAACACGTATTGATCAATAGTGATTTCGGGCTTTTCAGGCTTTGCCGTTAGACCCCTTGGAGGTCTCTTGGATTGTTTGGGATGCCTCTTTTTGGGTTTCTTGGGCCGCCATCTTTGATGCACCGTGGGCCGTCTTGGACACATCTTGCGGCCAGCTTGGCTTCACTTGGGACCATCTTGCCCGTCTTGGAGGCCAGCTTAGCCGTGTTGGAGCCGTCCAGGGGAGAAACACCCACGGACCAGTTGTTTCCCCATTCCTTCTGGGTGATCGGCGAGATCAGCCGAAGACCCACGGGGAACCTTGAAAGACGTTTCAGACCAATTCAAAGTCTAGCACGCCAGGCGCCCCTCTGATAAATCAACAGGGGGCGGCGGATTCGGCCCATCCCGCTAAAGTGCTTGGCCTGTGGGCCAGAGTCCTCGCGGATGTTTGTTGTGGTCTCTATGGTTGCCTCTCAGGGAGGCCGCTTGGGCGGGCTATTGAGGCCTCTCGGGGGCGTCTTAGAACCCTAGTGGTGGCCTCGTGGATGCATCCTGGGGCCTTCTTAGGGCCTCTTGGGCGTTTCTGGGGAGCTTTTGGGGGTATGCTGCGGAACTTTCGGAAATTGGTTGGGGAAAGGTGTCCCACGGCCCCTTCGTTTTTCCCACTCCAGGGTCGAATGCGCTTATAATGTGATTTTCGTCTCCAAAGAAAATCACGACACACACACACACACCAGAAGCCACGCGACAAGCTCAGAGACATCTGGCCGTTGGGTGCCTGGGCAAAGTGCTGGGTGTTTGCGGTAGTCGACACATCGGAGTCGAAGGGATCTGAGGACACCCTACTCAGAGCCCACGGCACGTTGGCGGGTACCACGGCGATAACCATTGCGAGTACGATCGCCGGTTGTCCTGTTACGCTAGCGGGAGCTTGGTTCCGCATCATCACGTATGATTGGCGCTCGGCCCCCAACATGCCTGGCGGTCGTGCTGCCTGCGGGGTGGACGGCCCGCGGACATCTTTCTTCGGAGTGTCAGGGAATGCCCCATACCCCCATACAAGCACATGGGCCAGGGAGAGATGGAGTAGAGCGCACCGCATACACACACTCACACGCACACGCACACACACACACACACACACACTCACGCGCACGCGAACATTTTTCGGCGCCGTCTCCTCACGAACGGCGTTGAGGCGGATCAGGTCAAAAGCAGCAGATCGCGCGCAACTAGTCGCCCGGGCCCTCAGTGACCGCATACACACACACACACTCATTCATTGGGTTGTGCGATATGTGCAGTGGCATGCGCACGCACGGCAATTGCGCAGAACGCGTAGACGTGAGTGCGAGACAGTAGTTGCGTGTATGGGCTTGGGTTCTGCGAGCCTCATACGATGCAAGGCGTCGTATTCACACACGCGTGCGATGTATAACTTATCACAGGCTGTTGCGCGTGCGTGTATGAGTATGTATGGCTCGGGTCGGCAGCCACTCGAGTTGTGGATGGGGGTGTTTCTTGCGAAGGAGCTATGGTGCCCCCTGGAAGAAGGTGAGGCGCCTCCTCCCCGTCTCCGCCCCATGGAATACAGGAACATTTTCTTCAATCATACGCGGTGAGGAGCTTTTGTTTAGCGTACCGCGGCGGCGGCCCCTCAGACATGTTTTGACTTGCAAGCTTTGTGGAAGACGATCAACTGAGAGGAGTCGCGCTGCCACACATCTCCCATATTGAAACAAGTTTGAACATGCTGTAAGAAGAAGATCACACATTTCCTTCAGTCATGGTGAAAACATTGTTCCACATCAATGTAACAGGTAAAATTCGATGGTAGGGCTGTTCGAGTGTCCATTACGGCGTCCACAGTGCAAGCTGATAGCGTCTCGCTCAGCATCGTGGAGCGGAAGCTGGGAATCGCTTGGAAACCGGGGTGCGCCGCGGCGACGCATGGTAATTATGCCAGAGCCGGCGGCGCGACACGCTGAGCAGCTGTTCTTGCCCGCATTGTCCCCAGTGGATTGGCCGCACTCCAGAGCCTGGCCCCGTCCCACAGCTCCCCACAACTTCCCAGAGCCGGGCGTGTCACTCACGGGGTCTGCTGGCCTGTCGGGGCCTGGAGTGCTGGGGTCAAGCGGTGGGCCCAACCTCTCTGTTCTCTTGCTCTCTCGGGGGGGCCGAGCCCTCCCCGTCGTCTTCACGTGCTTCCCGGCGCCGTGCTCGTCTGGGCGCCATGCTGCGCTTTCTGTTCGGGTATCGATGGCTTCGCGCCGCGGCGAAGACCGCTCGCGTCAGACCCCATGTCAGGCGGCGTCCTCATCTGCCAGTGGGGCGCCCCCGCGTCCGCTTCGGTCCGGTGGCAGACGCCAAGTGGGACGGCCGTCGGTGATTCGCCTCTCCTGGGGGTCTCTGGGTGGCCCTTTCGGGGCCCTGTTGGGCCGTCTTGGGGGCGGGGGTGGGGCATTCTTGGGCCGCTTTGGGATTGTCTTGGGGGCCTCACCGGCGATCTTGAGGCTCTGTCGGGGGCTCTCGGGCCGCGTCGCTGGACCGCCTTACGCTTCCAGGAGCGCGAGAGGCGAGAACGCGAACATCGTTCGTTAAACACATGAAGAACATCTTGGGCCTGTGCTTCTGGAAGCCTTCTTCGTCCATCTTGCGGCGTCCTGGGGGCTTCTTCGGCCCTCTCGAGGCTATCTCGGGCCGTCCGTCATGTTCTCTTGTTCCCTTGTCTTGGGCTCGTGAGGCTTTCAGCGGGGCCCCTGGGCTTTTTGAGCGCTCCTGGCCGCGCGGCGGCACCCCGTAGAAATCCGAGGCAATGTCTGGCTGCTGGTAACTTAGAGGATCGGCCGTTGCGTGCGATTTGTGTGTTTTGCGCGCGCGCGTGTGTGTGTGTGCGTGTGTGTGTGTGTGTGTGTTCGTATGTGCGTGCGTTTGTGCGTGCGTGCGTGCGTGGGTGCGTGCGTGCGTGCGTGTGTGTGTGTATGTGTGTGTATGTGTGCGTGCGTGCGTGCGTGCGTGCGTGCGTGCTTGTATGCGTGCGTGTATGTGTGTGTGTGTGGGTGTGTGCGTGTGTTTGTGCGTGGATAGGCGGGGTTGGGGGGGGCGTGTGTGGGCGGGGGGTCGCCTCCCCCCCTCCGTAAGAAGACCGGAAAGGACGCGGGACTGGGGAGACAAAGCGTGGAAATAACAGGCACGACAAATAATGGAATGCAGCAGTCCCGCAGACAGTTTCACGGCCTTGCGCCCCCAGGGGGGGGGGGCCAGCGGATTTTTGTTTCGGGCCAGGTTGGGCAAATCGGATGGTGGGCTGTTCTGTTCGTGGCGCGAGGTGCGCGCTCTATGCGTGAAATGTATTATGTTGGATTGCGACGCGTCACGTTGAACCCCAGAATGCACGTGCAACACTTGGTTTTTCTCCACCAGCTTTTGGGTGACCGCGCCCGCTAGGTGACCGCGCCCGCCAGGTAAACGCATTGAGTTCCATAGGTGGTCGCTACCAGTTTCCAGGTGAACCGCCCGCGTGTGGTCAACCGCGTGGTGCACGCTCTCCGTCGGGAGTGCAATCCGTTGGAATGTATCGTGTCATGTTGACGCCCAGAGAGTATGTGAAACGCTTGGCTTGTCTCAACAAGTTTTCTGGTCACCCAGACACGCGCGGGTCGTCCGCTCGGCTTTTTCCCCACCATCTTGTGGTGTTGGGTCCTCCGCGTTCCCTCCTTCCTTCCTCGTCGCCCCCCCCCCCCTTCACCGCCCGCATTTGTCACGCACACCCATTTCGGCACACCGCTCACACGCTTCGTGGCCCCATAGCCCATAGGGAGCTCCACCGAAGGCCCCACTGCCACCGCCCGCATGCATCACGCACGCCCATGTCGGCACACCCCATCACACGTCTCGTGGCTCCATAGGGAGCTCCACCGAAGACCCCAGAGCCACCGCCCGCATGCGTCACGCACGCCCATGTCGGCACACCTCTCACACGTTTCGTGTCCCCACAGGGAGCTCCACCGAAGGCCCCAGTGCCATCGCCCGCATGCGTCACGCACGCCCATGTCGGCACACCCTTCAGACATTTCGTGGCCCCACCAGGAACCGTACCGAAGGCCCCAGTGCCACCGCCCGTATGCTTCACGGACACCCATTTCGGCACACCCCTCACACGTCTCGTGGCCCGGATTGAGCTCCACCGAGAGCCCCCAGTGCCACCGCCCGCATGCAGCACCGCACAGCCATTCCGGCACACCCCTCACACGTCTCTTGGCCCCATAGGGAGATCCACCGAAGGCCCCAGTGCCACCGCCCGCATGCGTCACGCACACCAATGTAGGCACACCTTTCACACGTTTCGTGGCCCCACCAGGAACCGTACCGAAGGCCCCAGTGCCACCGCCCGCATGCGTCACGCACGCCCGTGCCGGCACACCCCTCACACGTTGCGTGTCCCCACAGGGAGCTCCACAGAAGGCCCCAATGCCACCGCCCGCATGCGTCACGCACGCCCATGTCGGCACACCTCTCACACGCTTCGTGGCCCCATAGGGAGATCCACCGAAGACCCCAGAGCCACCGCCCGCATGCGTCACGCACGCCCATGTCGGCACACCCTCACACGTCTCGTGGCCCCACGGGGAGCTCCACCGAAGGCTCCAGTGCCACCGCCCGCATTTGTCACGCACACCCATGTTGGCGCACACTTCAGACGTTTCGTGGCCCCACCAGGAACCGTACCGAAGGCCCCAGTGCCACCGCCCGCATGCTTCACGGACACCCATTTCGGCACACCCCTCACACGTCTCGTGGCCCCGCATTGAGCTCCACCGACAGTCCCCAGTGCCACCGCCCGCATGCAGCACCGCACAGCCATTCTGGTACACCCCTCACACGTCTCTTGGCCCCATAGGGAGATCCACCGAAGGCCCCAGTGCCACCGCCCGCATGCGTCACGCAGACCCATGTAGGCACACCCTCACACGTCTCGTGGCTCCACGGGGAGCTCCACCGAAGGCTCCAGTGCCACCGCCCTCATTTGTCACGCACACCCATGTTGGCGCACACTTCACACGTTTCGTGGCCCCACCAGGAACCGTTCCGAAGGCCCCAGTGCCACCGCCCGCATGCTTCACGCACACCCATGTAGGCACACCCTCACACGTCGCGTGGCCCCACGGGGAGCTCCACCGAAGGCTCCAGTGCCACCGCCCGCATTTGTCACGCACACCCATGTCGGCGCACCGCTCACACGCTTCGTGGCCCCACAGGGAGCTCCACCGAAGGCCCCACTGCCACCGCCCGCATGCGTCACACACACCAATGTCGGCACACCGTTCACACGTTTCGTGGCCCCACCTGGAACCGTACCGAAGGCCCCAGTGCCACCGCCCGCATGCGTCACGCACACTCATGTCGGCACATCGCTCACACGTTTCTTGGCCCCATCGGGAGCTCCATCGAAGGCGCCAGTGGCTGCGTTCGCATGCGCCCACCGCACACATGTTGGCACAGCCGTCGCACGTTTCGCTGCACCATAGGGGGCTCAACCGAAGGCCCCAATAGCTGCGTTCGCATGCGTCCACCACATCTATTTCGGCACACCTCTCACGCGTGTCGTGGCCCTACAGGGAGCCCCACCAGACAACATTTGGCACACCTCTCACACGTTCCGTGGCCCTATAGGGAGCTCCGCCGAATGTGGATCATACAGCGACGCTGCTCACAACTGTATCTGGTCGGGTCCTTCGCCAGGCTAATTTGCATCACGCGGGAAACATATTGAAATGGTGTGCGTCGCCTCAGGGTGACACCCAGAATGCAAGTGCAATTAGGTTCTCGCAACCCGTTGTTGGTTGACCCACCCGCGCGCAGGTCATGCGCGCGGCGCGCTTTACGCGGGGGGCGCACTGGGATGGAATATGCGCCTCATGTTGAGGCGCAGAGTGGAAGTGAGAAGCCTTGACGAATCGCGAGCTCCCTGGGGGAGCTGACCGAATCTGGGCGACAAAATTTGGGAACCTGCAAAACCGTGGAAGACTGATATATTCTCGAAGACACGATGAACACAGATTTGGGATAATCTGAGTGATTTTGTGATAATCTTGAAGGGTCTGCCAAATCTTGGAGACCTTTGGGGGAATCTGGAAGAACCTGGCAAAGAACACGTGTCATAATACTCGGGCAAATCCTATGGAAATTTGGAAGAATCTGGGCAAGAAGCTTCCTGTAAACATTGAATGCTTTTGATTTGGAAGATCTGGAGAAGGCTCGCGTAATCTGGAAGCGTATGGAAGAATATGAAGAAATCTGGAAGCAGTTGGAAACTAGCAATTTACTGAATCTGCAAAAATGTGGAGGACCCTGACCATGCTGGAAGCATCTCAAAGAATCCGCGGGCGAAAATTTGAGAGAATCTGGAACAATCTGGAACAGAAAGTGGAAGGAATCTGAGTGAATCTGGCAAGCTTTGAGAGAATCTAGGGAATCTGCAGAACGAACGATTGACTGCTGGAGCTCACTGCAGTCGCTCGTCTGACGCCAAGGGAAGGAATCTGAGTGAATCTGGCAAGCTTTGAGAGAATCGAGGGAAATCTGCAGAACGAACGATTGACTGCTGGAGCTCACTGCAGTCGCTCGTCTGACGCCAAGACCCCGAAAAGGCCCGCATTCGGCTGCAGGTCGCACGCACCGCTCGGGAAGAAATCCGCTCGGCTGGCGCCTGGACAGAAGGGGCCCCGCAGATGTCCGTAGTTCGAGAAAAATCGCTCAAGCCCCGCGCTAGAAAAGAGCGCGGCACGCCGCTGCAATTCGGGAGAGTTGTTGGGCTGACGCTGAAACAGAAGGAGCCCCTCGATGGTTGAGGTTCACTCATAAGCGCTCTGCAGACGTCGATGCTACAAAGCTACTTTCGGCTGTGTCTCGAGATAAGGGCGCAGCGCGCTGCGGCGTGCAAGATTCCCTCGACTGACGCATACATGGCGCGCGTGTGTGCGCGCGCGTGAGGGCGGGTGGGTGGCTGGGTGGGTTTGGAGGGCAGTTCGCCAGAACGCGGCATTCGGCTGGCGCCGAGACGGGAGGGCCCCGCGCCGGCTCCACGCGAGAATGAAGCGCGGAAGGAAAAAAACGTTCGGCTGGCGCCGAGACAGAATGGGCGCCACCCGACTTGCAGCTGTGGACAGAAAGCGAGTGTAAGGACTTCTCTGGTGAAACGGCTGCTTGGATTCTGATGTCGCGATAATTTGCGAGGGGTCTCATGCGAAACGTGATGCATTGCGCGGAAGTCCCATGCGAGACGGCTCTCGGGGCTCAGGCAACCACAGCCGAGCCCAGGCCGCAGCTAAGGCCAGACAGCAAGGCGCGGAAATATCCCCAGCTGACAGCGGCGGTCTTCCAGGCTGCCCTTCGCGGCGGCAAGTCGCCAGCAGGTGCCAGCGACGTCAGTCGCGCCAACCACGTCAATCTCTTTTACGACGCCAGCCGGGCCTACTCTGTCGCTCGCGCGGAGAACATCCGGCAGTCGCGCCGACAACGTCAAGCCGCTGGCGCCGGTCGCTCCGCGTCAGCCGCGCCAGCGCAGTCGCCGGGTCTCCGACGCGCCTCGCGCTCTCGAGGCCCACTGCTTGCGCCGCGAACATGTGTTTGCCTTGATTTGGGGCTTGCATATTTCAGGGTGTTTTCCAATTGTGATTTCCATGTGTGTCTCAGTTGTCCAGCGGGCGCCAGTCGCGCCTGCGACGCCAGTCGCTCCCGCGACGCAAGACGGGCCCGCGGAGGCAGTCGCGCCTGTGACGCCAGGTCGCGCTTGCGAGGTCAGGCGCGCGCGCGACGTCAGCCGGGCCTTCTGCGACGTCTGTTGGCCAACGACTCGACGCGCCGCTGACGCGGGTCGCGCTGGCGAGACCAGTCGCGCGCGCCCGACTCCAGTCGCGCCTGCGACGTTAGTCGCGCCCGCGACGTTCGTCGCGCCCGCGGTATCAGGCTCGCCGGCGACGTGAGTTTGGCCGCCGACGCCGAGCGCGGACGCAAGCAGCAGCCAGTCGACATGGGCTCCGAGTTCGGAACGACGCTGCTGTTCAAGCCGTGGCCCGTAGGCCTGGTCGCGAGCAGTTTGCGCGTTATCTTCGTGGATCTTCTTCAACTGCAAGTATGGCATGCGGCGTATTATCTAGTAGTTGCAGCGACGCCTTCGCGCCTTTCCGTGGCGGAGCAGGGGCGAGGGACGTCCGCGCGAGCAACGGGAAGGGGTCGATGGGGGGTGACGCGGGAGATGATGAAGAGGGCGATGACTTGGCCGTCATGACAACGCGCAGCGCCGCGGAACGAAAGCAGAGCCAACAAGGGAATGGAAATGGACCCTGAATGGGGGCGAGCTGAAACGCCGAAGCGTTTCGCGGAACCCCGCGCGAAGGGCCGCACAGCAGGGGGCCCCCTGTCCGTCGGGGAAGGCCCGCCAGAGCAGGGCCAAGGCCCCTGCCGCCTTCAATCTCTCCCTCCTCCCTCCCTTCCAGTGCTTATTTCGATTCTTCCGAGTCGATTCGGTTCGATTTCGATGCGATTTCGGTAGAGTCCGATTCCGATTCGATTCGGCTTCGGTCTCCGATCTTGATCACGAGTTCTCAATGACGGCTGAATTCGCCTGCCGATTTCCACTGATGCGACTTTTCCCAGCTCGGCTGCCGATTCCCGCCGATACGATTATTTTCGATCGCCGATCCGATTTTCCTGTTCGATTTTGGGCTCTCCTGCCTTAGGGGGCCGAGGGCTCTTCTAGGGATCCTCGGCCGACGAAAACGTCTCTAGAGCAGGGTCCAGAGTACCTCAGCACCTCTTTAACTTCCCATTATGGCGTCAATTGCCACCCACGCGATGTTCCTCCCTCTCCGATTCCGTGGTCGTCCAGTCTCGAGCCAGCGCCACACGCCACCGTCCCAGAAGATCCCAGGGCGGCATCCGCCCACCTCGCCACAGGCAAACCGGGCGCGATGGCGCGTTCCTCCGGCGCCCTGGCCTCCGCTGTGCTGGGCCCTCGGGGAAGCATCGACGAGACACCAGCTCAGCCATGCGCAGGGGGGGTGGGCTGGAGGGGGAGAGGCTTTAGAAGCCGCTTCTTAGATCAAGCAGGGACAAACCACCCCGACCCCGACACTTGGCGCTTACTAGACGGCTCTGGGCGTTCTCTAAGCAGCCCTGCCCTCTTCGATTCCGTCTTCGGGTGCGTTTGCTAGACGGTTTCGTTCGTCGGGGTGCTTCGTTTTGGGGTGGATTCTTTGTTTTCGATTCGCGGGCGCGCCTCCGCCCCCTCCAAGAAGCTGGCGGTTGCTCCCGAGAGGCTGTTCCTGGCGTGTTTGTGAGGGGAGGCCGCCTTGCTTCTGCGAGGTTGTCCGTGCCTCTGAGAAGTTTGTCCGTGCTTCGAAGGAACTGCTGTGATCAGTGTATGAAGCGGCGCTCCCCTGGCTTCTTAGACGGATGGCGGGCGCCTTCGGAGAAGCAGCCTCTTTCTATTATTCAAGCCCCCCCCCCCGACACGCGACGCCCTGTCTTTTGTTCAATACGGTTCCCCGGGACGTCCCGGCCGCCGACCCTTTCCCCGGAACTGCCTCTTCATCCTGGGTAGTTGTTTGACGGCCCCCGGGGCCCCGCGAGGACCCCCAGAGGCCGAACATATGAAACAACTGTCCGTGGGCGCGCCCAGTCTTGAGACGCAGCACGTGCCCTGTTCAAAGCGTACGTGTCAATACGCTGCGCGTTGGCTCGGCGTGTTGGCCCACGTTTCGGCGAGCGCATCGCGCCAAACTTGCGTTCTTGGTCTACGTGCTGGGCTCCGTGTCAACACGCCATGCGTTGCGTGTGGAGCACCGGGGCGGCTCAGGTCCGCTGTGAGTCCGCACGACGCCATCCTGGCTGGGCCCGTCCCTCTGTCCTCGCGTGCGCGCTGCCACCGAACCTCGGATCCTGGGCCAGGCCACTCCCCTTGGCATCGCTCGGACGTGAGCATGTTTTCTCGGAGAAGCCCCTCGAGGAAACTTGTGGATCATCTGGAGGAACATACACGCACGAAATCGAAACATGCACGAAGAATGGACGCCCGAGCGATGGCGAGTCCCTGGGTCCAGGGATCGGATCGGCGCCGTCCTGACCGTGTACTGGCCGAGCGGGGGGGGGGGCTGCGGTCACAAGACTGGGGCTGTGACAACGTCCGTTGTGGCTTCGGGAGGGCTCGACGTTCCTCCAGCCCTTACTCGGAGGAGGAAGAGGTGCCAACACCGCTACCCTCATCTCGTGTTCGTCTTTTTGGGCCTCCTGGGAGGCCCTCGTCGCCACCGCTAATTTCGCTTCGAGGTTCTGGTCAGAACGCACCCCAGCAGAGGTCTGGGGAGGAGCGGTATCGGTGCCTTCTGGTTTCCCCAACTCCATGGGTGTGCCTCTGGCGCTTCTCGTGCATGTGGGCGCCACCGAGGGCGACATGGGGCCTCGGCCCCCACGCAGGGCTCCGCCTGGGAAGGCTGTGAATGCACGCCGATCTGCGGCCACTTGGGAGCCCTGCTCTACGGGTCCAGTCGGCTAGTTGGAGGTATCGGACGCCCCCGCAAGGGTTCTGGGCTGCAGGCATCTCTCCATCTCTGCACCGATGCGCCAGTGGTTCAGGCATCTGACCTGCACGGGTCGGGTCCATCCGTGGCGTTGCCCAGCTGATCCGGGGCCCCGTAGGAGGAGGGAGGAGGAGAAGACGGGATGAAAGGGAGGGAGGAGGAGGAGGAGGAGGAGGAGGAGGAGGAGGGATGAAGGGGAGGGAGGAGGAGAAGGAGGAGGGAAGGAGAGGGACAGAAGAGGAGGTAGGATGGAGGAGGAGGAGGAGCAGGAGGTAGGAGGTAGGAGGAGGAGGGAGGAGGGAGGAGGAGGGAGGAGGAGGAGGAGGTGGAGGAGGGAGCAGTTAGCGTCAGGCCTCCAAGGCCTTGCAATGATGGAGCGGGGTCCCGCGGGAAAAGGGTCTTATACCCAGGGGGGCTTTCCCCAGGACCAGTTCCTCATCCCGAGCAGATATTTTGACGGTCTCGCACCCCTCCCCCCGCGGCCCCCTGAAGTTTCGGATCAGATGCCACCCAGGTCCTCTTATTTCTGCGTGCAGCCGACGAGAGCGAGAAGCCTCCAGGGCCACTTTCCTCCGAGACCTGTTTCTGCAGAGACCAGACCGCTCTTTTCCAGCACGGCGTCCCGGAAGCCTCGCCCTTTCCCTGGGGCCCTTTCTTGATCCTGGCTCGTCTTCTGCCGGCCGAGGGGGAACGGCGAGGGCCTCTTAGGGGCCCGAATGGCGAAAGACGTCCGCATTGTTCTCCAGTGCGTTGGAGGTCTGCGCCGCCCCCACGGCGAGTCTCCCCAGGCCTCGCGGCGCTGGTGCTTCTCCACGGCGCCGCGTTCGTGCCGACGCCCCCGGCCGCGGGCGCCGAGGCCTCCAGCCTGCGCGGTGCGGCGGCGGCCGCCGCCTACGGCGCCCTGGCAGCCGCGGTCCCCGAGCCCGCGGCGGCGTGGACGGAGCAGGAGCTGAACAAGGCTCAGCTCGGTCTGTTCCTGGCCGAATGGTGTGGGAGAGAGGGAGGGGGGAGGCCGGAGGGAGACGAGCTCGCAACTATCTCCCGGGAGGCTGAGCTCAGCATCGACGCAGGCACATCTCAGAGGAGGAGCAGATACCGATGCCGCTGCTCGTCCTGGAGAGCCCGCGTCGCCACGGCTGGGTTCTCATCGATTCATCGATCACCGAGATTTTGGTCAGAACGCAACCCGGGAGGAGTGGTCTTGGGAGTAGTGGAATGTATCCCTTTTTGTCCCCCCTATGGTTTTGCATCTCCTGGGGGGGGGGGGGGGGGGGAATTCGCCATCAGCTCTGGCATGCACACGCGGTCGGAAGCCGCCCTGCTCCGGCCTGTAATGCCTTGTGGTCCGGCCCAGTCCTCGGCTCGATCTGGCTTACCCTGGCCAGCTTTCTGGCCCCTTGACCGCTCCCGCCAGCACATCTCAGGAATTGCGTCCTGAGCTCCTTGGAAGCGCCTGCGAGTTCTGGGACCACTCAGAGAACTGCTTCGGATTTCAGAGATGCTCAGCGCAGGCGCCACAGGCGCCTGTGCTTCTTCCATCTACGGGGAGCGTGCTGAACAAAATTAACATCGGGCCGCAGCTGAATGGCCGAGAGAGCGGGGAGCGGGGGGAGGAAGGCAAGGAGGGGCGCGGACAGCAGACCAGCGGCGTTGACCCTGTAGGGTAATCCACAGGTGCCGCCGCAGCCACTGCTTGTCGCCCAGCGTGGCTTGGTACTTCACCGCCCGAGGCCCTGGGAACCCGCGGGCCACTTGAGATTTCAAATGGGGCACACAAAAAAGTTAGCTGCACAAAATTGCCTTCAAACACGTTTGTCATCAAGCATTCTCGCATCGCGGGAGTTGTCTTGAAAATGAAAAACTGTGGCCCTGGCGTCTCACCAAAAACGACCAAGTGGGGACAGACGCGGGCTCCGTCTGGCTCGGTGGCATCTATCCCCGCCTCGAGGGCCCCTTGGGGCGGGGATAGATGCCGCCCAAACCCGACGGAGGAGATATATGCCACCTGCCTACCTGCTCGACGAGGGGTAGGCAGGTGGCGCCGGTATTGGCTTCTTGTTCTGCCACCCCCTCCTGCTCTGGCCTCGAGGTTCGGGCACCGAGGCTTTGTCATCGAGGATAAAGAACCGATATCCCTAATAGCAGGATGAAGACGTGGCCTCACTGAGGTCCACGTCTTTGCATGAAGGAAAGTAAATCTAGGCGGTTTGGTTCGATGCATCCGCAGAAAAGATCCCCTATCCATAGTTTTTATTGGCCCTCCTAATGTAGGTCCCCTCCCAAAGGGTTAGGGGTCATTGTATTGCTAATCATTTTGGGCGGCTTCTGGCCTACCTTGGGCCTCTCATTTGTAGGCCTCCCGAGGCTCGGCCTCCGGGGCTCCGCAGGCCTTCCCTGACCCCGCTCCTTGTCTTGGCGAGAAGGGCGGGAGGCGCAGCAGCCGCCAACCTTGGGCCCCACCCCGCCCCGGCCACGGTCGGCCCGCGCGTCGAGAACTCGCGCGCCCGCCCGAAGGCCGGCCTGTTCTTCGCGGTCTTCTTCGTCTTCTTCTTCGTCGCTGGCCTGGCCCGCATGCTCACCGTGGGCAAGCTCTGATGAAGCACCAAGGGGCGGGCGCTGAGCAGCGGTAGCCTCGCGCAAGGGAGCGCTCGCGCGCGCGGGCAGTGTTTTTTTGTTCGGGCGGGGTTGTGCGGGGAGGCCGCGGGCACGCCCGCCACTCTTCAGTATCGTTACGCTTATCCCCATCCCCAGTGGGTTCTTTCACGTCCCCAGCCTACCGCTTCCAGGTGTAGGTGCTACGGAGCTCGACGGAAACCGCAGCTGCCCCCCACCTGACTAGGGAGGTAGGTCGGGCAACGGGGAACATTTTCTCTCGATGGGGGTGGGGATTGGCGAATCGGCGCTGAATTCTCCTCCGAGGCTCCGCCGCAGTGTTTATTACGCGGGCGCCCGCGGCTTTCTCGAGTCTCGAGACTAGCGAGGGCCGCGGCAGCGCGCAGGAGTCAGGTCCTCTTCCTCCTCGTCCACCTCATCCTCATCATCATCCTCATCCTCAACCTCCTCATCCTTCCATTTCTCCTCATCCTCCTATTCCTCCTCGTCCGCTCCCCCATTCTGGTCGCGGGGCTGTTCCTTCTCGTACGCCGCTTCTGGGGATGGTTAGTGCGGTTTCGCATGTTCTTCCCGCTGATGCTGCTCCTTCTTTTCCTCGTCGCCCCCCTCTCTTCCTTCCCCTCCTCCCACCCGCCAAGCAGTTCCTCGTGAATGACGGAAGTCCCCCAGAATGCCATCCCCTCCTTCTACCTCCATCTCATCCCTCCCCTCTTTTCCCTCTCCCCCTCTCCCCTTCGCCCTTCTCCGCTCCTCTCCTCCCCCTCCTGCCCCTCCTCCCCTGTCCCCCCCCACGCCTCTTGCCGTCCTCCTCGGCCTCCCCTCTCTCGTCATCCTCGTCCTCGCTCTCCCCGCCCTGGCCCCCCCCCCCCCGCCCTCGCTGCTGCGGCCGCGGCCGCCGCCAGGGGGAGCGGCGCGCGCTCGGGCGGCCGCTCGGCACGCCCCGCTGGCGGCTCCTGGCGCCGGTCCGGCCCGCCTGCCTGCCGCCCCGCGCAGGAGCGGCAAGGGCGTCGGCGGGCGGCGGCGGGGGCGGCGGCGAGGACGGCGAGGATGGCGGCGAAGAGCGGCGAGAGGCGGGGGCGGCGGCGGCGGCGGGGACGGCGGCGAGGGAGGGGGCAGGCGAAGAGCGGCGAGGAGGGCGAGGACGACGGGGAAAAGAGGGCTATGCAGGGGCGCCCTGGGCGAGGGCGGCGAGCACGAGCACGAGCACGAGGAGGAGGAGGAGGAGGAGGAGGAGGAGGAGGAGGAGGAGGAGGAGGAGGAGGAGGAGGAGGGGGTCGCGAGGACGAGGGCGAGGTGGCGGGCGAGTGTGGGGTGAGGAGGGGGGCGTCGACGACGAAGAGAAGGCGGGCGGAGACGCGGCCACGAAGGGTGGCCACGGCGCCGTATGATCTGTATATATCAGAGTGAGCGAGCCGAACGGTCATTCATTGTCCCTGGGTGCGTGGCTGAAGCGAGAATTCGTGGTGAGGATTCTGCTTGTTGCGTTGTTGCTGCTGCTGCTACTGCTGTTGTTGTTGTTGAACTCTCATTTCTGAAGAATCATTATTGTTGATCCCCCCTCACCGGCGCATGCTGTTTTTCCCCAATCAAAGTGTGCCCCTCGACGCTCGCACCTTTTTTTTGACAAGGGAAGTCTTGGTGCTCAAACTGTTCCCCTGGCCCCCCGGATTACAACAACCACGGCTCCCGCCTGAGACTTCCTCCGAATTTACTCAGGACCCCCGCTCCTGAGACTTCCTCACAATTTACCAAGGATCGGTGCTGCCGCCTGTGACGTCCTCGCAATTCAGTCAGGAGACCCCCTCCCATCTGAGACTTCCTCACAATTTACTCAGGAACGGCGCTCCCGCTTGAGACTTCCTCGCAATTGAATCAAGCCCTGCACATCTTATTATGGATTTGCGCTCTCGCCTTTTCAGAATTCGTGCTTTCGACGCTCAGGAAGCACGCTGCGCCAAGGACGCCGTTACAATTGACGCATCACCCCGCAATTGCGGATAAGAGTGAGGGGGCGGGCGCGGGGGGGATCGCTGGTGGGCCACAGGGAGCACCGAAGTTTTGGCTTGTTGAGTGAACGTAGTTTTTGGGTCGCGGGTGGGCCGCGGGCTCTCCACCTCCACCCAGAGGGAATTCAAAAGCAACCCGCCGCAGGCGCCGGAAATTTTGATTTGTACACTGAACGCGGTTTGGGACGCAGGTTCTCCACCTGGATCGAATGCAACAGAAACCCGCCGCAGGCGCCGAAGTTTTGGCCTTTTCAGTGAACGTAGTTTGGGTCGCGGGTGGGTCGCGGGCTCTCCACCTCCAGTTGGAAGGGATTCAAAAAACATTGATTTGTACACTGAAGGCGGTTTGAGTCGCGGGTGGGTCGCAGGTTCTCCACCTGGAACGAATTCAAAAGAAGCCCGCCGCAGGCGACGAACATTTTGGGTGGGTCGCGGGGTGGGTCGCGGGTGGGTCGCGGGCGCGGTTTGGGTCGCGGGTGGGTCACAGGTTCTCCACTTGGAAGCGAATGCAAAAGAAACCCGCCGCAGGTGCCGAACATTTTGGGTGGGTCGCGGGGTGGGTCGCGGGTGGGTCGCGGATGGGTCGCGGTGGGTCGCGGGTGGGTCGCGGGGTGCGCGGGTGGGTCGCGGGTGGGTCGCGGGGTGCGCGGGTGGGTCGCGGGTGGGTCGCCGGTGGATCGCGGGTGGGTCGCTGGGGGGGTCTCGGATGGGTCGCGGGCGGGTCGCGGGGTGGGTCGCGGGTGGGTCGCGGGTGGGTCGCGGATGGGTCGCGGGGTGGGTCGCGGGTGGGTCGCGGGGTGGGTCGCGGGTGGGTCACGGTCGCGGGGTGGGTCGCGGGGTGGGTCACGGGTGGTTCGCGGGGCGGGTCGCGGGTGGGACGACGACAACAAACAACAAACAACAAACAACAAACAACAAACAACAAACAACAAACAACAAACAGCAAACAACAAACAACAAACAACAAGCAACAAGCAACAAACAACAAACAACAAACAACAACAACAACAACAACAACAACAACAACAACAACAACAACAACAACAACAACAACAACAACAACAACCATTTTAAGGCTGTACGCTCTTACTTGCCCGCGAGTCATTCAACACGTATACCCTACACCCTCGATGCCCGCCCTCTTCGTCTTCGATCACACCCCTTTCGGGGGGATTATTTCTCTTTGCTGGGGCCGGCGGGCTTAGACGTACGGGCAAACCGGAACGGGCGGACAATCCTTCGGGGGCGTACATCTCTCTGCCCGCCATTGGAATTGGCGCGGGCTCTGCAAGAGGAGGAGGGGAAGAACGAGGGAGAGTGGGAGGAAGGGGAGGGGGAAGGACGAAGGAAGAGGGAAGATACCACGTTGTGAAGGCGTCCTTGGCGCGTGCGTGGTTCCTGAGCGCCGAAACGCAATTCCATAATAATTTGTGAGGACGTCGCACGCGAGAGCGCAGTCCTGAGTACATTGTGAGGAAATCTCAGGCGGAAGCGGGGGCCCTGACTAAGTTGCGAGGAAGTCTCAAGCGGGAGCGCCGTTCCTGAGCAAATTGCACGGAAGTCTCAGGTTGGAGCGGGGGTCCTCACTAAATTGCGAGGAAGTCTCAGGCGGGAGCGCCGTTCCTGAGTCAATTGCGCGGAAATGTCAGGCAGAAGCGGGGGTCCTGAGTAAAAGTCGAAGAAGTCTTAGGCGGGAGCGCCGTTCCCACGTAAAATGCACGGAAGTCTCAGGCGGGAGCGGGGGTCTTGATTACATTGCGAGGAAGTCTCAGACGGGAGCGCCTTTCCTGAGTACATTGCGCGGAAGTCTCTGGCGGGAGCGGGGGTCCTGAGTAAAAATCGATGAAGTCTCAGGCGGGAGCCGTTGTTGTTGTAGCCCGGGGGGCAGGGGCACAGTTTGAGCAGGAAGACGTTCCTTGAGAAAAAACAAGGTGCGAGCCCCGGGGGTGGCACTTCAATCGAAAAAAATCAATGTGCACCAGTGGAGGGGGATCAACAATAAGTATTCTTCAAGAATGAGAGTTCAACAACAACAACAACAACAACAACAACAACAACAACAGCAGCAGCAACAACAACAACAACAACAAAAATCCGCATCGCGGAATTTCTTTCAGCCACGCACCCAGGGACAGTGAATGAACGTTACGTAAAGCCCCCTCCCTCATTCTGACTTAGTAATCGCGCTCTCGCCATACTCAGGCGTCCCGTTTGAATGTCCCGTCCGCCTGACCCGCCCGTCAGGGGATCGCCCGCCCGTCGTGGGTTCCCGGCCGAGACTTCCTTCAGGAACGGCGCTTTCGCTTAGGACTTCCTCGAACGTTCACGCTCTTACCTTCCTGCTCCTCCTCCCTCTTCCTCTTCCCTCTTCCCTCCTCTCCTCACTTTTCTCTCCCTCCTCCTCTTCCCTCATCCTTATGCCTCTTTGCCCTATCCCCTCGCCCTCATCTCCCTCCTTCCTTCTCCCTCCCCTCTCCTGCCTCCTCCCTCCCTCTTTCTTTTTTTCTCTGTCTCTCTCTCTCTCTCTCTATCTCTCCCATCTCTCTCTCTCTCTATGTTTCTTTCTCTACCTCTCTTATCTGTCTTTCTATCTCTCTCTGCCTCTAATCAACCGCCCCCCTCTTCGCTCATTCTCTCCTGGCGTTTTCCCTTTTCCTTCGTCCCTCCCCCTCCCTTCCTCCCACTCTCCCTCGTTCTCCCCCTCCTTTTTTGCAGGGCCGTCACCAATTCCAATGGCGGGCGCATGTACGCCCACGAAGGATTGTCCGCACGATCAGGTTTGCCCGCCTGTCTAAGCCCGCCGCCCCCCGCAAAGAGAAGGAATCCCCCCAAAGGGGGTGTGATCGAAGACAAAAAGGGCGGGTATCGAGGGTGTGGGCAACTCGTTTTGAATGACACGTGGGCAAGTCAGAGCGAACAGTCTTATAATGATTGTTGTTGGACACTATTACTTCTAAAGAATTATTATTGTTGGACCCCCTGGTGCACGCCCCCCGCCCAAAACCTAGGCCGCAGCTACATTTTCATCATTTTTCTGCGAAAGCTTCAGAAAAGTGGATTACCCCCGGATCCGGTTTTTTGTTGACGCTCGTTTTCCCTTGCAAAAAACAATAGAAAATGAAAATTCTTGTTCTTAGTTGATCAAATTTCAAGAATCCCTTGCAAAAAATAAGGTAAAGTGGACATTCGCGCTCGCAAGACGAAATCCTTCCAAAACCTTAGGTTTCGTAGCGATTTTAACATAAAAACATCAAAAACCCAATGGTTTTTTTAAAGAAAAAATTGTCAAAATGTCCTTCCGCGCGCTCTTGGCCACGGCAGGCCGTTTGGCCACGGCAGGCCTCTTGGGCACTGAGAGTTAGGATCATAGCGCCATGAGTCTATGAGCAATGCATGCGTCATCCTTGGGACTGTATAACATCAGTGTAACACATGTACTTTTGTAATCGCATCCCCACGAATTTGCCCCAAAAATGTGACCAACTATCTTGGCACTGCGTACCATCTCACGTGTACCGTGTACCACATCATATGTAACAGATGTGATCAACCTCTGTGGGTGTGTACCCCACGCCAGTGTAGTAGCCAGGGTCGTCCGCACGCCACGAAGTGAAGTGTCCCAACGTCATAGGGCGGGAAGCTGGGTGTGGGTGGTCTCGAAGAGTCGTTTGGATATTTGGTAGAGCTTGAACGGCCCCCCCACGAAGTGGGGGTATTGGCTGGTGTCGCAAGAAAACCCTGGCACTGGGGAGAACACTGAGCGTTCGGGTAAAATGATTGTTGTTGTTGTTGTTGTTGTTGTTGTTGCTGTTGCTGTTGCTGTTGCTGTTGTTGTTTGTTGTCGTCGTCCCCCCCGCGATCAACCCGCGACCCACCCCGCGGGGCCCCGCGACCCACCCCGCGACCCACCCTACGGCCCACCCCGCGGCCCACCCGCGACCCAACCCGCGACCATCCCGCGACCCACCCCGCGACCCCACCCGCGACCCATCCGCGACCCATCCGCGACCCACACCGCGACCCACCCCGCGACCCACCCGCACCCACCCCGCGACCCACCCGCGACCCACCCGCGACCCATCCGCGATTCACCCCGCGACCCACCCTTGACCCACCCGCGACCGATCAACATGGGTTTGAACAAAAATCGGTGATTGCGGTGGGCTCGTTGCATAAGTTGTGGAACTTTGGCGCCCGCGGCGGGCTTTTCCAGGGTCTCGCAGGCTGCCGATGTCCCCACCGCCCCCTCACGCTTATCCGCATCTGCGGGATGCTACGTGTATATATATATATATATATATACACGTAGCACCCCGCAATTGCGGATAAGAGTGAGGGCGCGGGCGCGGGCGACGCAGGCGTCGTCGAGCCGGCGGACCTCGTGGCCCCCACCTTCCCTGTCGATTGCGCTCTCCTCCTCCTCCTCCTCCTCCTCCTCCTCCTCTTCCTCTTCCTCGTCCTCATCGTCGTCGTCATCCTCCTCCTCCACCTCGTCCTCCTCCTCCTCTTCTTCCTCGTCCTCCCTCTCCCCCCTCGTTTTTTCATCATCATCCTCCCATTGTCGCCCTCCCCCTCATCGGCCTCCACTATCGTCCTCCCATTGTCGTCCACCGTCATCATCCTCCCCATCCTCCCCCTCCTCGTCCTCCTCCTCCCCCTCGTCCTCCTGCTCCTCCTCCATTTCTTTCTCCACCTTCTCCTTACATCCTCTCTTCTTCCGCGTTCTCCTCGTCCCCTGTTTACTCCTCCTGCCTCCCCCTCCTTTCCCAAGATAGCTGCAACGCAATCCTTTTTTCCACTTTATGCTCCCCGCCTTCTCTGATCAAGGCAACTCGCCAGGGCAAAGTTGCTGGACGGGCTGGTGTGGATGCGCGGGGCTTGAAGAGGTCCTCGCGGGCTC